>JAABNX020000053.1:4283656-4304650 GCA_015163995.2 Mormyrus lacerda | reverse complement strand
CACATATATACACATACATACATGAACATAAAGGTTGTGGCGCTTGGCTTGTCAATATTGCGGTCACCACAACAGCCCTAACATCATACAAGATTTAGACGATAAGAAAATGATAAAACATGAATAAATTGCCAGTAAGGAATATTGCTTTATAGTACACGCCACCGTGACACTATACAGAAACCTACGCGATTCCACCTAATCACTGTGTTATGAACAGACCTCGACTCAATAAATACCTTGCAAGGTCGACTGCATTAGCGGAACACGCCATGCGGTACTGTTTTCGTAGAAAGTGTTACGGAAAGGAGACATCACAGATTTTCTTTTCGATCCGATAGCAAGCAATAAAGTTTGGTAGCCTGATACAAACTCCTTCACCGATATTCGGGCCACGGCCAACGATTTTGGGAGGGATGACAGCAAATTTAATCGCATAAACATTACCAGGTAAAAATGTGATATTTGAATATCGTATTAGAATTGATTCTGAAAATGAAACATTCAGACCGGACGAACTGATATTTCAGTAGGCACCATCAATCCACACATCCTTAATACACTCGGGTCATGGAAGAGATGAGATCTCCTTCAAAGGAAACTTCTGTGCGAACAGAAGCGACAGCTAAGCACCCACATCATCTTTTTAAAATACTGCGGATGAACAAGATAAAAAGACGTTGGTGGCGGCAATATAAAGCCCAACATGTAACAGACTGGAGCAGTGTACAGTGCACTCCACTGAAACCTTGCGCCAGTTAAAACCGGAAATAGCCAGAACTAGTTTGACCACCTGAAGCACTGCCATCCAGTAAAATGTAGAGAATACAGTACAAGTGTTTACAGTCGCAGACTCCAGCGATGCCAAATCCATCCCCTGGAACGAGCTGCGAGGCAGAGAAAAACCCCAGCAACAAACCGTACTGTCGCCATTCACTAGTGTTTTGCCCAACAATAAAGTTACATTTCCTAAGGCTAAATTTAAAATTAGCTTTCAGCTTGCAATCCATTCAATGTGTGGTCATCTAACACATTCTGAATCTGTTTGTGGGGAATCCTAAGGGGAAAAAAATGGAGTGTTGAAATAATATTGTGATAATATCACTATAGACTGATAGACAAAAAAAAATGCGATAAAATATTTTGCCATAAAATCGACCGTATTCCAAATATTTTGGGGTAAAAGTGGCTTCTCACAAAAAGAAGCACACAATGGCTCTAAATAGGAGAGCTCTAGGTTACTGCACTGGCATATCAGAAATGCAGTGAAGGTGACAAAATCTGTGACAATCCTGCATTCTCGCTACTCTGACCTTGTCAACTCCTTTCCCCACAACATACCAACACCAACACTAACACAGGTTCTCAGACAGAATCTCACACTATCCCACACACTACACTTAACATTAGTAATACAGAACTGTACTCTCAGTCAAAGAAAATGTTAAAACTTCTGGTGGTTGTGAAACGATGAGATCATGTCTTAAAGTGCATGAGTTTAGCCATTTCAAAATCCAGGATGTGCCGCAATCATGCAATACACCTTTCTGACTTCAGCACAAGCACACTTTATATGGCTAATCAATACCTCACCGACCTTTAGCTAATTGAGTGAGCTGGTGGTGAAATTTAATGAATACATGCAATGGCTGGGCTGCCTGTGAGTAGAGTTTTGGGAACTGGAGTAGCATTAATCTAGTCATCCAGCATGATAGTCGGTGACTTTCTGGAGAATTATAGTTTTTATTGTTACTCGAAATTTGCATATGTTCTAATGTTACATTGTGTTCTTTTTTGCTCTGATCAAATATAACATCTACCCAGATAAATAGTTTTAAACAATTTCAATGACTGCCCAAGACGTTTACACAGTACTGCACATGAACACAAGTACTAAAACAAACATTAACACTGTAGTATTACTACATATATTTATAGAAGAAGTAGTTGTATTATTTATCGGGAAGAGAGATTTTTAAAAACAAGCACATTGCCCAGAGGACAAAGACGGCTTTTCGCAAAACACAACGAGCGTATTGTTAAACAATAGTCACATAAATGATAAACTTTCCATCCCACGGCTGTGTTTGCAGACCACAACAGAGATCAAAAGCACGAGAAATATATGAACTAAATATGACAGCAGGGTTTGTTTATACAGAGACCATGGGGGTGCAGTCTGTATTTTTTGCCATGGACTTCAAGTCATCCACTGGTTCAACAAACCTGACTATGGAAAACAAACCATTCTGCATTCACTCCGGAACATATAAAATACTCCATCCCCCCTGCATGATGCCACAAACCTGAGTATATTGCCCTGGAATGGAACAGTGTGCCCTCCCACTCCTAAAATCATGGTGTGGGGGGGTGGGGGTTGCAACCTTTAGCTAGTAACATGTTCAGGATCTGCCAAAGATTTAAAAAAAAAAAAAAAAAACTGCATTTATTCAAGCAACAGAAAACCTATGGCTGTGATTCTTCCCCCACAAAACTACTGGACAGTTTAAACAAGGTTACAAACCTGAAATGGTCATATGATGAGCTCAAGTGGCTGAAAGCTGCCACCAAGCAGACTAAACGACCCCCGTTTCAGATGGAGAGGAAACACACACACACACACACATCCTCCCAAGAGATGCACAGTGCCATCTTGAAAGAAAATGCTGAAATTAAAAAGTATTCACAAACAACATGAGTTAGCTTCAGTTAAAGTTCATGGCTAACTAATCTTCATGGCCAACTAATTATAGTTAAAATAAAAACTGAAACAAAAGAGCAGTTCAACATAACCAATAAAAGCAAATCTGGCCAAAAACCTAAAGGAAGTCATGCTTCATTAGACAGATGATGTCGCACAAGAAACCTCTAACGCACGCTTGAATAAACTGACACTTCAAGCTTCAGAAGCTCGGGGCCACATGATCGCGGAGGAGACGCTTACCCAAGGGAAAGGACATCCGAGGAACGAGCTTTGTCACAGACACCTCTAGGTAGCCCAGGAGGACCAGGATGAAGAGTAAGCAGACGGCCATGGTGGTCCAAACGGTGCAGAGGAGGAGTGCGGCAATGCAGGCTGGTACTCAGGCTGCCTGGGTGCTTCCTTCTGATGGGGGGTTGGTGCGTTACAGTGATCTCTGCCAGGGTTTGGAGACACAGTGTAACCACTTCCTCCGACTGTCACCTATAGTCATCGCATCTGCTGGGGAGACAGAACGGATGGGGAAGAACAGGCTGCAGGTCACATGACGGAACAGAAATGGGCAGGGCTTGGGGACTGGGACCGTTTATAGGCTCAATGCCGCCTGTTCTCTGGGCCCGAGAACACATGCACCAAACTGGACCTACTGCCAACACGAGGAAGGCTCGCGATTTACAGATAATGAAAAAAGTACTACTTACGTACGTCGGCCTTTTCAACATTTTAGGTCCCGCTGATCATTAGAGCTAATGTATTTTAGACAGGAACACATCTGTGCTATAATACTCCATGGTGGTTTTATTTAATAAACACCCTGGCAAGGGAGCGAAGGATACACTGCTAAAATGACAAGGGGTGGGTTTAGGCTAGGGTCATATTAGCTTAAACTGGCTATGTTTTAATGACATGTAATTGAATTTTGTTATTTTAAGCATATGAATCATGGCCTACAAATGTTATTTATCTATCCACAAACCATCAGAAAACATTAATACACTATCTGGCCTGCAAACTGGTTTTACACAAGGACAGTTTGCATAATCTGTAAGCCACCGCCATCTCCAGGACATTAACATATCAACACCCTCATGGATTGAATTTGAATTTAGTGATTAATTGTCATTGCTGACACACCACAGCACACAACAGCAAAATGTGTCCTCTGCATTTAACCCATATGTGACATAGCAGGGGTCAGCTAATTCAGCGTACAATGCCTGACTGAAAAAACAAGACTACATCCTTACTGAAAATATAGTGGGGTGGACGCACATTACAGAACTTTACTACACAGGTCTAATTGATCAGATTGGTTGGTTGGTTGGAGACCCTCAAGTTAGAGGATGTTAATGGAAAGGCTGGGCATTGTGCACACGCAGGAGAATCTCCCCCAGAAACTGAGGCAGCAGAAGATGGGGGGGGACGGTGGGGGTGTCTTCAAAACAGAAAGTTCCGGGGGGGGGGGGATACATGAACTGAGCACAGGATGTGAAAAACAGAAATAGTAGTAGTTACAAATTTACGTGGATTTTGCCTCAAAGAGAAGTCACGGCTTTAACTGTTAAGGCAGAAACTCCTATTAGCCTATAGAGCGGAGCAGGTCACTAGTCAACACAACGAATGGTCACTGACTAGCTCCTCTTCCACATGACCAAACCAAATCAGGTGAGGGGTTAGCAGAGAAAACTTTGGTCCTTCTAGATGAGAACCTCCCTTAATGTCCCAAAATGCCATTTGAAAAAGTACACAGTATAGACACACAAAAGACCCAGCTCCGCTTTCCCATAATTACTGATGATGACCCACAGCAGCCAAAAAAGTCCCACTAACTTTCCAGTATTACACAGAGATCAGGTTTATCACTGCACATGGCACTTTAAGGGTTATAATTTTTGTTGTGCAATGAGCACAAAGGTCATTCGACCAATCGTGCATCAAACTGCCTCCTGGTATGGAAAGAATCTCAGTGTGTAGGGTGGGTGTGTGGCTCAACGGGTTAGAGGCCTCAATGCCCGTAAATCCAAAGGTTGCTGGTTCAAATCTTGTGGACAGCGAAGTGATTTCACCATTCAAATCACTCCAAGTTTGCCGTCTCGTCTGGTATAATAAACAACATGCAAGTCACCTTGAAGGTACATCAATGTGACCCCTGCATGCCTGAATGCACGCCACCCGTGATCCCAGACAAACATGTTCTGCACAAAGTATTACATACTCCTGACAGATAAGCACTAATCTAGATCAACACAATAAATACAGTCCTGTTGACTGAAAATGAAAGCATTTCGCTGCCCGACTTATCGGATCGCAGCAAGATCAGCTTCACCTAATAATCGCTGCAAAAGGTTTTAAGTGCCAAAGGCTTCAAAACCAACCCAACCACTGGGCCCAGCATGACCAACTACCCGCCCAAGTGTACGACATTCTCTGACGATGATACAGTAATTCTTGGGAACTTTGACACACCAGCTGGATGCCCGTGACACGGTTATCAGATGAACGCGCTTTTGCGTGACTGCTCGGGGGTGTCACGACCCACTTCCTGCCTACCAAGCCGCAGCAGTTGCTTAGCACCATAATGCAGGGACAACATGCAAATCCCCCCCCCGCAACATCTGACCACTGAGTCACATCACAGGCCAAAGGTCACAGTAACTGAACGCATCAGGGTCGCTGTCTGGTTCAGTGGGTTAGTAATCAGTAGGTTGCTGGTTCAAACCCCATTGCCTACAGTGTGACCGGTGGGCCCTTGGGCAAGTGCCTTAATCCCAGTTACTCCAGGGGACTGTCTGACTCTGCTTCCTCAATTTTATGTTGTGTCGGATAAGTGTCTATTAAATAAATTAATGCAACAGAAATACGCGAGTAAACAGACGGTGAAATAATAATAAGGAACTGAGCCACAGGTAATGAAATGGGACTTTACTATGTATGTCCTTTTATGGTGAGAAACGGCTCCCCAGGGTTATAGAAGCAGATGCCAGTGGCATTCACACAAAGCACGGGACTACGGCAGCGGGGGGGGGGGGGCGCGGGGGATGGGAAGCTGCTCCTTCTCAAAATGTTCAACATCCACACAACTAATTAATCCCAAAAACACACAAAGCGACAGGTGCCACCAGATAACTGGAAGCAAGATGTCCCCTGTGTGCCTTCACGGAATGGGGGGGGGCTGTAATTACATAAGAGGCAATGACAATCGCGGCTTTAAGGTAATCTCCATTACTCACCCTGGGGCTACAGCGGCAATCAGGTCAGGTGTAGATCACTAATCTAGAGAGACCTGATGTAACCTGAACCGGTGACAGAAACGCGAGACAGGGGGACTGCACCACCCTGCCGGCATCAGAGCTACAGAGAAGCTCAGCGCTCCATCCTCGCGGTGGGGGGGTGATCAGCTAAGGAAATGGACAAATGATACTGATACAAGTGACCCAGGTCTGCGGTTCTGATGTCCAATAAAGGGGAAGGTGTCATCAACATGTGAAAGGAACAGAAAGATGCTCCAGTTTCTCTCAAACCAAACTTAACCTGGTGCCCCCCCCCACAACCAGGGACTGCATTATAAACACATAAATCCCATAGCAACCTACACACAGCCATTAGCTTTATTGCCATTTGCACAGGTACAGGTCCGTACAAACACATTGGAATTCTTGTATCTCCCAGACTCATTCTTATAAAACAGACACACAGAGAAGAGAGTTTTTTTTAAACATAAAATAACATGATATAAAAAATATAAATAATAAAAGCAGCAAACACACTAATTGACAGATACACACTGTGTACAGATGCAGATACAGGATATTTGAGATTTAGAATTTTTTTTTTTTTAATTGTGAATCTCAATTTGTGATTGTGTTTAAATAATCCAGTACAACAGCTAGGACATCTCTGCTCTATAGAGGCAACAGAATGCTCTGAGTATCAGACAAAGGCTATAACAGTCCAGAAAAACGACCGTGACTTCCTGAGCAATGAACCATGCAGGAGAAAAGGCAGTTGTCAGCCCTCTGTCGGGAAGACCCTCCTGGGATGGATCCAGCAGAAGCTGTGATCCGGGCACTGTCGCCATGACAACAATAAATCTGGCCCCTTTGGTGCCCGGAGACAGGCCAAGGGTTTATTAACTGTGTGTGTGTGGTTACTGTTCCATGAGCAATCCAATGCAGGGACCGACACACAACTCAAAACAAAGACAAGATGGTGAAGCAATAGGCAATACTTCACATTGAAACACGCCCGGCGCAACCACATCCTTAAGCACCGTCTGTTTTTGTTTATTGCTTCGCTATTACCGTCTAAGGACCACCTGACAGCCCTGTTCTACACGCCGCAGGTACGACACAAATAACACACAAGCCTTAGGCGGGCGAGATACAGAATAAAAATACCAGCGAAGGGAAGCCGTATCTACTGTTACACGTCTAAACTGCTTGCATAATATCACGTTATATGGCAGGAAAACGCCTCCGCATTCAGGTCGTTGACCAAAAGCAAATACATAGATAATATTAGAAAAAATGTCGTTTCAAGTATAAGTGTTAAAAAAGATCGGAAAAAACAACCCCCTCCTTTATTTAAAGGACAGACTGCATGGAGGAGACCTCGATGAAGACGTAAACGCTGCTGCTACCTTCATCATCCCACATCCACCCCCCAGCAGCACCGACCACGGCTCACCCCAACCTTCCCAAACCACCGAAACATACAGAGAGAACTACACGTGCTTTGCCGCCCAATCCCACCTTATTCTAAAATAAATCGCCCTGGGATACACGTGTTTTTCCACACACGTAAATTTCTGTATATCGCACTAATTGCATGTTTTTTGGTCCCGTAGCAGCCAGGTTTCCCGACCCAGCCTTCGTACCTACGGCGTCTTTACTTACCTGTTCGCCCAAAGTGCTGTGTATCACCGCATTTGGAGACCCCGCATTTTCCATACATCGGCTTATCCCCGCACTTCAGGCCCCCCTTTGATCGTTTTTACCCCCTTCTTCCCCCCAACACCAGCTCAAATTTCAGCCACCCAGTCGCGGTCGTCTGTACTACTTTTCCAAGCAGAAGCGCTCCCACTCCTGCCAGCGACATGAAACATCCACCCCAGGCTGACCCAAGGCTGATCCAAACTGGTTTACCTAACCGGCTCCAGAAACACAAGAGCGCCGCGTAGCGACGAAGTCTATATTACACGTGCAAATAAAAACACGAATTTTGCCCGAAAACAGCAATCTGACGTGATAGAGCCGCAAAACTGATGGGTGAAGAGGAGATAAGACCTGATAATCGCGGTTGAATGTGAAATTACAAATCTACAATGCATATTACCGCATTATCTCGTGTCTGTTTCGCTAGCACAATGAGAGACGATGTCTCCGCTTTTTCACCCACTTTGCGGAAGTGGCGAGGCTCGGTAGATCCGGCAAAACCAGAACGTTTCCCGAAAAGCAGAACCGCGACATCCGTTTTTTGAATCACGACTTAAATACAAAGAAATTGGTTGAGGTTGGGGCGAAAGCACTGGAAGAAGCGCTTCCTTTAATAAAGCTGCGGGGCCGGAATTATCTGCAATGTTACGCAACGGCCAATGTTAACTCGTTATTGAAAAGTATGGTTTGTGTGTCGAAACTTACATGCCATGCAATGCATGATTACCTTGGAAAATATTACCTTGGTAGGGCTAACCTTTGAATCGTATGGAATGAAACTAGGAAAAAGCGATCACATTCGAACGCGTAATCCCATGTAAATGGACGCTTCATTGCTAAAACAGCACTCTTCAACATTTAAATGGTAGGCTATAAAATAAGTCATAACACAAAGTTATCTTGATGTGAATCAGGCTACCTTCGGTATAACCTCATTAAATCATTTAAGTCATTTTCAAGCAGCTGGCTGTCATATGTTGGCGGCACCGGGACGGACAGGTTGCGCGCTTTTTAGTTTTGTATTGTTTCCAGGTTGTGATGAAATGTAAATAATTTATACACTGTTGTATAAATGTATGTTCGGGTCGTTTTCGCCAATTTTTTAGAGAAATTGGAAAATAACTTAGTTGTTAATTAGTGTCTGTTTATAAAAGTCGCCCTGTCTGACTGGAGGTGGGTTGGGTTATGCGCCATCTGTTACTAGTCAGGTTCATAGCAAAGACCACTCCCACTAGATTACTACAGTACTGTTTCTCAAACCAGTCCGCGGGGACCCCAGACTGTCCACGTTTTGCTCCCTCCCAACTCCCAGATCTTTGTTTCAGCCAATTTAAATCCAGTTTCTTATCCTGAAGCGAAATATGAGCGTTGGGGTCTATGGTTTGTAGTCATTGTGCTTCGCAGTTTTGCGATGCGGTATGAATATGAGTAAAATTGGTTGTTTGATAGTAAATGAAAAGTAACAATTTATTTTTAAAAGTTAGGTAATTTGATTTGAACTACATGATTATAATTTCAGAGATGGGTAAAAACGTTTTGACAAGACGTGTGACGTGTGGCTCGTTGGTCTAGGGGTATGATTCTCGCTTCGGGTGCGAGAGGTCCCGGGTTCAAATCCCGGACGAGCCCACTTTATAAGCAAAACCACAATACTCCTCTCTTCATTGATATATAGATTAACTCCATTGGCAGGTTCTGTGGATGTAGTTAAACCGAGTACAAGGAAGAGTCAGTCTCGGATCGTGAAGGACTGATACGCTACTCTGATTATTTGTGTGTTCATTTGGAGGGCTGTGGATGTTTGGCAGCTATCAACGTCACTGGTTTTCATGGACCAATACAATGGGGGATGCAAACTTGTTAAACATTTAGTTGGAATATGCTGTGAGGACTCCAGAATTCACAACAGGCTAAGAGAAAAGGAGTTATGCACCAATCAAACGCAGGTACTCAAATCTATGCAGACTAACAAACCCAATTATACAAGCACTAAGTACTAACCTTGTGTTTCGTCCATACTAGCAGAGGCACAGCCAAGTAAAGCAATGGCCTGGGACCCCCGTTTTGACAAGCTGTGTGACGTGTGGCTCGTTGGTCTAGGGTTATGATACTCGCTTTGGGTGCGAGAGGTCCCGGGTTCAAATCCCGGACAAGCCCTGATTATGAACATATTACTGTTGGCAAGGAAAGAAGGCTGTAATGCGAAGCTTTGCTCTCACCACTACACTTTAAGTAATAGGACAGCAAAGTTCATTGTACTTCTTACTTGTAGCCAAAATGACAAAGATAGCATATTCTACGTTGTCTTTAATGTGTGAGTAGGCGCTATGTAATATTCTGTCATCTGGGGAGTACCGTGAGCTTCCTGCAATTGTAATGTTATATAATAGTGCATATAATATTGCCTTGGATCCCTTTATATAGGTGATACGGAGCTGGACCAGAAGCACTGCGACGGACGGGGTGAGGCGTGTAGGCGAGGCCTAAGTGTAGAAAAGCAGATTTGCAGCTTAGCTGCGACCTAATTTGTTTGTAGTAGAAGTCCTGTGAATAATCCCCGTCGATCTTCGGAGAGATACGCTTTTCGAGTCATCCCTACCAACACCTGTAGGGTGAGCGAGAGACGATTACAATCGTATTTTCAAAACTATACAAGAAGCGCTATTTTCATAATACACAACATAATGGTCTGTTTTCATAACACTAAACGAAGACCATACGAATAACTGATAGCAGTTTAAACACAAATAAATACTCAGTACTGATTGATTGTAGTGTATATGGCATTCCCAAAAATAATTTTTGAGGTTTGAAAAGCAAAGGTGACTTCTGCTATCAGAGTATGCCACAAGAGGGTGCGGGTCAATCAGCCGGTTTACCTGACCATAAGGTATTTGACGATCTGGACTTGTCACATGGTCACTATCGGTTGGATTTACGGTGGGGCTGGTCCTAGCTCACATGGAGTCCTAGATTTGACCGTTGGCTTGCCTGAAATCCCCCCCAAGATGACGCCCTAGGCTCTGCCTGTCGCCTAATGGGTTCACCAACAGTGTTCTTGGCCAAACTGGTGACTCCAAATTTTAGCGCCTTATGCCATTGAATGTCTGTGAATGAGACAGACCTGTAAGAGACTTAGGTCCAGCACAGGATAAACTCTTCGAAGACAGGCTGTAGGTGACACTTTTGATTGGCTGATTGTTCACTAAAATGGATGGAATCCCATACCTGCACAAAATCGGTTGTAGTCAATGAAATGGTCCACACATCCTTACTTTTCTGGTAATTTATTTTTCTTGTAAAATAACGTGTATGTACACAGCATTTTCTTTAAAAACTCTATAGTTGTTAGATTTAAGAAAACATCTATGGCAAAATGGCATATTAACATCTGTTTTTCCCTGGTAAGAACAAACATAAAAAAACACCACATTTAACACAGGAAAATACCATGAAAGACAACTGCATAGCATTGCTCAGGACAGCTCTAATGAGATGTATATATATATGCATGTTATTCTACATTAAAGATGAACATCTACTAATAATAGCAACAAGTGAGAATAATTTCCAGACAAAAATGGCTTTTTCCCCACGTTTCCCCAATTGTCTTTCAACTGAATTGCTACTGCTTCTAGAGCTTTATCTGCATAGAGACAATAAGCCATCATAGATGCTTAAAATATGTCATATTAATAACTAAGTAAATCATTCTGAGGTCAATCAGCTAGTTTCCAGTCAGCTGTGATCTGCGATTGAAGAACCAATAGAATTAACTTGTTTAAAGCGTTATTACTAAACCTGCTCCTCAATGACCCCCAGGCGGCCACAGTGAGATGCAAAAATGTGACCACCTGAGCCCCCGGGACCTGCGTTCAGAAACACTGGTTTAAATCATTTGTGTTTCTTGTCTCATTGTTCGACTGGTGTGGTTACTGACACGGCCTTGAGCTCCCCGGCTGATTGGCCGAGCATGGTCCTGCCTGCCACGCCCTCATTTAACACCAGTATCACCCTTAGAGTACTGGCAAAGGCCACCCAGATGCATAAAGCAGAGTGGCCCGCTATAATGTCATGGATGAAATGGCAAAGGCAGCCGGGCAAGGAGGGAGGGATGACTGAAGATTGGCTCTCAGATCTCAGACTCTCCCCTGTGGAGCCCATTTGTAATATTTCACCAGTTGCAGGTTCCTCAGGAGAGATTGGAGATTCCGGTTTATTACAAGAGAAGATTTTCATTTTAGGCGACTTAATCTTAAGTATAAACCTATTCATTACTACTTTTCCATTGCTAAGACGTCGTTATACTTTTTAAATAGTGAGATCAAGATCCACTCCGGACTGCGGCGATCCAAAGCCTATTCGGCAAGCATAGGGCATAAGGCATTCCGTACGGTGTGCCAGTCCGGTGCCAGGTATTCAGGCGCAATCAATCATGTGCACGCTTTGGAAATCAGGGGTCACCAACTCACCCGAATGGTATACCTGGGGTAGGAGATCCGCCCAACCATGTAAACTGTGCATGAGTCATGAGCTGTAAACGGGATTTACACTGAACCACCAGATCAGTGAAAATGTGACCAGTGCAGGAAATTCCTAATCAGCTGGTTTAAATGTTTGCTGCTCAACAGTTACCTCTAGTGGCCAAGCATGGACATGATAAAAAAAAAAAAAAAAAAAAAAAAAGAAGAGAGCTAGAGAAATGCAATGTGATTGAAGAATAAGGATGTAGGTTTGGCTTCAACATAAATGGGGACCAAGTCATGCCTGAAACCCCCCCCCCCCCAAACCACACATGGTACTCTCACAATGTTGACAGGAACATGTCCCTACATTCCTTACTCAAATCTACGCCCTTGTCGACAAACAAATATCGTGGAAGCGGTTTGGTAATTACAGCACGGGTTATTCAGCAAGGATTATTCAATGGGATACAAACAAACAACAGCTCCATGCCCCAGTCACAAATTAACAACACAGACGACATAAACTGCATAAAATGAACTGCTTTAAATACAGCTGTTTTGCAATTACACCAAAGAACATTTTTTTAATCAGAAATTACTGCTTTCTGTTAGTGCAAATTACACATTTCCAAATCAAAACTTCTGACATAATTATTATAATAAAACAATAATTGCAAGAACAGTTGTTTGTGGAAAAATAAACAACAAAGATACAAAATTCTTAGTTATCTCTAGAGGAAATAAAGATAGATTCCTCTGGAGATAAAAGAACCCAAAACCTGCTTAAATCTTATGTTGGGTGACTTGGAATCAGCAACCAGGCCTGGATTGAACCACAAATCACTTTCATCCACCCCCTGACATTAACCTCTTATGGCCCAGGTTCTTATTCATTTGGATCCATGCCAGGCAGACGCCGTGAACATGCCCGGTCATGAGACCTGCTCTGTTGCAGGCTGCTTCTGCACAGGCTGCACCTAGAGGCGGATTTCCTGCAGAGAGGCCGCTGCAATGCGACACAAACCAGGATACGCACCCTAATGCACCTCTGCTGAGGAATGCCATGCGGGAGAGGTGCTTTAAGGGCTAAGTCAGGGCTTTCCCACTGAGAACAGAGTAAACAGAGTTAATAATATTTACATTTGATTCCACATGCCTCTCTCAGCGTTCACCAACACAATGTGCTAGAGCGGAGAAAGAATTATTAATAATAAAAAAATAATTACAGTGCGCAGCTGTTGGAAAACACCCCAAATACTTCCTTGTACATATTTTATGTACCCAAATAGCCCTTAAGAAGAAAAATAACAGGCCATAAAATATGTTATAGATTTGATTCCTTAAAAAGGTACACCAAGAGAACACCCACAAACATCTACTCCGGCCACGTCATGGTAGGAATGTATCAAAATGATGACCACGTTGGACTGACTCCCGGCCCAGTGTCCTCCCAAAGAGGCTCGGCGGTGCTCCAGCCTCTCTCATATCTTCAGTAAACTGCATGTTATATATATTTTATCCTTTATAACAACCAAAGGCGCAACTCCTCATCATGCTGAGGTCTTCCCAGTTCTGAGGTTCAGGAAAGGCTACAACCAGACCGTAACAACTTCCCAGGTCCTGTGGTTTTCATGGCTTTCGGGTGTCAAATGGGAATATCAGAGACCCAGACATTCCAGATGTCTGCCTGAGAGCCCACGCGACCAAAAGGAACTTCCGGCAGGACCAACAAAACACAGCCTTACGCCTGGGGATGCTTAAGATGGTGTGCAAAGCTGACCATTCCATTAATGAGTAGGGGGGGGTTGTCATCCAATGGGAAAAAAAGAGGATGTTTTTGTTTTGCCTGGCATAGGGAATGGTGGGGGACATAGAGCCCCAACACCTTTGGGGTGTGGGGCGGCACCAGATTCATTTTCATGAGTTCTATTATGACCAGACGCTCCACATCACTCCATCACATCCCGTATCTTACTTGCACTTCCAATGATGACCTGTAGATACCACTGGCCAGTGCAATCCGGCAAGCTGACAGTGCCCGGAAAGCACTGGATCGTCATGAGCGAGGATGGACTGTCCGTTACGACATTACGGCCATGGTGTGCCAAGTGCTTCTTGATTCGTCGTCCTCACCACCATGCAGAAGAGGGAGCGAGAACCGGGTCTGGATTCCACCACAGTAACAAAACTAAAGAATTTAAGGCCGCAAGAGATCCTTCATACCCGCAAAGGTCTCCAAAGTGCAGTTTTCAGTATCCCAAACAAACCATAGTTTCTCTTTCTGATTAGCATTAGTGCATGAGACCACAGCGTGCGCACAGTGCACAGCGTGGTAGAAAATTAATCGTTAGTCTTGTCCCTGGGCCGCCATGTCACCGCTGCTGATGCCAAGCTCCGGGGCCGTGTCAGTGGAAACGCTCAGAGCGGAACGAGTCCTCCACCGCGGGGTCAGCCAGCACCAGCTCTCCATCTTCCAGGAGGCCGAGGCCCTCCAGCACCAGGGGGTCCATCCGCAGGGGGTCGTCCAGGCCGAAGGGGTCCACCTCGAATCCGGGCATGCTGGACAGGGTGCAAGTGATTTCCTTGGATAACGCTGGTGTCGAATTCCCTGTGTAGGTAGGGGAGAATGATGGGGATCAATTATGTTAATAACTCTGTGTTTATGGGCTACAGTGCTACATTTTGATAGCTCATGTTGAGATTTGTGTCTGTGGGGGCTAGACGATGGACAGAAAGAGACAGAAAGTGGGGGATATTCCCTCCTGAAAGGGTTCTGCGAGTCCTACAGGCTGTGTTTGGTGTTAATCTGCTAGCAGCGAGGGAAGAAACTGATGTATCGAGTTTGACTGATTGTGAAATGAGTCCAAAGTGCAGTACCGGCCATCGCACATAAAAAGGAGACACAGAGGAATGTTCTAAAGCGGCGCTTGAAATGGGGGAAAAAAGGTGGCACACAACTGTACCCCCTTGATATTCAGAACAAGCAGATTATGAGAAGTACTGTAGGCAAGAAATGTTCCCTATACCATGAAGAGAAACGTGAACTGGGGCTGGTACTGCATACAGGTAAATACTGGCTGACAATACTGGCACGGTTTCAAAGTGTGGTGCTCACAGTGACACGTGAGGGTGTTCTACAGGGAAATAATCACAATCACCATGCAACCCAAGAACATCAAGCTAAGCTGAAGCTAAGAAGGTTCCGCACATGCCAGACAAGAAATATACCGATACAACAGCCTCAATCCAAAGGGTGGAGGTGTCACTTTAGAGAATCTTCAATCTCGATCTCACCACTCAGCAGTATATTGGGGTTTTTGTGGCAGCCCGTGCTGAAGTTCTGGCTCTGGTTCTGCTGGTTCAAGAGCTGGTGGATAGTGGTGGAGTGAGAGTCCATGGGGCTGGTTTCATCCTTCCCTGTTTCAGAGCCACCGGCCTGGCTGAAGGACCGATCGCCCTCTGGGGTCTCCATGTAGAACCTCCTCAGCTAAGAACATGGGGAGTGAGAGCAAAGGTGTCCATTAAAAACATAAGGATGTAGAGGGAAGCCTGGGTGATCAGAGAATGCATACCGCTGAGTCATTTGTAAGGTTCTTTTTTATTTGGCCTATACTTTTTTCCAAAGCAATGTAGGCTCACAAGTGAGAATGAAGGGTTATGCGGTCCCTGGAACAACTGACGTTTGAAGGCTTCGCTCAAGGGCCCAACAATGAAATCAACAACCAGGGGGATTTGAGCTAGCGACCATCTGACCACAGGCAGAGTGTCCTGACCCGCTACACCACAAAATACCTCCAATCATACCATGTAGCAATTTCTACTCCGTTTGAGCTCCATAGATTAACTGCTAATACTCTCTGGGTTAGAACTAGAGGTTTATCAGTTAACATATCGGTATAAGCAAGACATCAGCATCTGTCTGATGTGTCAATCTTTGTCTTGATCTTGGGTATTACTAGCTAATATTTAGACGTTACTCAATATTCAAAGTTAGCAGCATACAGATATAATTACTAAAATAATGGATTTGATCACACTGGACAATCACTCAATTTCTGCAACAGAAGATGAGGGATTTTGTTGGCTCATTCATCACAAACCCGCTACAGTCTCCCAAGTCGGCTCCGCTTCGCTGACGTCTCCCTGCCTGCACTAAAAGATGTGGTCGCTACACACATTCATGGGATGTTAAGCAACGTCACCAACGTCAGTTTCACTACAGATTTGTGGAGCTCAGATGTTAGCCAGTTATCGGTAAACGAGACAAAATCGGGAGCACTGCTAGCTGAAACCGAACGGGAGCAGTCATTTGAGTGCACTCCTTACTTGCTGAGATAGCTCCTGGCCCTGTCTGCCCGTATGCTGGAGGTTCACAAAAGGTTCATCTAGCAGAGAGCTCAGCAATGAGGCCTCCTGTTGGGGAGAAGAAAAACACGGGGGAAGAGAAACGCTAGACAAAAAACATAGGATATAATTAGCTGATCAGGGAACTAGTGGGCTGCCCTTACGTTCTGAAGGTCCAAGTTGGCAGGAAGAGATTGACTGGCTGATGGAGTCATGCTGGCTGGGAGGAGCCGGTCCATTGACGCCTGCGGATTTGGAACACTCAAAGGCGGTCTCCCTGTGGGAGCCTGGCTGCAGTTCAGGCCCGGTTGTGATGCAGACTCGGGCGCTCTTCTCTGCGGGCTTAGCAGGTTCTTCGAGCTCTCCATACGCAGAGGCAAAGTTGCCGGAACACTGTGCATGCCCGGTACCTGCCGCTGCTGTTCTAAGCCACGGTGCGGCGCCTGAACTTGCAGCTGGTTCTGTGATTGCTGCTGCTGTTGAAACTGCAGCCATTGTGGCTGCTGACTAGCGTTGTGTAGGCCAGGCAGCTGTGGGTACTGTTGGTGTTGCTGCTCTAGATGCTGTTGACCAGACTGCTGTAGATGCTGCTGCTGGTGGTGTTCCTGTTCCTGCTGCTGCTGTAGAATTTGGTGCTGTTGTTGGTCTTGCTGTAGATTTGTTTGTTTCTGGTACGGTAGCTGGTGTTTATGCTGCTGTTGGTGCTGTTGCTGTTTCTGCAGCTGTGGTTGCTCTAGGTTCCGCTGCTGTAGGTGATGTTGCTGTTGGTGTTGGTGCTGCTGTAGGCGATGCTGTTGTTGCTGCTGTGAATGATGCTGCGGTTGGTGCTGTAGGTCAGACTGTTGTGGCTGCTGTAGATGGGTCATCATTGTACCTGGGTGGGCGGATTGCTGAGGACACAGGTGGGATTGCTGGACCTGACCGTAAGGATAGGATGGTAGCCTCTGATCCACTGGCAGCTTGCTTGTATCCAGAGGAACACCCTACAAAGGCAAGGAGGTATGGTCTCTCAGTTTGAACACACAACAAGAAACACAACAACTGAGCATGTGCGCAGAGATTAATTATAATTACAAACATGGGTTACCAGAATGTAATATACGTTATGAAACAAATCTTAGCAAGCAAAAGAAAATGCTTGTTTTCGTCAAATATCGCTGCTAGTAAATATCGTGTGTCAAGGATTATTTGGAGTTCTTCTTTAGTAGATCCTTAAATTCATTCTAAATAATGATACAAGCATACAACTTTAAAATATGATTAAGTACAATAAAGTAATAAAGTACAATTTCTAAGTCAATCATGGTGGTCACTCTACCTGTGTTATTGATGACAATGTTGGGGACATGGTTGGGGAAAACTGCTTGGAGGGGTGCCAACGAGATTCTGTGCCAACGGATAATTTGAGCGGGCTGAGCTGGTTTCGCCTCCGCGGTGATGTGGTGAGTGATGGCCCTTGCTGCCCCGCCAGAAGTGAAGAATAGGAGGAAGAGGAGGAACAAGATCCGGAACTTCCAATCCCACTACTGAAGCTGGGGTTATTGGCCGCTGATTGGAGGGATTTGCCACTGAGGGAGGAGTTACTGAGGGAGGAATGCAGAGACTGGTTGCTCAGAGAGGAAGGCAAAGATGGGGAGGAGCTTAGAGAGGACTGAAGAGAGGGGTTGCTAAGTGACGACTGCAAGGAGGTGGAGCTCAGGGATTCATGGGAGGAATGGCAGCTCAGAGATGACTGGATGTTGGGATGACTCAATGAGGACTGAAGCATAGAGTTACTGAATGTTCCTTGTAGAGGCGTTGACAAAACTGTCAGAGAAAAACAGAAAGAGGAGGAGAAAAGATGAACAGAAAGTAGTGTTTACTGACAGAATGTGGTAGTGTGCACTTTTCACTACTGAAGCACGAGACTTTGAAAAGCATCAAACGCTGAACCAAATACATAAAACACAATTTAAAATCAAGATCTGTGACTTTGCTTAAAAGGAATGCAAGTGTATTTAATATGGGCATTTCTGACATTAGAGAGGCCAGCATACCAAATAAATTGTGTCAAACGACATGATTGTTTTTAGATAAAGAAACATCCATGCTACAAGGAGGTTGTATTTATTGGGGTTGGGGGGCATGGACACAGGCTGTTGTGGAGAGGAGAAAAACAAACATTAACAGCAGAAGGGCTTTCAAACCAAAGTTATGGAAAACTACAAACATTTGTGGAAAGTTAGAGCAGACTCCCAGGAAGACAGGAGCGATTCCTGGAACGCTAAGTGCAGCCCGTCGCTGATTCACCGCCCTCTTCATCTCTCACATTACATCTTGTGTAAGAATGTGCGACTGTAAAAGCGTCGTACTGCACGCCAGGATCACCGGGAGGCGCCAGCACTCACCAGGCAGGCTGAAGGTGCCGCCCGCGGTGATGCCCAGCTGGGTGAGAGTGGCTGCCAAGTTGCCCGTGCTGCCGCCCCCACCAAGGGAGGCATATCCCAGCTCGTCCTTTTGGGAGGGCATTGGGGAGGGGAGGTGTAGGTTGGTGAGGTCTGGCAGGGAACCACCGGTGCTCAGGGTCGCCGGATTGAGGGGGGTGCCTGACTGCTGTGCCGGTGATAGGAGAATGCTGGGGGGGGGGGACACAGAGGGGAAGATAAGAGATGGAAAGGGAGATGGGATCACGTCAACAGCTCTGAACCAGCGCAATTTATATACACAGGAAGAATTTATACTTTAAGGTCACATGTAGCTCCAGTGTAAGCATGGGGTTACAACGGGCTGAGAAGGGAGCAGAACTGCTGTCTCTAATCTTCTTGATGTAAACCTGACACCCTGTTCTGGTCCATTACGTTCGGCTGGTTCCCCATGAAAGCATTTCATGGACTGAACTGGATACATTACACTAGCGTTGGTGACAGGAACTTCAACTGGTCCAGAGTCTAACCCTCTCTACCAGCAAGTCCCACTGATTAATGCCACATAATTAAAGCTTAATGTTTAATTAAGGAAAAAGCCATTACAAATCTGAGAAAAAGTTTGTGAACCCACATGGTACGACGATGATTTCAGCCAGAGGTCAGAATAATGCTTCTTATTTAACAAATACTGTCAAATTTACTGAGGTCCTTTTAACAATAAAGGAAATTGATGAAAAAGCCACGAATCCTTAAGTTTCCAGCCTGCTGTAGCTGATCAGACCAGCACAGCAGTTTGCCCTCTACAGAAAAAACCAAAAAAACTGTTCATTCCATGTGATTCTTTAGCGGCCTGCTTGGGATCATGACAGTGTTTCAAGGGGACAACCCCCATTCTGAGATATGGAATTTCTTCTGTCTGAGTCACACTATCGTTGAGCTGCTCCTGCATTCGGATTTCGTTGTCATGTTGCATGACACGGTGATTCTTTCGCATTTTAGATCACACACAGATGTCCTGCTGCAGAATTTCCTAACGCTGCTCTCTCACTGACTGCAGCTTAGGCCCTGAAGCAGCAAAGCAGATTCACGGTACGATACTCCATCCACCGCACTTCACAGCTGGGATGAGGTTTTACTGTTGCTGAGTACATTTAGCAAAAAGGTCAAATGTCTCATCTGTCGCATCACACGGGAAGCATCCAGGTGGCAGCAAACTTGAGCTGGTCGGCAGGGAGTTTTTTTTTCTGGAGATCAGGTGGTTTCCTCTCTGGTGACATCCCTTGAACACCAAACTTGCTCAATGTACTTATGGTATATTTAAGAATAGAGATGCTAGCAACTACAGGATTTACCTATAGGGGGCGCCAGAGAGTACGGGTCACCTGTCACTTGAGGATTCTACAGCACTCCCTGACACTCCTCTCTTTAGGACACCCACCTCCATGCCACTGTACCACCACAAGTAAAGCCTTGTTCTAAGGATACGAAGGTCATGGGTTCAAACCCCAGGGAGCACAAATAAATTGTAACCCCTCCCTCTCCTGCAAGTCCCTTTAGATAAAAGCATTAGCGTTAAATAATTCATTCATACTAAAAGACTTAAATTAAGTAATCCAAACAAGACCCAAATGATAAGTTTAGCTCAGATGCTTTAACAGCCGTATTCTGGGTTTGAGAATCCTATACATCAGAACAGTCCAGGGCAGCAATGACCCTCGGACATTGGCAACACATTCCAGTATGAGCTTTGTGGAAGGTCTCTTTTCATTGGACCATACTGCACTTGAACAGAATTCTGCTATGAAGATCTAGTAACTAAAACGGCAGGTCAATTTTAATTATTTCTAACACCTTAATCCAATTACCCTATTTTCAAGTTCTCATGACCTATACTTCTGCCATCAATTACCCTGTTTAAGCCACTTTGGCTTAAAGATACGGCATGTGAAATGTTGTATGCATACTTTAAGCAAGACTAACTTTACTATTTTGCTTAGAATCAGATCACATATTAGGAGCCACTTATGTAGAAATCCATTTCGAAGGGTTCACAAACTTTTTCAAGTGAGGTGGAAATTAGCGGGAGAACATTTCAAACTGGATTTAAGGAAGCACTTCTTTACGCAGCGTGTAGTCAGAGTATG
>JAABNX020000053.1:4269844-4283566 GCA_015163995.2 Mormyrus lacerda | reverse complement strand
GCTATTAGTTAAGTTCTCCCCAAGCGAGCTTGATGGGCCGAATGGCCTCCTCTCGTTTGTATAGTTCTTATGTTCTATTAACTGCTAACCATTTAATACTTTGCTAATTTAACTGTAGGTATTTCAAGAACTCAAACTGAATTAAGTAGCCCTGCTGTTAGCTCTTGTACTGTAAGCACCTACGCACCTTACTCACAATGTGCAAATAGGGCTTGCTGGCATGAAAACAATAATAACCATTTATCTGGCATTGTTGTTTTCAGAAAATTAGCATTTTTGTGGCTGCTTACTTGATACCCGGGACTTCACAGGATTTAGGTCGAGAAGATGGCGCAGTTAACTGTAAACAAGTAAAACAGTAGACATTTTTTATGATGCAATGACATCTACATTTACAAGTGAGTTGAATTAACTGTTATCTTATCAGTCAAACACTGAGCATCTCATTTCATTAACCAGCATAACTGGGAGGTGGTGTCTCATTTTCATATCGTGACTTGATTGGTTACAGATCCATACCCCTAATTTAATTGGCTCACCTTCTTGGCATCCCAGGACTTGAGCAGGCTCTCCTCATCCAGAACATTCTCCTCAATGGGGGGCACTGGGTAGGGGAACACTGGTCCAAGAGGAGAGGAAACAATTTGGGTTGAAGGACAGGTAGGAGACGTTTTGGCTAAAATTCGCCCTATGCAGTAACTATGGACCCCAAGGCATTGCTATGATAGAGACAGCATATAGAGACAGACTGGCCTTGCATACCTCAAAATTGAAAATGATTGAAAAATTACACACACACACACACGCACACACACACACACACACAAGTTGGTCTTCCGATCTAAATGGGGACCGTCCATTCATTTCTATGGGAAAACCCCTAATCCCAATCACGACACCCTTAACCCCTACCCATCACTAACCTTAACCTTAAGTAACCAACCCAAATGCAAGACTTTTGGCATTTTTATGTTTTTGATTACATTCACAGATTTTTATAAAACTGAGGTTATCCAAATGGGAACCTCAAAAGATGTCCCCAAAACTGGGGAAATCTCAGGTTTTACTACACTTTAGGACAATTTGGTTCTGAAATGTGATCTATGCAAACACACACACACACACACACACACACACACACACACACACAGAATATATCAGAACATATTCAGATGCCTCCTTGCTGGTTGCCCTGAACACGCAAGGTGACTGAAGCTGCCATGGGTGGTCAGCACTCACTGCTTCGCCGGTTCCGATGGGTCAGGGCGTGTCCCAGGCTGGAATGGATCCCAGAATGCGGGTTCATGACACTGGTATGCAGGGCAGAGTCAGAGTTCGTCCTGTGACAGGGACACCAAAAAAAAAGGGGAACATTTAGGCAAGGAATGGAAGACTGAGAGGTCACTGAAATGGAGAATAAACACGAAAATGACAACCGTATCCCCCCCCACGTCACCTGGAAATTTCTCTCAACCCCCTGCCCCCATTTCCCGTCTTTCATCTCTTGCACAGTTATCCATGCAAAATATTTACATCACTTCACCCACCCCCCCCAAAAAAAAAAAACTGTAAATACTGGAATGATAACAGGACAATATAGGCTATTACACTCCAAGCCTAGGACATGTCTTGTTGAGGCATGTGATCTGAAACGACAAAACCCAAATGGACTACTTCAGCAAAATCAGTTTCCTTGGCAACTCAAAGGGAGGAAGGGGGAGGGGGCACCACAAACTGAATTATGCAGAGATGAAGGGTGATATTCTCTGTGGTCTAGTGGTCTAGACGAGCCGGATCTTCCGTGAGAGGAATAAAGATGACTGCTCACGGCAAGCCTAAGACAACGACAGTATCGGGCGGGGGGGGGGGTAGGAAAGGAGGAGAGGAGCTGGTTTCACCTGTTGAGCGTGACGCCAGCCAGCGACTGGGATTTATCCACCGGTACGTCGGGGGACCATTGCCTTGGTGACCGACAGAGAGATGAGGGCGTTAATTTCCGGAACCTCCTCCAAGAACAAATAGATAAACGAGGAGACGGAGCCCAAGGAGCAGAGGTGGTGAGGGAAAGGTAGCGGGAGAAGAAACTGAGAGAAGGGGAGGGTGAGAGCGCCATGGCGACGACCCCTCTGAGGGAACACGGGGACCAGAGCCGTGGCAGCGTTTGCAGCGGGTAGCTGGCCCTCATGCTTCCTGAACGCGCTTCTGTTCGTTTTCCCTGTCTTAGGGGATTAGTGACTAGCGAACTGATGAAAATGTATGATTCTCTCATATGCTTCATCCGACAAAACAGGGGATGGAAACAGAATAAACATTCAACTTCATCCATACTGCTACAAGAGGTGCTCTACGATCTCCAAAATGATTTCCTAAAAAAAGCAAGAAAAAAAAAAAAATCTACTTTTCACTGATGCTCATCCATGAACCTCCACTCAAACCACGAGGCCCCCTACGCCACAAACATGCATTACACAAGAGAGGGTAGGGGGCCCCAAAGTGACTGTATGAGTGGGACCACTGAAACGAAAACAAATTCGCCCCATCAACACAGGAAAATGTGCCACGAGCTTCATATATTTCATGACAAATTGTGGGGGCCAGTGCCGCGAGTGTGACTGCATCGGCGGCGTGTATCTGAGTGAGCACATCGGCCCTTGCATGTTCCTGCCAACTGTTGCTGCAACGCAGCCATGCTGATTTGTTGTTGATGTACTTTAAAAAAAAAAAAAAAAAACTAACCAAAGTCTTTTTAATTAGTCAAGAGGAAGCACGTGGATATCTCAAAGAACAATGCACGCCGAAGCTCGAAAAGTTAGTGAAACCTAATGGAACGAGACCATTGGTCAAGCTGCAGTCTCTGTGGTTGAAGCGCTGCCCAGACTCACACGGTCAGCGCCCCCATCGCCAAGGCCAATATTCGGCACTCTGTAGTAGGCAGGAAAACATTTATTTTTGTTTGTCGATCCCGATCTGATGAAAGTGAATCGCTGAGATCGAGACGACGGATGTCCCAACGCTCCAGATGTTAGTTGGGGGAAACATGGGAAAGACGGCAGGAAGGGAAAGTAGGCGAGCGACGCCTTAGGGAGGGAAGAGGAGCGAGGTTCCGACGACCCGGCGGCACCCGGTTAGCGAGCCGCCGAGACAGAAGAGCGGCTGTGTGAGCAAGAGGAAAAACACTCAAAAGCGTTACTCCCAGGGAAGTTACCTTCTCCAACTGAGGCTGGGGGCTGGCGACAGGTAAGTGGAGCTGTATGTAGGGCAGTCCCGCTGAGACCAGCTGGTTAAGGCATCAGCGAAATCACACGTAGTGATAGACACGTCATCGTAACAGTTCTTTACACATTGGGGGCATGATTACACAAACAGTAAAGAAGCAGACCCACAGCCAAGGCTGTGGAAGGGCTACTTAGAATTTGACTTTTTGAGGAACATTTAGTATTAATATTATTTAGATTAGGCACGGTGGTGCAGTGGTTAGCACTATTACCTCACAGCAAGAAGGTCTCGGGTTCAATACCTGGGGTCACCCAGTGTGCCTTTCTGTGTGGAGTTCGCATGTTCTCCCCGTGCATACGTGGGTTTCCTCCAGGTGCTCCGGTTTCCTCCCACAGTCCAAAGACATACAGATTAGGTCAACTGGCTACTCTAAATTGTCCATAGGTGTGAATGTGAATGTGCTTGTCTGCGTTGTGGTGTACTGGTGACCTGCCCAGGGTGTATCCCGCCTCTCGCCCGAAGATGCTGGGATTGGCTCCAGCTTCCCCGCGACCCAAAATGGATAAAGCGGTATAGATAATGGATGGATAGATAATTTAGATTATATTATTTAACTAGACTAAAATTTTGTCTAGTTAAATTCGGTAATATTTCCACGTCATCTGAAACCGATGATTTTAGAGAAGACGAAACTCTGGGAAAATAACTGACTGATGATTTCGTAGACCCACGTGAAAATCCCATGGTGGAGCCCCCACATCAAAGGTAACTCTGCTTGAAGCCTTTCCCAAGACAGAAGGCTTCTGGTAATGCAGCACGCAACTGTAGAGGGTTAGGATACTCGTCTCCTATAGGGGGCGCCAGAGAGCATGGGTCGCCGGTCCCTCTGAACTCGCTCCACCAGGCCGTGGTGTCTCGTCTGTCGTGTGGAGTCCAGATCAGATAAGAACTGGCCCTGGGCGAGAGCACATGGGAAGCACGACACTCATTCACTTTCCAAACAACGTGCATGAATACTGCCCCATGGGAGCATCTACACACACACACACACACTGTACCCTCCATGCTTATAATTTAACTCTGCAGCCCTAAGGGCAGCACTAATCTTAGCAAACGATATCATACTAGACTTCAGTTCCTCTGCGGTCGCATTCTAGGAAAGTCGGCCAGAGAGATCACTTGCACAGTTTGGCTCCAGTAACTTATTCTAGGTCAATTTACAGATTTTTTTTAGGCCGCCTTCTAAACTAAAACCCTTCAGGGTACGTCCAGCAATAAAATGACCGACGTCATCTGCCACGGCTCTGCGTCTCACCTGAAACTCTGGGTTGGACCTTCCGATCTGGTTGACGTTGGGCAGGGACCCTCCGTAACACGGACCCTGGTTCTGAGCCAGACGTTCCTTCTGTGCCTGAATCTGGCAAACAGGAAAGTGAAGATCAAGATTAAAAACAAAAATGGCTCTTAGCCTTAAAAAGTGCAGGTTTGCCACCAGCTAGCAATGTGTCTGATATGGAGAAAGTGCCACTATTCTTCCAAGAAAGACTCCCAAATGTCCCAAGTGTTTGACATTTGATATTTACTATTAAATTCCGTCAAACTACATGATCTGCTAGCCACTTATCATGAACCACGTGTGAGCCACAACAAGTACTGTTTCAACTAAAGACAAAATAATATGATCCATCCATCTGTTTCCCCCTAACCAATTATCTGGTGCAGGCTCGAGGTAGCTCAGGACCCCATCCTGGAAGGGACAAAACTCAATATCCACACCCACAGAGAAGAATCGGGATTCAAAACCACATTGCTGGATGCCTGATGCCACAGCGCCATTTACATCATGGCTAATTAACACACAAACAACAACCTCTGAGCTACCATTACCATGGCAACTATAGATTATTATAGTTCACCAATGACATGTCACATCGCTCAGTTACATTGTACAATCTCTCTCCCCCCCCCATTCCTTTGAAAACATTTCATAAAATTGTTACCAAATACTTTTTGACCAATAAAAAATGAGGAAGAGAATACGCGTAACATATTACGAAATGAGGCAGATACCGAATTAAATCTTTAACACAGCGAGGTGCAGAAATTTAAGTAAAATTAACTTGCACTGCTTTATATCAAAACAGATCTAAAGCCTTTCAAAAAAGAAATTCGCGTTACGCAATTTTAGCAGAAACTGCTAAAAATGCATATAGCCTAGTGTCACAGGCAGGATATGAATATTTAAATGCTGAAAGAAATATTAGCGTCCAGACAAACAGTGCGTTTACGCTGAATAATGTATTTTCACTCTCCATTTGGGTTTATTATTACGTTAACCACCAACGCAGTTCGTGAACTGGAAGCACTGTGCAAGACCTGGAACAGTGTATAGTTAAAGGCTTCAGATCCCTTTGGAAAGCAAACTAAAACTCCAGTTAACTGCTAAATCTTATTCGCGCTGTACGCTGTCTAGCTTTTTCGTGTAGGACCACGTTGTGTAGGCCTAAACATTTGCACGAAAAATTATAAACCATTAAGTGAATATTATAAAACAAAACTAGATATATATCATTAAAATTAAAATATAATTCTGGCCTGAGACTGTACATCCGGAATGAAATCCAGAAACGGAGGCCGTTTATATTTGTAAGTTTGAGAGAACAATTCAGAAAAGCATTAGGCTACTTTATTGAAGAGGAACCATGGTCGCTTTGGTCATAATCAGTTATTCTTTGTATCTCTTATAAATGATAAATCTCGGGGGTTTTAGGAAAGCAGAAAGTGAGAAGTGAGATTAGTCAACGTATGCCTGCTGGGGACACAAATACGCAAAATGTTCAAAAATAAATCCTGGAATTCAATCTCCATCTTGTTCATTGTTCAGAAGAGTCGTTTCCTTGCATGGCACACGGAAACAGCAGGACACGTAATTTACTGTCTGCGCTTCATGAGCTATAAAGCAGGCCCATAAGTGAGGCGAGATGTGCTCCGACTCAAAATGTTAGTATTTGATTTATTTAAACCGTGTGTCTGGCCATCGTACTCAGAGCAGTTTATCAGGTGTGAACTTCCAGCGTCCGTCAGGCACAGCGACAGCGGGTGGGCGAGTCTGCGCGCTACCTCCGCGCTCCATCCACGGCCCCTCCGCGCTCAGCATTGCCTCTCATGCGCCTTTTCCTTTCCCATTCCCATTCACACGGTGATGCGATTTTAGATGCTCCGCGGTCAGATGAAACGTTAACTTCTGAAACAGGTCAAATCAGTGTGGGGACGCATTCTCCATTGTAAATTGAGTATTTCTTTACTGACTGCATTTCGATTTCTGTAAATATATAATTTCTTTGAGCATTTGTAATATAGGCTGCAACAGAAATGTATCTGCAAATTCATTTCTAAATTCTGAATTTATCAACTATAAATTTGTACCTGGTCTTATGGGATCACTTTAAAACATTTTTTGCAATGATTGACGCTGATATGCATTACATAGACGTAAAGGCTAGCCATTGCCTGAGTCACCAGTTCACTCATGAAGAACTGACAAAGAACAACAAAGAACAAATATATTCTCGGTATGATTATTTTCTTGTTCCGATTTTTAGTGCTTTTTATTACGAAGAACTGCGCACAACTCACTTAGTTTTAAGTGCTACTGTAACGCTCCTCCCTTTCTTATCAATGGTGATAGTTATGAAGTTTATGGGCATCATTATTCACTAAGACTGCTGCCGTTATTATTAGGGTTGCCAACTTTGGTCAGCTGGCTGGCGTGAGATTTTCAATTCAAGACAAGTCTGCACACGCATTTACATGTAGGTCTATGTGGCAGTTCTGTGACTATGTAAAAAGTTTGCTATGCCGCTGTGAACAAGTTTTGATTGTGGGAGGAAAGACGGAATCCAAAAAGGCGGAGGATATGGAAACTGGGCGGGATTACAACTCACAACCCTCACGGTAGGTGGCGATAGTGTCTTCCCATTCTCCATTCGGAAAAACATATCGATTACTATTCTTTACACGCAGGGCGGCTTCGGCAATTACATTTCCGTATGAACAGGCAAATGCACTGTGACGGCATCTTACAAAACGGGAGCGAATCCGTCAAGCCGACGTAAACTGATCCTCGCTGAACACCAAGGCTGCAAATTATCTGGGATGAAACGGTGAGCGTGAAAATTAACAGGGTTAAGTTACGGCCACGCTGAAAATCAGCAGGCTACAATATCCTAATACATTATAATATACAATATTACAATATACCACAATATGCAATATATTAATAAATCCTAATATACAATATCCGAATGCATGCTAATGTATATTACGTAACGGGAGAGGGCGAGGTCTGACACATTCCATGTGTAAACGAAATGTGAATATTTTAAGAGTGTTACTAATAGCTCTAACCTGTACACAGAATTAAGGTGCTGAAAATCATCTGACATAACACAGCTGCTAATAAAACTTCAAAACAAATCCGTGCAGACCAGATAGACATTAAAACTAAATGCGCCGTTTATGAAGTTGTGTTCACAGATTGACAACTATTTTCAGTCTGCGGAAATGTACTTTTCATGCACATAAAAATCTCATCTGTTTCAGTGATAATAATGCTGCTGGCAGCCTTCCCAACATAAAAAAATGCATAAGAAAAATGTCATTAAGCGCTTTGTTTTAATATCGCCCGCGGATGAGACTGGCACTAGAATAATGTCTCTGCCGCACTGGCTACAGACGGCTCGTTATTCGGCTTGCAGAGTGACAACGACCCCCCCAAATCAATGTGCACCCTTCCTGCTGGACGGGGCACGCGCTTGTTGCGCCAGGCGGCGATGTGACTTTGCTAACTTTGCCCAAGTGGTTAGTTGGGCGCTTCATAAAGGCGCCGGTCTCCTTCCTATCACAACTTCCTCCGTCAGTATCAGACAACCCGGCCTTCCCTTCTCTGGGTCCACGCACCCCGCCGCCTCCTCCGACCTCGACTTACCCGAGTTGATGTAATGTCCAGCATGACCTCCTGGAAGGCGGCCGTCTCTTCGGCTTGTCGCTGGTTATGCAGCGCTATCTTTTCGCTGAACTTTCGGGGATTACAGGTCCCAGAAGCAGCACCCGGACTGGGTCCGGGTCTGCAGCCGCCCGTACCCATACCCGCCGCAGACATCTTTACTAGATTATGGAAGAGTTCGAAGGTGGAGCGTCTGCGGCGAAGGACGCGGAAGTGGACATCTCCCTATGCAACCACTCTGGGATTTGTAGTCCTTTAGCTTCGGCAAAGGCCTGGAACAGAGTCGGGTGACCATACCCCTTGGAACTACAAACTTTAACTTTGCTGTTTTTTTAAAGGGACAATAATAACACGGTGGTGTATTGAATGTATAGTTTTGTTGCCACTGATTGTTGCGTCATGTATTTTGTATTTTTAAATCAAAATACGAAAATACATTAATGTGAAGTTGGATTGTGTTGGATTTACTGTATACATTTCATTTTTATAGGCCTCGCAGTGTCCATACATTTTAAGTTACCCATGGTGTATGTATTTATATGAAATAGTCTTGTTTTATTAATCGATGCAGTGGTAAAAAAGATGGATCAGGGCATTCTTGCATAAGCGTATTAGTGCTAAATATGACTACTATGCTGATTCTCACAATACATAAAAATAGAAATGTTTGTCATTTGACAGGGCAGAAATCCATCATTTTTATTGATTGGCGTATATGATACATAAATAAAACTATAATAGATAATTATTAATATTTCTTGAACTAAAATTACAGTAGAATGACCGCACGAAAGAAAGACGCCATGCAAAAGTAACAGTCACTATTGACACATTAAGACACCATTTATCAATTTAAGACATACTCGTTAAATCGGTCTGCGGAATAGCTGCTGAAATCGCAATAGTTTGGTGTGGCTGCTGTACCCATATCAAGCACTGGAGGGCGCCGCAGACTTGTTTTTGGGGATACTGACGCCTCCGAATCATGTCTTCCATTTTACGACTCGCGTGTGCTATCTACGTGGGATCTAGCACAGCTCCTCAAATCCGTTTAGCACACCCCAACCCGCACTAGCTTAGCAAGCATTTTAAGACGTTTCATTTGTAAACACAACTAAGATATTCGTCTAGCATTTAATCACTGCGGTGTATTATTCTTTTTGTCTTATAGCGTTGTCAGTGATTTGCACCGATATGTGTGTAATTGGTTGGCATGGGCAAGCTATTCCCAGACGCGGCCATCGCAATAGACTTCATGCTTTGCGCTCTTAATCTGCCTTTCTTTGCTCGTTTATTGAATGCATATATTCGTACTATACTAACGTTTGCTATTTAAACGGAAATCGCGCCTCTAGTGTTGTATTGAGGTTCACTTTAATTTTAGGTTTATGTAATGACAATTTTGGTGTTACGAATGGTTGGGATCGGTAAGATGTTACTAATTTTCCTTGCGCTAGTTAGTAATATGAGTATCAGAGTTATGAATCACTTTTCGGTTACTTGAGGCGTCCGTTCATAGCTCTTGAGAAAAATAATTAAACGTCGAATTAGCCTAAACAGAAAATCGGAAGTATGTTTTCACAAATTATGAAATGATGGCTCTAGCTTCCATTTAATATGCATATACAAGTATTTATGTTCGTTTGTTTATTGTTTTCGTTAACGTCATTAACATTTAGAACAACCCCTTGGATTTTGTGTCATGCAAATTGAAGCGTGTGCAGCATTACATTATTGACTCAGTCAGGCATAATGAAGAGCTCGGGCGGACCGAAAACTGGATTAAACGTTGGAAGCAGGGCTGGGAGACGCGGAGCCAAAGGGCGTGCCCAGTGGGTGCCGGTCGCAGCCACAGGTTTCTATGAACCGTCAGTCCTGTTTTCTTGCTAATCACACATCATGGATGAATCCACAACTAGATGCTGAGATCCCTGTCAATTCAATAACAGTAATATTCCGTAAGGGACTTACGATAATGTAAAACACAACATGCCAGTCCTGAATCATAAAATAAAATGTGTCACTCTTAGTCACCATTAATTATTTTTTATTTTTTATAATGAACTGGAATATAAAACTAGATTCATATATTACAATACCATGTTGTTATACTACGTGAAGCAGGTGACAGGAAAAAGCTGTAGCCTTGAATGATAGTTCTAAGTAAAATAAGTTATGTAGGGAATTATATGAGGAATAGCAATTACTCCTCCTTCTATTAAACACCAGGTCACCCCCAGGGTTTTTTTTTTATAAGTAATGAACTTGACAGACTGGCTTAAAACGCACTTAAAATGTAATAAACATTGTTTGCAGCAAGTGAGTCATACATTGTGAACTGCAACCATGTATATTTTCCCCCATGCTTCTTGTGGCATCAGCCCATTTCTGCCCCCCCCCCCGCCACCCTCCCAGCACCAAAGAAGCCAACACGACTGGATTTGGGGATCACACATTTATTGACCCTCATCAACTTTACAATAAAACCACCGACATCTTTAAATGTTAGCGAAATAAAAGAACGAAATCCGGTCAAACGTATTTACACAGATGGATGACAAGCAGGTAAAAGCTTGCATTTTACACATGGAAACTTCACCCTCTTGGAAACGTGATTATGGGAACATCACTCTCAGATCTGCTTTAGCCAAGGAGGAAATTAAGATACATCGTAAACCAACAAAAAGCCCAAGACTTCATTTAATCTTTAAAATGCTTTATCAGTTCCTTTATACATCACAGAATACTTGAAATAGGGTAAAATATAGGAATACAGACTTTTAATCTTTAAAATGTCTTGTCAGTTCTTTTATACATCACAGAATATTTGAAATAGGGTAAAATATAGGAATACAGTGAGTCGGAATATGACCTGTATCTAGCTCCGCACATCAATCTCGGAAAACCAGCCCTGGCCTTCGGCCGTTGCCCGTGCTCCGATCCCCAGATGCGAGAAAACAAAACGGCACACCACGGGAATAGACGTCTCTGCTAAAAACTGAGAAGAGTGACACTCTCACCCCATCCAGAACCCTACGATTCACATCAAATGCTCCCCGGTCCACCCCAATCAGTGGAATGGTGACGTTCTACATGAGGGAAATTTTACCAGAGCAGTGAACAGGTGGTTGCACGGATAATAGTATCTTTTTTCCATTTCTAGCACATCTGCCGAGCAAGTGTCTCTCACACACTCTAAATATATATATATATATATATACACACGTATATATACATGCGCATATACATATATATACACACATATACATACACATATATAAATATATATTTTTCTTTTGAAAAACAGTCCAGTCTTTTCTGCCGTGATCACTCCTCCCGCTTCTCAGAGGGTGCTGGTGTTGAGCTGGCATCCTCTGCTGGCTTCGTGGCCTCAGTGGCGCCCTCTTCTGCCTTGACAGGCTCATCGCTAGGTTTTTCCTCCGCCTCAGCGGGGGTCTCCTCCGCGGCGGCTTCCTCCGCCTTGGGCTCTTCGGCGGGAGCGGCGGCTTCGGCCGGCGTCTCTTCCTTCTTCTCCTCGGTGGACTCTGGCTTCTCCTCCGCCGTCGGGGAGGCGGCCTCCTCCTTGGCCCGCTTGGTCTTCTTCAGAGAGATCCCCTTGAACTTGAAGGAGTTCTTCAGAGAGAACTTCTTCTTCTTCTTCTTGGCCGTCTCCTTGGCGCCCTCGCCTTCCTGCTTGGCAGCCTCGCCATCAGCAGGGGGCGCTGGTTCTATGGCGTCGCCGGTCTCGGGCTCCTTCCCTGCCTCAGCTGAGCCGTTGGCAGCAGCCGTGTCGCCGCTGGCTTTGGCTTCCCCGTTTGTCTTCACGTGACCGTTCTCCTACAAGGGCGAGGGTGGCAAAAAATTAATACATGTAACTGATTATTAATAATAATAGCAACGTGATATGTTAATTATTTCAGCTGTCTGATATTAATGCTGCAGCCATGGTGTTGATTTTAATCAAACCAAAAGACTTGGATAATGGTTAAGGGCAAAAAATGGTCCAAACCAAAAAAAAATCGAATCCAGCTGCACATTTTTGGGAAAGCCACAGAAAATGTCTAAATTAGCCTACATTTAATCGAATTTCCAAGGTCTAATCGAAATCGATACGAGGACTGCGCTCAGACAAAAAAAAAAGTCTGTAGGCGACGCCTTGCAGTACCTCAGATGGACACCAGCCGGCGCACTAGCGCAGTGAAACCATTATCGTACAAGACCTTTATCACCATCATCATCTCAGACAAAAGAATATACTCAATGAAACCAGCCTGTGAATTTTATTTTTCCATTACTCAAGCTGGACATGCAAAAAATGAAGTTTAATTATATCGACATCCCACTTTTACATTTCCATTGTTCATCAACACGCACGAATATGTAAAGACGTATTTCAAGACGTATCAAATGTTATATTAAAATACAAACTAATATTTTACAGTAACAAACAGCAGCTACCGCTCAGTTTAGTCTGCGAAACGCAGAGCGTGCGTATGATAATTTGGTGCTGAAGGGGGGGGGGGGTCTGCGCCGTTCCTGTTTCACATGGCATTTGTCTGGCATCGTCGAAGACCTCTACTGTCTTACAGGTAGACAGTCGTGTCAATTTTAGCCCGTTCAGACTATTAAGAAAGTTCCTAACCCTGAGCAAAGAGGAGACGTGTAATAGAGATTTACCGTTTATAGTCCAATTTACCGTTTATAGTCCAATAGACAGACGGTGTCTCGGTGCGAGCGCGTTGCCGAGACAGACTATAGACGTAACACTAACCGATACATCAACTGGTAAATAACCGGTCCATTGTGCAACAATTTAACAGGCAATAAAAAATCCATCGTTATTATTCAAAAACGTCCTCTCAGCTTTTTTTTAATTCATTCAACATTCACATCACTACTTTTCAGTGACGGAAAACCACCATCGGAATCCGAATGAAATTACGGACAATTAAACTCCAGGCATATACTACCCGTTAATTTCTCTGAACACATGTAGGGAATCACTTTTTTTTTTATCTCGGCACCGACAAGCAGTTCACATCTGTTGCACAGAGACACCCTTTGCCTCTTGTCGCCGGTTGAACGGCTCCCTACCTGCCCATTGGTCTTGGCTGCAGTAGGATCAGCACCAGCAGCCTGTCCATCGACAGCTACTCCTCCCTTGGACGCCTGGGATCCCATTGTATTCTTCCTTTCTTGCAAAGATAAGAAAAAAGAAGGGGGAGATCTCAGCTTTTGAATAATCCAGCCAAAAGACGTATTACGGGTCCAGCTGTTCAAATGAAAAAACGCATGTACGTCTCTTTTCGGAGCGCACAAGCGAAAATACCCCGAACTTCTCACCAGCCCAGCAATTTCCAATGTATGAGCGATGAGCAGCAAGCGTCTGAGGGTATTTGAACTGTGCTTGAGAAATAGCGAGAACACCGCCCACTGGGCGTGACCACTGACTCCAACCAATCAAAAACGACTGGCTGGCAGGGGCTTCACACCCCAACCCC
>JAABNX020000053.1:4259579-4269744 GCA_015163995.2 Mormyrus lacerda | reverse complement strand
ATGCTTTAATAGCATTTTTCCTACTTTCCATCAGCCTGCTGTTTCAGCCTAATGCCCCTATTAGGGTTGGCAAACTGCCCCCCAAACACTGATAGACAGGGACTTGATAAAATTACATTGTTGCGTTTTAGATGGCAAAGATAATGCTGAGTAGGTAATATTTGTGTTTGATCCCAACTGGGGTGGCAGGACTACGCCGAAATGTGACTAGTTAAGGAATCGAAGTCCGGGCGCCTGAATGGAGTTTAACGAAGGATGACACCATTCCGTGTTTTGCGAGCTGAAAGAAAGTATGCTGTTTAATGAACCCGTTAATATGTTGCTGTCATTGGGGAAAAGGTCCCTTGGTGGGTTTTCTAGTATATTTGAGATTTATGGGCATCATCAAAGAGCCAAAATGTGGGCCAAGGTGCCCCATCGTCACCGCACAGCCGCAGGCGATGGGAGCGCGCGGCTGCGGGATGTACGTACGCCGCTCACCAGTGCGCTTATGCGTGGTTCTCTACCGGCGTCCCGATCCATTTACCTACCGTTTTTGTTTTTAATGCCAAAAAAAAATCATTTCCACCGAAACTGCACGCAAATCCCAGCAAAACGCGAAAATAAAATATTAGGGATACTTACGCTGCGCTGTATTTCTCTGTTAAAATGTATGTTTTGGTCGGGTTTGTCGGGTATTTAGGTAATTTTTTTGGTTCACACTTGGAATTAACATTATTTTCTAACCAGTACCTCAGAAACGTATGTAAGACTAATGACTAAAAATAGTATTCAAGCTAATTCATTCCACTTTCCAGGAAGGTAGGCCACAGGTACCGGACACAAGGCAGGGGAAACCCCTGACAGATAGCAGTGCACACACACACAGAGCACATGCACACACTGGGTGATTTTGAGATTCCAGTCCTCCTTTGAACCTCATGAAATCGTAATACCCATAGGAAACCCACACAACCCAAGGGAATCAGCTACACTACATTAACACTGAGGTGGGCGGCCAATGGGAATTCATACGCAGTTATGCAGCTTAATATTATCTTTATAATAATGATCATTTAAACGATTTTAAGTATGAATGCGATTCATTTTTCAAATGGCTATTTTGAAAATTATGACCTGCTACCCACTGAATTTTATGGCCTTCTTAGGCTTCAGTCCCCACCACCTGTAATGCCTTCCATGAGCCAGTAGGTGGTGTGGTGGTTAAGGATTAAGGATCCTGGCTTGCAGGGTCCTGCTGCTATACCCTTAATGTATGACTCTCTGGAGTGTCAGCTGACTCGGGGTAAACACAGAATGGTCGCTCTCAGACCATCTCACAGTGTCCTTTTCTCAGTTGGCTTCTCAAATGCTTATTTAAAAACAATGCAAGGCTGTCAGAATTTCCCCTTTTGCATGATTGCCATGGATTCTCGCCACTGATTTTGCCATCAAACTTATTTGAAATGAGTTTATTAATAAGAGTTCTCAGCTCCTAAACAGCCATTAATACATGGGCAGCTTCCTCTGGAATCTAATTATCTTCAGGCCACGCTTTGCCCCCCCCCCCCCCCCAACCCCCAGAATTGGCGTAAATGACATAAAGTCTCCACTGTCTGCTGAGGGATGCTTGACATTCCAATACGGCGAATAATTACTCAGCCCCATTTGTGTGGTTCCTCCTCCCTGAATGGTGTGAGCTCAGGGGTTAAACATTCCTCCACTGGTGTTAGAAGAAGAACGAGGAGAAAAATATCGGGTGGGGGGGGTTGAAAATACCCAGTCTGGGAGTCTTGCCCCTACTGTGGAATTCTTGAGTGATTTTGTGATGTGGTTTATATTCGATGACGAGTCTATACTCATCTTATCTGTTATTTGTTAAGTGCCCCCCCCCCCCACCCCCTATTGATTGTGTCTGACAGGCTTCTCAATGCGAAGCTAACGGACACACCCCCCCTGGAGCAAATGCCCCATACATATATATTCTTTTCAAAAGTACTGTTTAATGGGAGTTTTTTCTCCTTTGGGTGGGACTACAAAGGCAACTGGTATCTAGGAAGAGATAGGTGCTATCGCTTGGCTTCGCATTTGTATAGACGTGTTGATGTCCTGCAGATGAGGAGGGGGGGGGGAGGCTGACGTGCTATCAGGCTTCAGCGTCGGCTGGAATCCACTCAGGTAGCTGCGAGGCTACCAGCACAGAGCTCTCCCCCAAACAGTCTTATCTCTTAGCCGTTTATCCAGAAACGTGGAGGTAAAACACAAACACAGACACACAGAATGGCATATGACTTAGAAATTTATAGTCATTCGGTGCGCTGCGTCTCAACACCTTACTGATGCCAGGTTCCCATGGCTGGGTAAAGTGACCAACAGTGACCTGAGCAATTATCGGCCCCGATTGGTGGGCGATTCCCAGAAGCCTAATCGAGAGTCGTGACACGGCGCATCCCGAGACCTCGTTAGCGTTCATGAGGAGGCAGGGCTCCGTTTAAAAGCCCCCCCTTGGCCGGTGGAACTGCAGCCTTCAGCTGGGGGGGCTCCTAATCTCCCCATTTCTTTTTTTTTTGTGCTTTGGAGTCAATGGCTCCTTTCTTGGCTGCCCAGATTTCATGCCTGAACACAGGATGACATTTATATCCAGCAAAGACCCCCTTTGTTCACCCTTCAGCAAAGCCAAGTGACAAGCATCACCAGCCCAGGAGGGAGGACTGGGGGGGGGGAGGGGGGGTTGGGAGTGAGAGATAGAGAGGAGGATGGGGGTTTGTGGTCAACAAATTTAAAAAAACAGGCAGGGAGGGGGGATTCTCCTGTGTGATTTCATCTCTTCCAGCATAGGAATGCAGGTGTAGTAGGAAATGCAGTTATGTTATATACCAGTGGTAAATCGCTCACTTAATGGTCACATTGATTTTTAACTGAAAACATATGTTCCTGGTGTCGGACGGTCTCGGTACCCCCCTGTCTGCATAGCTACAATGTTGCCATGGCTTTCAAATTCACAGTGTCCCGAGGCATTATTTTATTAACACAAAAGCCGTTTTTTTAGGAAGTCACGTGACCCATGGGCTGTCAGCTTGGGGCACCTCAGCTCAGTCCCCCTGTCCAGCCACCGAAGGGAAACGCATTCCTCACCATGACTGCGAAATGTTAACGTCTTACCTGAGTCACTTCGTTCCTAGCTATGTGGACTGAACGCATAAAAAAAATCAGTGATTCAAGAGACCAAGAGTGGGAACAGTCAAAGGTGTTACACAAACTTGTGAAATCCATTGACTACTGAAACTGATGCAGAACGTAATGTTTCGCAGATGCTTTCGTCCAGGGTGATGTACAACGGGGAAAGTTTGGGGTCAGAGAGTTGGGTCATCCAACCGGCACTCCAGGAGCAGTTGAGGTTAAGGGCCTTGCTTAAAGACTTTTATGATATGATTGCTCGGCTGACAACAGGATTCAGACACGCAACCATCTGGACACGGGCTTGGATCTCTTAACCTACTGAGCCGCACTCCACCCCTGCCCAAGCATTACCCTTCCCGGCTGAACTCACTGTATGTATTCATTATAGGCACCTAAATCTGTTTGCGTGACCATTTAAGCAAAAAGTCCTGTGTGCATATGAAGAACATATTGGAAATTACCGCGAGGACCGCTTTTGTTATTGTTTGTCACTCTGCATGCGGGGAAAAGCACGCTGCATATTCATCCGGTTCACGCTTCACAGCAGCTTAAAGGTGACCCTGCATATCTTATCAAGGTCACGAAGCATGTTGTGTCTTCATATTGAAACGGTAACCTGCCCTGTCGTTGAGCTTTTCATGCTTCAGGAAAGAGAAAAAATTCAGCGCAAGTGAATGCTTTTCTTAAGATTCTGCTCATTAGAGTCACGAATTCCAGGGTTCGGGTTTGGTTTACTGCCTGGCCTGATCATTCAGGGCTATAGCCCCGAGTGGAGCTGCGAGTATTTTAGCCCCGATGCCAGTCATAATTCAAAAGCAAAAAAATAAAGTCAAGGCCCGGGGAAACTTTACTTAGCCCAGCATCTTTTTAATAGCTAGAAACTCCCCTGTTTTACTGATTCATTCACGACTATGGCAAAAAACGAAGTGGATTGGCCACTGCTGGAGTCAGCCAATCAAGTGCTCAGGACACGCTGTCCTCATTTTTTTGGGCGGTGGCGTGTGGCTCGGAGGGTTAAAGGCCTTCATGGCCCTGATCAGAAGGTCACCAGCTCGAAGCCTGTGCTGCGAAACCCCTGAGAGACGCTCTCGGGCTGCTGGATGGCTGGCTCTGTCCTCAGACCCCAGAGTTCGCTCCTTATGGCTGTATGTGAGTGTATGCCTTAAAAATGTAGAGAAGGATGGGATATAAAAAGCACATTCCAATCTACCTGTCCTTGTACAAATGGCACATAAAGCTTAATTTCATTTTAAGGCAGGAGATGGAAACCTTAATCTCTTACAAATTATGCCATCAGCATCTCTCACCGGCAGTCATGCTCATGATAGATGATCCATCCATCTTCTGTAACTGCTCGTCCTATTCAGGGTCACGGAGGAGGGGGTCCAGAGCACAAGGCGGGCAACAACCGACGGTGGGGTGCCAACCCATTGCAGGGCAGATTCGTACGTGGGGGGGGGACACACAGACTCTGCAGACCTGGAACCCCGGAAGAGACTCATGGTGCATTTGGTGTCGGAGTCGCAGATTCCATGGTGCGTGACGTCACATCCAGCCGATTTCCCATTACAGCTACACATTTCAGAACAAACGTGGCTGCCTCCACGAACTCACTGTTGTTGTGTGTTGTTGCTTTACAGCAGGGCGATTCAAATCACGGTCCTCAAGGGCCGAGCGCTGCTGTTTTTCCAGCTTTCCTTTACCTGAGAGTGAGTTGTGAAGCTTCTGGCAAATTAGAGCCAGAAGTTATTAAACTAACTACCTGGGAGACTTGAAAAGAAGGCCTGGATTTGGAATCAAGGGCCAGATTTGAGCGAAATTATTTTTTTTCCGAGAGACAAACAAACAAGACACAAACTAGTCAAATCACATTATAAACTTTATAATATTTTAGTTGATATTCTCTTTTGAGCGGCAAACAAATCACAAGCAAACAAAAGACACTAACAAGTCTGGTAAAAATCTGATATTGCATGCTGGGATACTGTTTACGGCCATGATATAGCATTCTCTATATCGACCAAGTGCAACTACATTTATGACTATTAATACATTTAACAAAATAAACATTTGTAAATTTATATTTATAAATTAAAGTTACCGTTAACTGCGCAAGCCGCCATGTTGAAATGACGACACGGGGGAATCTCGCGCAACAGAATTCTCTCCAACATCAACATCGGAACCGGGGCGTGTTCCCGACTGGAAGTGACATTTTCAACACGCTCTCACGACGTTCTTCTACGACTTGGAGAGAGATCATCGAACGCTGGAGCAAACGCAGATGCCACAGGTGTGAGGTGACAGTGTGAGCTACCACGCCATCACGCCACCCTGTGTGCGATCGACCCGAAAGAGATAAACGGAGCGGAGAAGAAGGGGCCATTGAGTCAGCACGTACTGAAGGTATCAGCGGAATTCGCACAACCTGGAATGACGCAGCATAGCGGTCATGAAAACGTCTCCCCTAATTATCCCTCTGGAATTTCCGGCGAGCTTCCCGGGATTGAGCCGGAGGCTAGCCAGACATTCTAGTACGTTCTTACTATTTTTCATCTTGTCATGGTCGGTTGACTGTTGTGTAGATGTATGCGTATGTGTGTGTAGCCTTCACACTAATCACCTGTTAAAAAAAAAAAAAACAAAAAAAAAAACAGGGAAATACCAACTTAAATGTCTTTTTCCTCTTAAAAGGGAATAATAAAAAACATGTGGTGTGAATTTTGGAGGCAGATGTTTAAGAGGGGAAAAAAATCCACATTAAGCTCCGGGGGGTCTGTGAGAGGATTAGGTCAGAGGTCAGCGAGGCTCTTTACCTCGTCCTTGAGAGCCGGCAAGATGGACACTTTTGTCCAGTTAGCCATCCCTTACCTAAATGTTAGCTTCCCACCCTCTGCGGCTTTTAAACAGAAGCTCAAATTTGCCGAAGGGCTCCACCAATCAGTTATCGTTTTTGATGTCTTCGTACGCTTCAGATGTTGGGGAGTGGCCAGGTCGAAAACGAAAGCAGGCCATAATACCTGCTTTGTCGCTTTTCACATGGTACCTGAACATTTCTTAAGCAAAACCAACATGGGAATCCCAGGGAAGATTTAATATTTCTAAAACAGCCCCCCCCCCTTCTTCTCTGTTTGCTGCACTCTTTGCCTGTGTCTTTCACTTCCTCTTTGCTCAGGAGAGATTTCTTGTGGGGAAATTTCGATGGAAAGTCACAGAAAAATCCAAGCGAAGGGGGCAGTGCTGGTGAGAGATTGGTGTGGCTGAAAAGCGACGTGGCAGGGAAGGTGTGACCTGATGAAACCGACACGCTCACGTTCACCACCGCACGGGAGCAGCTGCGACCTGCGGTTTCATAACAGGAGCGGCGGAAGACAGTCGGGTGCCACTCTTGGGTGGGGGGGAGGGGTCCCTGCGTTTCAGTGTCAACGGCGTTAATCTTCTGCAGCGAGAACGTGCAAGATCTGGAGATGGATTTAATGCAAAGCGAGTCAGAGAAGACCCACCGTTTATCCAGGTTTTAGTTTTTATTATAATTTTTTTGGGTGAAGTGAAGGGACTTCAAGAGGAAGGCTTGCACTATAAAAGCGAATCCGCCCAGCTCGATCCTGCAACCCGGTTGTATAAAATCGTGTTAGATTAGTGCGAAAGAACAGCGGGCTGACGGTGGGGGGGCTGAGGGGGCATAGGGGGGTAGATTCAGCCCTGATGAAAAACAGAGCTGCTTACTTACAGGGGACCCGGGGTGGGGGTGAGGCGGCATGCAGCCCCCGTGCGGAGCATGCTCCTGGGCATGAAAGTCGTCTTAACTAGGCCAGTGCTCGTCCCCCGGCTGTGGGGGGGGGGGGGGTGTGTGTGTGGTTTCATGTTCACCAGCTGTGATCCTCCTTTCATGACTTGAGTATGTCTCCCGCCCCCTCACCCGCTCTCATAGGAAAGTGACAGAGGCAGTTTCTCTCTCGCCCCCACTGGCTGTTTAACTGTTCAGGCCCCAAGGGCCTGTTAGTCTGAGGGCCGTGCTGTGGGTGGGGCAGGCAGGGAGGGTCAGGTGAACGCACTTTATCCCGCTTGCCGGGGCCCGCTGCAGTACCTTCCTCTTTGTGTGAGCTCCAGTCTCGAATCCTGTTCCGCTTTCCTTCACTGCGTAGTCCCCGATGCTGGAAATGGGGGTCCCTTTGATTCTGTATTAACTCTTGCCTTGTGTCGGCCCTGTACTGGTACCAAAATATTTGCACTTGTATTTAGCAGACACTTTTTCCCCCCCAAAAATAGACCTTTTTTGAGAGCAGGGTCAGACCATCTTTGTTGCCATTGGGAGTTGAGAGCCTTTGCTCAAGGGCCCAACCATGACATCAAGCTGTCAACCCGGGGATTCGAACCAGCGACTTTCTGATCACAGGCATTGGGAGTGAAAATGTCCCTCAGAACCCTCTTTCCTACGCTTTGAAATCGCCGTCAGCAGCCTATCTGCCCTCATTGTCCACACTAGAGTCTCACACTCAGCGATATAAAATATGTACGTTGACCTCAGATTCCCTCAAACTATAGTTACAGATTATAGGCTATGACCCATTTTCTCTGGCAAGCCTTTCTGCACCTGTGATCTACAAACACACATTATACGATACTGCAGAAATTGTGTTTAATAGTTGCTTTGCTGCCTGTCGTGTAAGTTAAACGAAACATTTTTTTTTGTACGACTGCACAGTAATAATGTTGTTTGATGATTATCTGTACAAAGACACAAAGGCCTGATCCCATCAGTCTGCAATGGAGTTGCTCTGGGTGAACAGTTCTGGGTTCTGGGTGTTAAAAAAATGTGCTGACATTCACTGTTTTGAGACCGGTCCCCAGAATCCTCCGGAATGCTGCCCGCTGCTGGGATGTAGGCCGATTGCCATGGGGAATCACGCTCTAGGAATTAGAGAGTGAATCAGCTGGTGCATTTGAGATTCCACGCAATTTGACCTGTGGCTTTTCTGCCAGTTCAGTACAACCTCATCATGCTTTGAATGGGAGGCCTGAAGGCACAGAGTCTCTTCGCCGGACTTGTTCACCCGGCACATTCCCTGTGCATATTTGCCGGGTAACGGCCCAAGAAATGTGACATCACTTAGCACGGAGCACCTTAGACAGCTGGATGCTTGTTTGGACCAGCTCAGCCTCCACTTTCCTCAAATTTCAAAGCAGGCAAACTAAAGAGGATGAAATCGACGCATATTTTTCTGGTGTTTAAATGCTTATGTCAGCATTTGCTGTGTAAATAAAAAACAGATCTGGCACCCAAAAGAAGATCAATCAGCTGCGTAAGTTAGTGTTGTAGTTACAGCTGTAGACTTCATACATTTATTCCTATTCGCTTTGGTCCAAAGCGACGCGCAAGCGATGCAAATAACACAGTAATAGTCAGAAGGTTGTTGGTTTGAGTCCCAGTTGTCAGAGACTTCAGCGACACACCTGATCAAGATGGCCCCAAGACATATGTGCTATTTAAACTGGATACAGGAGATAGTTTAGAAACAGAATATGTAATTCTTAAATCTGAAGAGGGTGGGCTTTATTCCAGAGACCCCTGTGTGGTGAGATGGCTCAAAGCAACCGGATTGGAGGGGTTACCAGCACCGTGGGGGAGTTTTAAACGTAGCTGGTCCCGTGCATGCGGGCGTCTTCAGATGGGGCACAGAGGGTAGGCACGGGGGTTTGGGTCTTGACGGGCAGAACGGTTTCACAGGTCAACACCGTTGGCACCTCCGGGGGGGGGGTCCACTACTAGTGTGGCAGCGGCAAAGGGAAAGGGGCAGCCCAGTGAGCCGGAGTTGCCTCTTAAGAGGAAGCGTGTGTTTTGTTTTCCTTTGGGGACGGAGGAGGTGGATGCGGCCCAACGCATATCCTCCTGGGTGTGAGGATGTGAGAATCCCCCACGCGGCTTCGGACCTTCTGCATGAATACCCTGTTTACCTCTGAGATACAGCATCCGACACACCAGGAGAATTCAGAAACGGGGGTGGTGTGGTGATGACACGAACCAGGCATGACCTGGAGGACAAGCGCCCCTGGTGTTCAAACTCCACCGGCGCGTGATGCGTCGCAGATAAGAGAGGACGTGCATTGTGAGTCACAGCGTCGTCATCTGTCACCTTTGGTGTGGTGGCGGGGGGGGGGGACTTCACCCTGGCTTTCAGTTTGACTTCCCTTTTGAGTCGGAGCGCATCTTACCTCGTTTTTGCTCCCCGGAGTCATTCTGAAATGCTTCAGTGTGGGTGCGGTGGGGGGGGGGAAGGTCATTTCTCAAAATGCAATTACATAGATCACGAATCTTTACAGGAAAAGATGGTTGTGTCAGAGGTATGTCGCAGGACGTCGAAGTGACAGAAGCGAGGCAGAAACGAGGCCGATTTTCATGTCGTTGCAGTAACACTGGGAAACCGGGGTGATGCAACACAAGCCCAAGTCTTTTTTATTTTTTTAATCATCTCCTGTGTGGTGGAGCCGGATCTCGGCTGATGACATCACACTAGTCACAGCAACTACATCCCCCCCTCCCGCCTACTCCTGGCGCCATTCCGAGCCACGTTTCATGGTCGCGTTTTAATTTCACCCCCCAGTCGCTCACGCCTATGAGGTCGGTGCAGCGCGGAGAGACAAACCGCTGGCACACTGACCCACTAATGCCACGGCAATGGAGCACTGTTCACACACACACACACACACACACACACACACACACACAGGCACACGCACACACACACACAGTATGACACATGAACGGCGCTAAAAAAAATATTAAAAATATCAATATAAAACTAATTTTGGAACAGAAATATGAAGTACATCTCATAGAGCAGAGAAACTAATGATGTGAAACTATTGACTATTACAAATGGTTGTCAGCCGAGGACACAGACACTGTCATCAGGGATGTGAGTCTGCATGCCTTGGGGGGGGTGGGGCGATGTCTGTGTGACATCACGCCTTCCGATACACACCTGAAATGCCAGACGGGGGCAGG
>JAABNX020000053.1:4235555-4252153 GCA_015163995.2 Mormyrus lacerda | reverse complement strand
TAGGTTGGCGTCCCTGATAGGAGCTCTCACACAGCTAGTATTTTGAGGGTCCTATGGTACCTGTACAGTACGCACATACCTGTGGGTGGTCCACGAAAAAACCCCAAATATAGAAGTAATTCTGTGGTGACCGTTGGGCTACAGGGGGACATCGAAGGGAATGAGTGCAATATATCTACGTTTGGTGTGCTCTGCATAATTCAAGATGTTCGTTTCCAGTCTTCCCAAAACAAACTGCAGACAGAAACACAATGAAACAATATCGGCATTAATAATAAGCTGCTATAAAAAGCCAAGCCAGAGGCTTAACACAGCAACAGAAAGACGTACCTACAGTGTCAAGACTGCCCACAAATATTCCGGAGTATTTGTTATGATATTTACATAAAATAACAATACTTTCATGTTTCTGATGTAGGATTCATATGAATCCTTTACTACCATGAAATGGTGTATCGTTGGTTTTTGAACCGGCGTAATGGTGGAGAGATGAGCAAACTGTGTTTTATTACAGGGGAATTCATAATTATGTGTTTTTCTTTTTTTATATAGAGCTGTTGATTGACCAAATCACTGGAGGGGAAATAAGTTAACTGCTGAAGACTTCATGTAATTTTTTTTCCAATGGAAACAAATCAAATTTATCCTTTTCTGAGGAAAATCTGTTATGGATAAAATATAAAAAAACTGGGCTTGTGGATACAAATCACAAGGGTAACACAATATTGATCTTAATTCAGATGAATAAATCTTTTAACTACTTCAGTCTTCAAGCACTTAAAGGCTATAATAATATATATTCTACTATTCGTTTAAAATGTCAACAACAACAACAATAATAAGCAAACAAACAAAAACGTAGAATCGCTGTGTAACTTGTCTATCCTGGGTGGTTACTCATAGTTCCATCTTTGATTGGGAGACAGGCGACTTGTCGATTAATGCATCCGTTTCATGCAATTAGAGGTTTGACTCATTTAATCAACGGCTCACAGTTGGATAATTAATTAAGAGCGGAGCACCCACAGTTGGCCGCAATCTCTGACAATATTGAGATCTTCGCGTGAAGCTCGGAACCATCCGGACATACACTGTGCCTTCATAGACAGGAAACAGACACTGCAGATGCCCATTATTTTGCTCACTAAAGCAGTAACACATAGAAAATATAAAGCCCATGACACACATGAATACAAAAATAATCCCTGCATGGTCTCGTGCAACAGAGCGTAAGCTTGTCAGATCTAAATGGGTTCATTTTGGGGTAAGTGGCTGAGAGACAGATCCATCGCGATGTCGATAGGCTGTGCTTTCCTATCGGATCCGGTCCAGATGGGCTGTATCCTGGCAAGTATTGAACAGTCGGGTTAATTACGATTATTCTCTAAATGGTGACATCGTGCCGGCATAATGCCACGGTTACGGACCACACTGAATGATGTTTTATGATTTTAAGACATGCATGCTCAGGATCAAACTTTAAATATTGTCGGTGACTCCTTTCTGGAATGTGTCAAGGAAATCGACTGAATTCCAGCGTCTTTTCCATGTGTCCGCGATGCTTTAGCCTGCTGTTACAAACGTGGCTTCAAGTTTAATGAGACGCGATGATGATGTGCAGAGCTGCAATCTAGCATTTGTAACTGAAAAGTGAGACCACAACCACAGCTGTGAAAAATCACTCATAGAAACACTCGAGTGATGAATAAAGAAACAATTCTTCTGTGTATGAGGCCATGGGGGCTACGCAGTGATTAAGCAGATGGTTTTGCAAAACTAAAATTTTTGCACACAGAGTTCGGCTCTTGTACCTTTGAGCTAAAAACCCAGTAAAATACCCAGGTGCTTAAAAGATTAATGTTTGCATAAGAGAGTCGACTGAAGGACATCAGAAGATCAGCTGCATTGTTTCTCCTGGTGCTTGAATGATCACGGGTTGGGGGCTATAACAACAGGCCCAGCTGTTGTACCCTTATACGATGATCTGAGAAAACATTCGATTAGGGACCGTCCCATTGAATAAACCTGGAAAAAACTTTCAGCAATGTGAGCCACATGAGATAAAAAAAAATTCAATAAGCATTATATCAATAACTTAGTTATACGCTGCAAAATGGGAGTGTACATAAATTCATAAAGTGAGAGGTTTATATAACCTTAGAGGGCGTTAAAACATCTGGTCAGGGTTTATCGTAGCCATGAACCGGATAAGTGGATGAATGAAGGAAAAACATTAACAGGACTGACTTTGTGGTGACCATGCAAGGTGATATGTGCTATTTGTGAGTATTTTAAGGTTTGTGGCTGGTGGAGGTAAGATGACCCCAGAGGCTGTCTATCCTGCCTGGTCACCCTCACAGGAGCAGCCCGTCTGCACGGGAACCCGCAGCTCTGATAGATGAAGCCCGCCATCTTGGCATCGCACATCACTTCTACGGCCCCCGGCGGGGGTGGCACCTGCGTCCCGCTACAGATGCGCTGGGGGCAGGGGGAGATAATCACGGGGAGCACAAATGTCATTCTGAGCAGAGGCCCACGGTGCGACCATGCCTGCCTGAGGGGGACCCCCCACCCACACCCCCACCGCTGCCTTGTTGGTTCAGCCCCGCCCTGTTTTAGCACTCAGAGTGAATTAGGTTACGCACACAAATGCTATATTCAGGAAAGAAAAAACAAGACAAGTGAAGAGTGTGGGTCTTGTCTCATCTGATTAGTTTCCCTGTGTCTGCTGACATCGATCCTCTGTCTAAAATGTGCTGCCTGCACATTTCTGAGCTATTTGCTGAATGAAATGAAGATTCACATGCGCCGGGGGTGAGGGGGCAAAATTAGCCTGAGGGGAGACGCGGGGCATGGGGTGAGCTTGGTGGTTTAATGACATAATGTTACCTTAACTGGTAAAAATGTCAGGTTGTTTTGTGCAAGTCGGCAGAAACTTGGCCTTTTGTAAAGGATTGGTCTTCTTGCGGTTGATGTCTGTGTCATATTAAATTTGGCTGAAACGGGGAAACAGAATTTATATAATACGACAAAATCTGGTCGTTTGACACAAGTTTTCTTGCAGATGGCTGTGGCTGATCAGTAATTTGTTGCCTGAGGATTGTGTGACTCTGTGCACAGTGAGCACAATGGCTGCAGCAGAGAATGGTGAACATTCCGGAATACACAAGGTTGCAGTCTGGCTTCCTTGACTTTGGCTGGATTGCAGCCGAGGAGGACTTAAAAAATAATGAAATACTGCGGAAATCATCTCCAAAAGCTGAAATGGTGAATCCACAAGACCAAACAAAGCTATCGAATTCTGCCCTAGAAAGCAATTTCTATGAGCAATGAAAAAACACTGGACCAGGAATTATTATTATTTTTTCGATTGTCCTTCAGGAACCATAGCTGAAGTTAGGCTTCAAGCCCCATTCTTTAAATACTTCTGTAGGCCTCACACTAACCACACAGTTGATAAACTCCAGAGTATAATATCCCCGGATGGTATCAATAAACAGTGCCACCCTAGTGGTCAAAACTGGCAATGACTGATTTTTACAATGGATTCCGATAGGTCAACCCTATTGGTTAATTAATGGGAGGAACTTGCAATGCAAACAATCATGAGCTTTACTAAAGGTCTTAGTCTCTCATGCATGACAAGAAACATAGCAAATCTCCCATCCATCCATCCAGCCTTCATAATCTGTTAACCAGTATATGGTTGTTATTATTGTAGAAGCAGAGTCTACTTGGATTATATCAAAGTGTTCACACATCTTATTTCAGTTTCATTATGTATTTAGGGAGCTGTGAGCTTTCAGGACCCCAGCAAATCTCCGAAGACCAGTAAGGGGGTGTCTGCATCCGCCTGTCACCTGGATCTGCTCCATCCACCCAGCGAAGATATAAATAGGAGACGTGATGGAACGGGGAACGGAAGGGTTACCAGGCAAGCTGGACTTAGAGCACTGTAGAGCTGTCTTCCATGTTTTATAATCTGTTGCCACATCCTTCTCCCCAGACTGTGGTTCCACCGACCCCCCTCCCCCCGTGATGTTTAAGCCTGCTTTCCTGTCCACTGTGCCGTCTTACACTCGGCCATGTTCACACGCCTCCGGCAAAGCCAATCCTGTAATGGCAGTGATGTCATTTTTGTGATTGATTGGATTTGTGGTGCGTTGATGGCAATTTCAGGGAAGGGGGTGGGTGAAAGTGGGTTGCAGGCTACCATCTTGGAGCTTAAAATAAATAATATCCCACCCCCTCCCAGGCCTTCCCATGCATTGTAAATCATGTGTGGTGGCCCGTACCGCCTTGGTGTGTCACCCAGGCTGCCCCCGCCTGAAAGCTTTCACCCCCCCCTCACCAATTCGCCATCGATTTAGAGGGGAGTCGCTCGTTATAGCAGCAGCAGGGTTAGCGTTAGGACAGCGGGTATCTGTGCAGCAGGGGAGATTGACCTTGACAGCTAGTGACTGGCTATGTCCTATTGGCCTGGGAGCAATCCCAGTAAACAGAGGAGGGTGGGGGCCACCTTTAAATCTTAACCCCCACCTCTACACACCTTAGAATACGGCTACACCCGTTACTTCTCTTTGTATTCACTTGTACGTCATTTTCAATGACATTCGGAGGGGGGTAGAGATTGATGGAACGCTGGGGAGGCAGACTATTTGGGGCAGGGGGGGCATTTACGCTGCAGGCTGTGACCACGTGGACCCCGCATCAACATGGGATCGCAGGCTCATAGCGCGCTAATGCTAATCCGTGGCACGCTTATGACATCTTTCACAAGTGGATGATAAACACTCCTCGGAGGGGCGGGGGATCATTCACGAACCGGTGTGTCTCCAGTGGCGTGCTGCAATGCTTCCAAACAGCCAAACTCCGTGTTAAAAGGTCAAACACTGCGTTGCAAAAGCTTGTCTGTGCTGTGCGAAACTGCTAACTTGGTTTAGCAAGAGGGATATCTTCAGGGTTTTTTTTTTTTTTTTTTTTGGCGAGGAGGGGAAGATAGAACGTTCTTTACAACTGTACATTAATTAGTTTAAACAGTGTCTTCTCGTTCATTATCATTAGAATCGGATGCCTAGAGCAAAGGCTTACCCACCCCTTTCAAGAACCTCTAGTGACGCCCCTGGTTTGCGACCAAGCTAAACAGACAGCTATCACGTGGGCTCGGGCTGGACGTGACGGCCGGGTCATGACGAATAGGATCGGTTCCACGCCGTCCGTCGATCCTGAGCGGGGATTTGGTGGATCTGGAGCAGAGTCGCTATCATCCTCCAGCATGGAGGCTGCCACTTCCATCAGCTTCCACGTGCGCTGAATTTTAATGGCAGACTCAGGCTCCGGGCAGCGGCTGCCGTTTGGCCGCGGCCGGCTCTCTGTTTACTTCGCAAGTCGATTTGCGGCGCTTAATTCGCGGCGGAGGAACCGCGGACCGCTCACCTGAGCCTCATTACGCCGATATTTACTCGCTTGGCAGACGATCCGGCGGCTCTGATTCACACATCTTAAAACGCCGCATATTCTCGCCGCTCTCCCAGGCTGCAGTGCTGCCTGCGTGCTGGGAATCGCACCCGCGGCGTCGCATTAGCAAACCCGTCTCTGACGAATATCACCTGCGAGTAATTAAGCTGCGCCGGAGCCTGGATTGCCACTGAGGCCTCAACGTTTGCTTAAACAGAAATGGACACTGAGTACAATAAAGCGAAACGCTTTGCATAATATTAAGTGGGAGGAAAGGTTTTATTTTTCTATCCACCCATTCATCTTCTCCAAACTGCATCTCCTGTACTGGGTCACAGTCAGCCTGGAGCAATAAAGGTTCATTTGACTTTCCTAATGAAGTTGAGCGAGCTAGAACTGAAGAAGAAAATGAGGCAAGCTTGAGCTATTACTGAATGCAACACGTTGTTGTGTTTGCAAGCCGTTTTGGGGATTCTCAAGTTGTACTGTATTTGTTTAGTGACACTTCTATCCAAGGTAAGGTACATTTCTGAGAAAGCAGGGTCAGCCAGTCCCTGGAACAATTGGGGGGGGGGGGGGCAAAGGACCATGTTCATGGGCGCAAAGGTGAAATCATTCTGCCGACCCTGGGATTCAAACCCATCCAACCCTTCTTAGCAACAATTCTACCAAATGAGCCGCATCACGTGGGGCCCCTGGAACGTGCATGCCAGCCGCCGGCGACCCTCCCCGGGTGACACGGGGATCTCTGTTTGCGTGCTTTTCACCCATCCCCACACGCGCTCCTAAAGCATGCGCTCCATGTCCACCGTGCACGTTTCCACTCAGCAGAACCTTCAGTCCGCACAGAATCTCATTTGGATTCAAGCACATTTCTGAAGGATTAACCAAGCAAAGACGCCCTCATCAGACCCAAGGTTTTGCTTCTGGGTCACTGATCGGTGGCCCGTTGCCATGTGTCACCCCCATCCTGCCTTCCCAGACCCGACCTGACGAAGTATCTGTCTTAGAATAAAGAGAAAGCTAAAGAACTGCAGGATGGCACCGACGGAATGGTACCACCGAGTGACCTTTGAAGGTGGAGGACACTGTCTCCGCCACCTCAGTGGAGAATTTTATGGGAAGACATGTACCTCCATTATGTGGGAACCCTACCCCCAAATCTCCCCCCCCCCCCCAGCATTCCTTCTTTCATGGTGAGGTTTGCTTGCCTGGGGGCGGATTCCTGTGTTTGTGGGCCGTGTGTCTTTGCCTGTGGCGAGTAGGTTGAGTTAGAGACGGGACGGGAGCTTGTTTTGGTTTCGGCCCTGCCTTTGATGTCCCTCGAGGTGCAGCCTGACCCCCCAGAGGAGATTTTGGGGGATGAGGAGGTGGCCTGGCTTTCAATACCATCTTTGAGAAATACCGGGCTGATGAGACATGGTGTCATGTTTGTTGTCCGAGCATGGCAGGGCGACCGGCATATAGCTGGCTGTGGATTTAGGTGTGTTTTTCTACTGACCAGGCATGTTTCAGGTCCCCATGGTTTCCAGATGGAAAAGATTCCCAAATATTCCAGGATATCTGTTCTCTTTTTTTTAGTTCCTGTCTTTGGAAGCAACTGGGCTGGATATTGATCCTACATGAAAGCAAATGCCAGTGTCTGCAGAGAATCGGACTGTGAAAATACCCCAAGACAAAGAAAATATGTTTCTTTCACATTTTCTCACAAGGAAAAACATCATGTGAAATCACTTTTGACTGCCTAAACCATCCAGCTCTTGAATTCCATGAAACAAATCGACCTGTGATTGACTGCATAGAATATTAAGCAGTGTTGACATGTCTTGCTTGCTTCGTCCCTCTGTGCTACTGATGTGGGTATTTGTTGAAACTGATTGAGGTCATCTGTGATTTGTGGCTTTCAGCATGTTCTTTTGGAGTTCCAGGTCCTTGGAAGCTTTGGATCGAAGTGGCCGTTGACATGATCACCGAGTGGGTCTGACCTACTGCTGGTAACAAATAATATCACAAATGAAACATGGAAATTGCCACAGGAAATGACCTCATCAAAAGTCATGCAGTGTGTATTTAGGTAAGGTAATTATAGCACAAAATTCACGGTTACTGCAGAGCATTCTGGAAGATGTGCAGGTAATTTTTTGAGGCACCAGTTCATGCTCATGTACTGTCATGTTGTCAGGCTGGGGCAGGGAGGCATCCCTGCATTATTCCCTGCAAACCAAAACCAGTTCAGATTGCAAACAGCCGCATCCTCCCCCCTTGCAGCCAGCCCAGTTTTTCCTGAATTCTGAAGGGTGCGCCATTACTTTTGGGCTGTAATGCTACAGCCTGCGTGAAGTCGAGGAGACTGTGTTGGGGGTGTGGGATGTGGGGGGGGTGGGGGACTCTCCTCTGGGCTTCCTTTCAGCAGTTACAGGCAGATTTTTACCAGCGATTCTTCCTGGAGAGCCAGTGACCCCGCGATCGCGGCGGGGGGGGATGCCTCGGGGGTGGGGGTGTATGGTGTTCGTCCGAGGCCAGTGTGGGAACGCAACAGCTCCTGACCCACTCCCAAGCAACACCGTCGCTCTTACTCCCAAGGAGGAGGAGGAAGGAGAGGAGAAGCGGGGGAGGGGGCGGGGGGGCAGGAGGGAATGTGAGAACTCTAGAAGCTATGGGAAGCGGATGAGGACCATTCCAAGGACGTCTCACATGGGGCCCTTTGCTGACACATGACACAACAATAAATATGGAAGCATACTCACGCGTTGGCAACTCCCACTACAGCATCATGCCTCTGTTTTTCCTTTATAGGGTGATAGTAATTTCCCTGATCCACGATGCATATTAAACACATAATTGTGATTATGAAGCTTAGTTGATAACCTAACCCCCCCCCCCCATGTCTGATAGGAACACTGTGTTCAGAGACAACAGGTCTACACTAATCAGGAGATAAATTAAGTGTTCAAAATATTCTGAGCCATTGTTGTGCTTTGGTTTCCTATTATGAAGGAAAACATGGAGGTGAATATGTCCTTTGGTCAGGTGCTCAGGAATGCAAACCACTGGGCAGCCCATCGACCAATAGCACGCGGGAACGGCCACATATTGTTATGCGATTGGATTTAATCCAGTAGGATGGGATGCTGCTCCAGTCTCAGAGCAAGAGATCGATACATATCCATTCCAAGGATGAAATTTAATTACAATCTACTGATTTTTGCAATTCGATTATATCAAACGCATCATTAAGATCAAGTCACATCTGCTATTAAAATGAACAAGGATGATGTTCGATTCAATGAAGACCCCCCTTCCCCCCCCATAAAAATATGTGTTGCAGGCGTGTTCCTTGCTCTCTTGCTTTACTTCATCCCCTTTGAGGATCTCCATGCCGTAAGCTCTCCAGCCTTCGGAATACAGCTATTCCTCCCCCATCTCTCTCTCTCCCTCTCTCCCTCTCTCTCTCTCAGGCTTGCAAAAGTGAATGGGTGGCATCCACAGCCTAAATCGTTGCTATGAGGATGCCATGGCAACCACGGTAGAGCTCTTCTCTTGCTCACGTATGTACTGAATGTAATGGATAATGGATTGAGCCCGTGTGGGGTGGGGGCTGCATGTTGAGCGTCAGCGGACGGCAGAGGGCTGGGTGGGTCCGCCAGTGGAGGTGGGTCTGTCCGGATCTGCCGGAAGGTTATTTCTGGAATCCATGCGGTTCCCGGCTCTGCGACACAAGCTCTACCATCACCATAGCAACAAAGACACACACTCCTTTCCCCTGTCACAGGCATCGTGGAAGCTGCATTTCTAACCTGGCATGGTAGCATGCAGGCCTGCCTTTTGCTGGGAAGGATGAGGGAATCCACAGCGCCACGCTACCGTCAGGAAGAGGCGGATCGGCCATGTTTACCCTGACTCCCATCCAATGAGCACCTCCCTCCCCAGCACCATTCCCGCGCAGCGATATCCGGCATCGGCATGAGCCTAGGGGGCGCCGGAGGGAGCAGTGGGGCCGAGCACGACATCTCCATGCTGTGATCCTCGGAGGAACGTGGTGAGAGCCAGGGGGGTAACCCCCCCCCCCAGCAAAGCCTGCCACAGCTTTCCTCCAAAGTAGGGAAACGGCAACAGGGGCTGCACAGGGACCCCAGCGCATCGTGGCCCCTCTTCTGAGCCGACGCTCCAAGCAACAACCTGAATTCACCCTTAAGCCAGATCCCCATCTCAGCTGGGGGGAGAGGGGGGAGGAAGGGTGCCCCCCCCCATCACAGCAGCTGTTGCACATTATCTGTAGAGTCAGACTACGCCTCCGAGGGCCCGGTTCACTAATGTTACCGTGTCACGGCCAGTGTGGGGGCGTCGCTGACGGTGTCACGTCCTGTTGGGGCTCGCGGCGCTAGGCTAATTAGCAGATGTTGCTCCGGACATCTGAGCTGATGGGATCCCCTGGGTTTTCTGGCATGTAGCTCAGAGAGTCTGCTGGCACACAGGGGGGTGGGAGACAATCTTAAGACTCGAAATGAGGAACAGACACAATTCTAGGGCTACGGGCGTTATGGTGGTGGAATGGGGCGGGGGGGGGGGATGAGGAGTGAAAGAATAGTGACACTTCAACTATGACAAATTACATCAGAAGCTTTATCGCTATCGCTTGTAACGGCTACGTGAAAATCCCTCCGTATCCGCAGGCGGAGCGCTGCGTGAAGCAGTCATGAGACTCTCCTATTAAGGGGAAGATTCGGCTCACACCACGAGAGCTCTGCTTGAACCTCGGTCACCCCCCCTGCCCTTGCACATCACCTCCAGAGGTGGTGCAGGAATCTGACTTTAAAATCAGGATTCACAGCCGGGTTTTGCCTCTGTAGACCATGAAAACATATTTCAGCCATGAAAAATATCACGTAGCGCAATACCTACTGGGAAAACATTCAGAGCTATATGGATGGAGGATCATCGCAGAAGTGTAAAGGTGCTCTTTTTTATTTAAAAGTGAGGGGGCAGTGAAAGTTAATGATTGTAACCATAAACACATTTGTATGCTCAAACCCTGCATTATATAGATGGTATAATTCAGTCTAGGTAACCACATAACGGTATCACCACAGATCGTAATTTGAATATGCTGTTTATTGATATGATTTGAAAACGTTTTCGCGATTATGTGCTTAACTGGCAAAACCACAAAACGTGCTAAATTAAATCGCTTTCCCCTTTTTCTGGGGAAACCTCGGCATGGTTTTGCAGTGCAGAAGGGACCAACGCAAATCCAGAGAGCAAACAGTCTTCTGTGGCAATTTTTGCAGGAAATGCCATTGTGGCCCAAACCTGCCCAAGCTCAGGAATCTTAATGTTCTACAAAACCGAAGTAACAAGACACCCTGCAAATAATCAGTTTTATATGGCGAGCCACTGTTTGCACTCTGTGGCTATATAACTATTACATTCCATTCAGCTTTGTGGTAGCTATAGTTAAGCTATGGAGAAATGTTGCGAGCGTTTTAGCCGTTAGCCTTTTAACCTTCATAGAATTTAGCCTTTCAGCAAGTACCTGGTAGCATTTAGCCTAGCCATTTAGCTTGGCTTTCTTGTATCTCCAGTCGGCCATGAAGTCTTCAGAGAACCTGCCTGACTGCTGACTGACACCTACGGGAAGCATAAATGTCGACCATACAGCCTTTGCTGCCGATGGTCAGATCCGGCCACACCTCTGTTCAAAGATGAACAGACCCTTCTGACATGATAGCTGTAGAGGACATCAGTGATGACATTGACCCGTACAGTCATATGCCCATTGCTTAAGGGGCTTTGCCTGGGACACAGTTAGTGGGTCGACTGTTCCAGGCTGTTAGGCCACACACAGTTTCCTCTTGCAGCTGTATGAGTAAAAATGTGTTATATTCACCATTCATTGGCAGCCCAATCCTACTCCATTATGTTCATTTTCCAAAGGTAAACATAAATCAGGTGTATTAAAAGCTCACAATGACATCCCTGTGCCTAAGTCCCCTCCCAGTTAAATCTAGAAATCAAATTTTACAAGCCCCTGATTGGTCCTTTCCATCTTAAATAGACGGCTTGCCAGAATCTTTGAAATAGCCATTTACTGATTGGTCAGCTTCATCCAAAACCAGGCTGGCTAAGGCATGTGGTGACGTGCGGCTGTAGACTAGTGTACTGAAGATCCTGGCACCAGTGAAGTCAGGTCACTTTGGTGGCCTTCAGCCATGAATCCTTGGGATGCGTCAATGTTCAGTTCTTGAGTTTGCATTTCCACAAGAAGAAGGTATAGGTATGCAGATGTGTGAGGAGGGGGTTTGTGTGTGTGTGTGTGTGTGTGTGTGTGCGTGCGTGTGTGTGTGTGTGTGTGGGGGGGGGCAAGTGCGAGGGGGATCTGCTTAATCCAGCACGAGATTGTCCTGCTAATAGACAGGCTTTATGTGACCCCACCTGAGCTGTGCTCTCCAGCCCTGATAAGCAGAACCCCCCAGGATTAGCGTCACTGCAGTACTGAAGATTGGGAACATTCCTGACTTCCACAAAATTCCACAAGCTAAGGGACGCTGAAGTCTTCAGGGTGGGGCCACACACCAGGAAGCTCGGATGAGCCAAGCTATGACAGATCGCTTAGTGGCGATTGCGTAACTTCTGAGGAAACGGACGCTGAAAACTTAGATCCTGTAAGTCACGAATGGGTTTTCTTTCCCTTTTAAATATCATCATCTCTCGCACGAGATCACGAGGAGGCCTATGGACCTCACGAGGAGGCCTATGGACCTCACGGTGGTTCCTTCTATAGATGTCCTCGGCATAAAGGTCGGGTTTCTCTGGTTAGTGAGTGGAAAACTGGTTAGCATTGTGAACTAAAGGTTCCTGTTTCTGGATGTAATCTTGGGATCAGCGTTGCCGTAGCCTCCCTGAGTGGGATCCCTAACGTCAGTCTCTTCGGCAAAACATCCGGCTGGATTAACGGATCAGAACCATCTCTATAGAAGACGGGTGACTCACTGAGGCACTGAGACCTCGGGGGTCCCTGAGGACACGGTTACACTTAATTCTCACTGCTGTGAGATCTCAAAATGAAAAAGTTTGGGGCTTGAGGACTTTGTGACAGATTAGCTGAGTGTGCGCAGACGGAGATTGGCGAGCACACCATCACAATTGGACCAAACAAGTAACCGCTGCAGTGTCTGCGATCTGAATAAATGAAGACTTATGATTCATTCACTGCAAGACCTAGATACTTCTAAACCTCGGGTATTCTATGAGTATCCCCGTCTCCTTCAGCTTTTTTTTCAAACCATGCTAAATTGCAATTAATGATTCATCTTAGTGCACTTTTCCTATCATTTCTTCATCCATCCGTCTTCTAACCACTGGAATAGTCATGGTAAAAATGGGAGCCGGAGCCAATCCCAGGCAACATAGGGCTCATGGGGGTGGTTTGCTCGTGACTGGAAGGTTGCTGGTTCCAGTCTCAGGATTGGCAGAATGCTCTTGCCGTTCTTCTCTTAGGCGAGGCCATTGACCCCTTGTTAATCCATCTGATCTGGCTTTCTCGAAATAAAGTTGTTTCAGATAGGAGCTACATAAAATAAATAAAAAGCAGATTTAAGATGCCAGACCACTGCAGCACACACACACATCAGATGTGTTTAATCAGACTGTACATGCGAACGCCACGCGCACACACACCACATGAGAGATTCAAACCCACAAGCCGCTCAGTCGCCCTCCAGCATCTCTTCTCCCTGCTAAATGTCTTTTGAATTAATGATCCACATCCGTTTCTCCTCCCATGTGTGCATAACTATACACCTCCCTTTAGTTCCCTGCATTTCCTTCCTCCCTCCTTCCTGCCTTCTTCCTTCCTCGTTTTTCTCCCTCAGCCTATCAGAGGGTCCCGGAGTTGACAAAGCCAGGCTAAATTAAACACGGGCCGACATGCACTGAGGGGGACTCCCTCCGTGAGTCTGGGCCAGTGTCCTGTTCTTTTCCGGTCACGGACACACATCCCGGTAAACACGCCCGGGCCACCCACCATCCCTGTGGACATCGACATGCCCTCCTCATCCCCACCCACCCCCCAATGCTAAACCCACACCTCAATACTGCAGCGGATCAGCCGCTGAATGCTTACAAATTGCCATGAACTCGGACAAGTATGTTTGAAGAACATCAAATCGATAGCATTCCTGCTGACTGTCAGGGAATGTCAGGAAAATTATGGGGAGGAAGTGACGCAAAAAGGAAGCTAATAACTCTGAATTAGCATTAATAAAAATTTCTCTTTGTTCTGTAAATAGTTACTGCTGGGAAAGCACCAGAAGGCCATGAGTGCAGCACTCTGACACATCAGCGCGGCGACAGTGATTACATGGGTACGAATTCTGGGAAGTACATATAAAACATACACACACACACAACCTACACTCTTGTTTACTGTGCCTGTAATGACATCATCGGCCTTGTGTGTGTCACTTTACACCACTAGGGAGGCGTGTAGCCATCTTCATACACACACCCCCTCCAGTTTTCTATTCGTATCTCTGCAGAGACTTCCCCTTGACTCCAACCAACCAACAACCCAACTGACGAATAACTAGATAGATATCGATAAGAGACTGAAACACCAATGCCCTTTGTTTTTTGTTAAGCTAGCTTATGTTCATAAAGGCTGCCTTTTATCACTCCGCAGGTTAGCAAAACGCGTCCCCACATGTGCGAAGATGGAGACGGACAAACTCAAACTCATTACGGTACAAACGCAGCTGAATAAATCCAGAGAATCCAGGGGGTTTAGCCTGGCGGGGGCTCAGTAAACAGACGCCAGGACGCCCAGTTAGCTTAGCCAACATCTCTGTCTCTGAACTCACATTCGGTTACTTAGTGCTGATCTTACAAAAGCAGCATGACTCAAATCCGCTCAGTCCTGGAGTTATTACACTTTGGACCAGAAGTCCGGTTTCTTAAGAACGTGGCCCCATGTGAGTATACATGTGAACAATCTTGGGTCTGACCCACCCAGAGGCTGCAGGCCAGGGTGGCGGGTGCGGGGCAGGGATGGGGGGGGGGTGGTTAGTGGTGAGGCGTTCCACGTGCTGTCACGCCGTAGCAGAGATAACAGCCCACTTGTTGTTTGTAAACGCCGGGACCTGAGGCATCCCAGCTATGGCTGCGTCTGCGCAGATAAAGCACGTAGAGTGCAGACGCTGCACAGCACGCAGCTCGAGGAATGTTTCTCCAAATGAACGTTTTACGTGATTCGTGGTATGCATTTAAACTATTCCAAAAATGCACGTCTGGCATAAACTGAGAGAATCGCCGGATGAGTAATCTCAGATTCCCCCGGAAGCAGGAATGGCGGGCAATTAATGACTTAAAATCTGCAAACAGGCAGATATCGATCAAAGTCATAGTTTCTTCATCTTCAGGTATATGATGCGTAAGTCATACACCGAGGTGAAATGACAGTGTCGTTGGTCATGGCAGTGGAATGAAACGAAAAGTAAAAAACAGAATATAAATATTCATATAAACATGACATATTAAAACATGGACAAAAGATTGTTCAAATTCGGCATTGAATTAGATGAGCAATTACAGATAGATTTTATTTTCAGAGTAATACTGGATTTACACTGCTACACTATCCATCCATTGATCATACCCTGGAACCTACTATCCCAGAATGCACAGGGCATGAGGGCGGAGAACTGAGGCCCATTGCAGCCCGGGACTGGATTCAGCTCCGCCCACGTGCCCCCCGATGGCCCTGTCTATGGTAAGCAGTTAGCAGATGGAAGGATGGATTGGTGTCATGCAGATCACAAAACACTGAGTGTGATCCTCATGAAAAATGATATGCTTTGTGCTGCGTTATGAGTTGTCATTGTGGAATGATACTGATAAAAAAACAATGCAATGTACAGCATGCTGCAGTATAAGCTGCTGCAGTATTTCACACATGTTGATAAAAGGGCAGGGATTAGTTTGACTAATTTGAAGATTGAGTCTGCCATCTATGAATCAGGGAGATGCTGGTGTTAGGCACATACATCATCTGAAGGTAAAAAAGTTATATTCGATATATTTTTCATTATTAGTAGTATCACACATTGTATACCGGTGCATTCCCGATAACTCAGAACTTGTTCAAACTCCTACTTGTAGTACAGAACAGCAGAATGGAGTGAATTTGTAATGCAAATGCATGCGAGCGAATGCTAATCGTGCTGACGTTTGATGCTAACCTAACACAGCAATTCTCACAGACGTGCTAACAGATGTTACCACATAATACATCATGATGTACACCGTGTGAACAGTAAATAAGCACCTTTCGGTTTCATGTTATAACTTTTTACTGTCGCTCTCCAAAACTGGCAACGCCTTTACCGAGCTAACACTCCTGTAGCGGAAAACTAGTGGAGCTGGAACCGCGCTATGACTAGCCTCTCTTTGTAGTATGGCTCTGGCACGGTTCCTGTTTGGTAGTGGAAAAGCGCCATAAGTCCCAGGCCTGGGAATTTTTTGAGTCGGGCCTGATAATGGTCACGCCCTCCACTCAGCAGCTTAGTTGGTGGTGAGCACTTGGCTCTGCATCAAGCCATACATGTGGTGGATAAGCAGGATCCCCCACGATGCAGAGTGTGGGGGGGCGTGGCTCAGCCCAGAGACGGGAGCTCGGGCACGTAGCAGCATAGGTGCGCAGAACGGCTGAATGGCGATGACAGCGCCACACTCCCGGTCAGTAGATGTGGGCGCCGTGTAGATAGCATCACTGGAACGTTCCTAGAGGCGCTGTGATAAGGAAAGTGCATGGTGTGCTGGCGTTAACACGGCTCAGACACGTGATGTAAGCGCCTGTACCTTCCGGTAAGCTCACCTCGGCCCTGGCCTGGCCCCTATCTCCCGGATCCGGCCTCGATTCTAATCGCCCCTCCGTCACTTGACCCATCTGGTCCCCGCGGTGCACAAACTAGTTCCCAGCTGGCTTTCACCAGTTTCTTCACACATCCAATAGTGAGTCATGCCTGTAGGCACCAGGCTGGAGGGGTGCGTCCGTGGGAAACGGCCCCGATGTCCGACTGACGCTGGGAATCTGGGCCGCTGTTTCCACCCCTTTGCCCCCCCCCCCGCCCCCTGTTCCTACACTT
>JAABNX020000053.1:4183108-4196279 GCA_015163995.2 Mormyrus lacerda | reverse complement strand
CCCCCCCCCCCCCCCCCCCCCCCCCCCCCCCCCCCCCCCCCCCCCGAAACAGCATCTCCCGGTGTGGGTAGGGGACCTAGGCAGACTATAGCTTCACTCTCTGGGGCTCGGGAAAGGTGATATACACGCTCACCACAGGTTAGGAGCAGAACAAAGAGCGGCAGGTAGTGAGATATACAGGCCGCGGGAGGGTTTGTCCCCTCATCTCCGAGACACGCGGGACACACCCCCCGCAGACCGCCTCCAGCAGCGGACTGGCGTGGGAGGGCCGGCGCCCGCCGAGTGCGTAACCAGAGCCAGCCCGTCCTTGGGGTGGAGGTGAGCCGACATAGCTGAGATACCTGAGAACGTCGGGGATGAGGTGTGAAGGTTCTGGCAGGCGCTTTGTGTTTATGGCCTTGAGGGAGGTACGTCCGTCTAGGGCTTGTTTAACGCTAGAAGATCTATTCAACGGTCCTAAGTACTTCCTGGAGGAGGAATCACTATGCTTTCGACTGCTGTAGCCCTGTACCCGTGTTTCCATGTGGACATTAGGTCCAAGCCCCAGACTCAAGAGGGGTCAGTGGCGGTTGACGTATAAAAAATTGATGTCCGTCGGTCGAATCCTTCTGGGAAAGATCGTTGAGAAAAAAAACAAACAGATTATTCCTTGTAGAACGGAGGGCGGCCAGGGCCGAGGGCCCGGTGTCATCCAGTAAAGGGGGGTTTTATTTCTGAAAACCAGGAAACCCTTCCAGAATTTCCACAATTGTGAGTCTGTCTTTGTGTTCTGATGCTTTTTCACCTGGAAGGACGGCTGAGGAAAAACGACAGTTCTTTTTTGGCCCCGAAAGCTGATCGCAAAAGCCAAGGAATGCTGGGATTGTTCATACTGAAAATGAGCTCCCAAGAACGCTGGAGGCGCTCTGCATCTCTATGGTAACAGGAATAAACGAGGAGGGGACTGGAAGACAGGAAGACACTTCAGAGGGGAGGGGGTCCCACCCGTCGCTCTCAATGTGCTGTCTATGGTCGATATGGTTCCTGGGTCCCATCTTTTGCTCGTTCGTCAAAAGAAGATCCGCCGTTATCCATCCATCCGCCGACAACCACACGTGTGAAATGTCGACATGCAGTGTGGGGGGGGGGGGGGAGGTTTGGGGGGATCTTCTGGGCTTCGAGAAAAAAAAAACAACGAAAGCGACAGAGGAGTGTGCGTGTGGGGGAGGGGGGGCTGCTGGAAAGTGGGAGGTAGGTTATGCAGGGAGTAGTGTCGCCATGGCGATATTTTTCTTCCTCTCCTACACGCTGCGAGCCCCCAGTTCGAGCTGTGGGAGTCAAAGTCAGAGCCTCTCCTTGTCTCCCCGTCAACTCCACTCCAGGCACATCAAAAGCAAACCCTCCTGCATGCCCCCCCCACACATACTACACTGAAAATGCATTAAAATGTATTTATGATTAGCATAACCGTGCACACACAGTCACACACCACAGCAAATTCTGCGGAAAGCACCTAGCAACCCTATATTCAGAGGGTGAAAAGTGGAAACCCCCTTGGGATATATTATTTTTTTTGCAGGTAAAAAAATAATGGCTTCTTGTTCTTCTTTAAGGATGGGGAAAAAATGTCATTGTTTCTGTGTTGAACTCAGTGAGAGACCTGTGGTCCCAGGAAGAGGAGGCTGTGGCCTGAGACGGGGCTTGCCAGGGTGACGTGGATGTCCGCTTTGTTATGTTTTATGTTTAAAGGCGTGAGGGACAGGCGTGCAAATGGACCACGCTTCACCATCTCCCAGCACCTCCCGAGCCTGTGGGACAATGTCGCCACCTGGTGGTCAGGCTCTGCGACGGACGTGTCGAGACGGCCGGCAGGCAGACAAGGCTGGCGCGCATGCGCGCCTGTTCCCCAGACTTTCTGCCTGCCAGACGAGACCCATTGTTCAGAAATATTACCGTCTCCGCTCACTTGTCTGAGCCAGTTCATCATCCACTGGACCAAAATGCATCTTCATGCATGGTGTCCGATATGAAAGAGGATCAAACATCAAGAAGCAAATGTTTGTCTTCAATTGATGTTGTTGAACTTCAATTTTCTGGGGAACTGTACCAACCTGCAAAATATATATGTATATCATATATGATCTTCAGCTTTGCAATTTAATCCCTTTTTTATTTTTAATGGGCTTGTAAAGTGGGTTTCAGCAAGAAAGACTTTATAAAATACATAATTAAATTAATCCTTAAGCACACTCCTTAACATCCATAGACATGCATTTTTATCCATATTTCCGTCTTCCATACTGCTTACTGAGAATAAGGTCATTTTAAGTCTTTATCAGAAAGCAAAGAGCAGTGTTTCCCAACCTGATCCTTGGGGACGCCTGAACAGGCTGCGTTTTTGTAGACCAGGGCTATGCAAACCACAGTCCCCGAGGTCCGAGGCCTGCTGGTTTTCTAACATTCCTTCACCTATGGGCCAGGTGCGAAGCCTCTGACCAATCAGAATCAGTAATTATTAAACTACCCGGGAGAACTAAAAACAAGGCCTGGATTTGGAATCGAGGGCCAGATTTGAAGAGCCCTGTTGTAGAGTCCCTGAGTCGGGAAACATCCTGGACAGGAGAAGCTGGAGGAAGTGCACACTCCACATGCACCATGATCCTACAACCCTGAAGGTGTGACGCTGCAGGCAGAAAACCGACGGTTGTTTCACTCCCTCCCTCCACAAAGCAGGTAAGATGGGGGCCCTGGGCATCTGCCCGGGCTGCCTGTAGCTAGACCTGACCCCGGCTAGACCTTCCCTCGAAAACATTGTTTATATAATATATTTATGAGTTAAAATGAAGTGCCGTGGCCGATCAGAGTCAGCCGGGCGTAAAGGAGGCCGTCCGAAGAGAGGACGTGATTGGCTGTGTCGCTACCGTCAAGGCCTGGAGCGGCGGAGCAGTAACGGGGAGAATCATGGACAGAGTGGCCAGATGAGGCCCTGGGGAGGTCTGAGATGTGGTTCTAATGGCGGCCATCATTAGGGGTGTTCTGCGAGGCGCTGCGGAAGCGCCCATAGCCTGCCGCACGGAGCCAGCAGTGTCGCAGATAGACGATTTATCTGGACTGGAAATATGTAAACAAGGCGTGTAAGTGCCAGGTAAAATGCAGTTAACAGCAAACCCTGCACCCGTACTCACATGTGGGTATTTCCCTTTAAAATATGAAATAGTATAAAAGAGCATTTTCTGCAAGGAAGTATTGATTTCTCTGTATTGAATGAGTACTGTTATTAACACTGAATCAGGCCGTAATGGTTAGATTGACCCCCCTGGCTATGTCTGGCACAATTTCAGCCCCCCCTCCAAATAACACCCAATCTCTCCCACACAACTGCACCTAAAGGTTTCATTTTTCTGGCAGGAAAATGGACTATGGATGGAAGGTGATGTTTATTGTGTTGGAATTCATGATGAGGAATTGCTAAAGGGAGGGGGGGGGGGAGGCCTGCTTCAGGAACTGTACGGACCAAGCCTGTAAATATCTGGGGAGATGATGTGCAGACTGAGCGCTGTGTGGTCTTTCCCATTCTGCCCAATAAATATCGGATTTAGGCTCAGGCCTGACTTACTCGGTTTATCTTGAAAATAATTAAAAGAAACATATACTGACTTATGAACTAGTTCTTCCTCTCTCTGGAAAACATGAGAACTCATTTCTGGCCCCAGCTGAATAGTCGCCATGAGCGTCAAAGATGTTTATGCAACAGCTTCCTTTGTGAACATCATACATTTCAGTGTTTACAGTCACGTCAGGAATGTGCCGCGTTCTCGTAGGTCTCCAATGTTCAATATGGTCTGAATGTTAGTGGCTATATAATGTTGTCTTACCCTCCCGTTCGTATTTATTTTAAAACATGCTACTTGAATCTCTTATGTCTCTTTCTTGTCTTTTTTAGGCCAAGAGGAAGAAGACCATCACTTCTCCAGAAACACCATTCAAGCTAGTCCAAACCTGGCAAGAATGGTTATCAGGATTTTGAAAGCAGATTGACAGACCAGCAAAAACGTCCGTGTGTCCAGCGGGGGTCTGAGGTGCTCCTCAAAGAGGGTACAAGCTTTCAGGATGCCAACTGCTCAGCTTGAAATTCATCGTGAAGGGAAGTGAAGTAAAACTCCCTAAGTCTGTAGCGGAATACATATTACACATCAGAAAAAAAACACGCCAACTGGGATAAAAGAGAAGACCGAACATTTTTGTTGACCTTGATGGTAGGAGAGCGCCGTGCCAGTGGATCTGCGGGACTCTCGACTGGATCAGGCTGTCAGCCAAGCAGAAAATGGAGCTTCAAAAAGACAAATGAAGATATTCCGCCCTCCGTCTCCCAGCTGAGCTCCTCTAGCTGCGACTTTGGCACTCACCTACGGGAAGGACTTCCCAAAAACGAGCCAGTAGAAGCTGCTATGCATGGTCACAGATAACCCTACTTTGACGCTGTTTGGGGCACACGAGAAATACAGCGTTTCCACGTTTACGTTCCTCTCAGCGATTTTCCTTTTTCAGAGCTTTTCGGCGATAAAAAGGATTATGATCTGTCTGAGACAGTTACAGTATTTCACCACTAGATGGCGAATGAAGCACCCGATAGCATTAAGAATGGAAATACAGCAATTCCAGCTCCAAGAGGACGGGTTTTCGCCAGAATATAATTTTTCTCTGAGCCCTTCAATGACATGTTCATTTTTTGTAATGACTAGGTTTAATCTACTTTCTCCTCGTCGTCCTCTTCATCTCTTACTGCCAGTTTTTTCGAGTACTGAAATCTTTTCCTGTGCACTGGTTCTTTTAATAACAAGATAGCTAGTCGTATAATGTGTTGTGTAACATTATTAATATTCATCAATTTAAAAAAACCCGTTCTCTACGGAAAATATCTGGTTTTGAATGAGATCATCGTTTCTCTTTATCCTGTCTCTGACGGTGCTGTCACAATATATGCAAATATATCCGACATTTAGTTTAGGGAAAATTCCGACAGCAGACTTCTTAAATTGTCTGAACTTAAAATTTACTTTGTCTTCTGTGCTGCAAGCAGTACACAAACAGACGGCAGTCTATAGTACTAATGAGCAGCATAAATATTCTCAGACATCCAACAGGGCATTGTAAGCAAATAATGGTTCATGCAGAATATATTTTGCATCCCAGCTTGAATGGTCTTCTTGCATCTACTTTACTCCTTACAAGTTCGTACGTTCTGTATTGTTTCCGAAATACATCAGAGACTGGATGTTGCCTGAATGTTCTACGCTGGCATTTTGCAGCTTTGCATAAGAGGGTTGTTGGTACCCTAGATGTGGTCAAAATAATAGATTATGTGTGCATCAGATACATTTAACAGAGGGTAAGAAAGATGCCTGTCCCCCTTCCCAGGTACGATCATCTAGCTATGCCTAAAGCTGTAACCAAGTCAGTCCCTTTAAAGCATGAAACTAAAATCCATCCATCCATCCATCCACCCATCCATCCATCCAGCTCCCGACCCCTGCCACCGGTTAAAAATCAATTTCTTAAAACCAACAATCATTTCTTAATGAAATAGAAAATTAATAGGTGGCATGGAACAGCCTGAAGCGCATTCATGTGGACATATGATTTTTGGTACCTAAAGATTCAGCCCTATGTGTTGCAGTAACAAACTAGCACAGCTGAACATCAAAACCATCAGAGCTGAAGAAGAAGAAGCCTTGGTGTCCAGAATAATATGGACCAGAATAGTTTCTCTGCAAATCCAAGCCTGAAAATCAAACTAGAAATAATGACGGACATTTGTGCAGCTCGTGTTTAAGCTGTGGGGGCCGTGGGGACTCACTGGTCAGCATTGTTGACGGGGGGGAGGGCGGGGTTTGGTTTTTGGAACCACCCTCAAAAAGTCACCCCCCCCCCCCTTAGATGTTTTAAAAACTAAATAGACAGTTATCAAGTAGAGTCTGGAGATAGTTGGTCAGCCTCTTCTAAATAAAGAATTAATTTTAGAAAATCTAATGTAGTGACTGTTTGTGGTCACCAGGGGGCATCATGCAGATGCATGGTTTGAATCCCACCCCGACTTTGTTAGTGTGGAGTTTGCATGTTCTCCTTGTATCATGTGGTTTTCCTCTGGGTACTCTGGCTTCCCACAGCTCGAAAACAAGATGTAGGTTAAATTGGTTTCTCTATATTTCCCGCGGTGTGCGGATGGATTTTTGAGCGGTAACCTTTGATGCATTAACATACACTCAGGGACTGCTGGCGAAGAATGAAAATATCTCTGGCTCTTGTGCTCCTCCAGCCTGGAGCTGGAAAGACCGGTATCAGCGCTTCGATCGATTTAAACGAATACAGGCGTTTCTCTGGACAATTAATCAGGACGCGGCAGCAGTACTGCCTTGGCCGGACTCCTGTGCAAATCAAGCGCGTGGACGGCTGCGCTAGAGAATGGCATTTAACATAACAGTAAAACGACACTCTGAACGCTAAAGGCGTAGCAGGGCTTAAATGTGCAGTATCACTGGGGATCACACTCACACTCGGCGGAATAATCGATGTTGCGAAGAAGCTACCCTGCGGTATGTTCACCGCCTCCACGATATTCCCCGCTGGCAAACGCTTCACTTCTCCTGTCCCGGGGACGCATCCATTTTATTGGATTTGGGCCCCAGATGCCTCCATCCTCCCACCTAAACATCCAGCGCTGACTGAGCTGCCGCACGGAGATGGAAGTCTACTCACTGCTCGGTGTCGACGGTGCCTGACACCAGCAGCATCACCAGAACTTTCCAAAAAACGCTATTTCGGGGAAAGTGAGGAATGCAGGTACTGAACACTACTAACCCTTATTATGGGCGTGACTTCTATATGCGAACTGAACAGAGGTGGACATTTCATGTCCAGAAAATAAAAATCCAGGCCAAGATTTAGTTCCAACCAACTAGCTGGTGTAACTGTGACTCTTTATAGTGAAAAAACCCATAAACGAGGACCTTAATTCTCTCCCGTAAAACAAAATGGTGCAGTGGGAATGATTGTGTCACGTAGTGCTCAATCGAGCCTCCTGTGTGCCACGCCCCCTCAGTAACCTCGTGTGAATTCCTGATTGTTACCAGCTGTCTCTTGTTATTTCGATCTGTCCTGAGTATTTGGGTCCACGTTTCCCTACGTCTGTCATTGAAATTGATTGTAGTCTGATTGTGCCGCCTGTTCCACGTCCCTGTTCCCTTTATCCATTAAATCCCGTGTTCCCCAGTCCTACACGTCCCTCTCCTGCTCCCCATTTCTGTGCATCACGCCTGTTCATCACAGGTTGACTCTGACTTTTACCTGTAAACCTGATGGGTGCTGATGCATAAATCCTACTGCTCGTTCCAAATAAAAGTCACACAGAATATTAACATTTTATGCTGTTTTTTTTTCTCTTTTTTACTGAGGCACGTGAAATGCCCTGCAATTAAAAGATCCCCCAGCATATCGGCTGATAACTGCGCTGCGTCGTTAAATCAAATTTTGCACACAAGCAAAACAAACAAGCAGTTAACAGCACTAAGCTGACCTTATTTTCATCAGTTCTGAGGTTGTTAGATTGCAGGCTGCGTCCATTTTCAGCTCCGTATGCAGACTAGCTTTTATCTGGGGCAATTAGGCTCATCAACAAATGTTAATTATGCACTAAATGCTAACATTTTGACACTTTATTCAAAGAATCCTCCCCCAATGTGTCCTTTGTACATGTAAATCCTGTGTTTGTCTGTACTGGTGTTATTTATTGGGATTCCTTGTTTGCTGTTGTATTTATTGACTTGCATTTATTTACTGTACAGCCTTTGGGACGTAAACAAGTGAGAGCGTCATCGTACTCTGGGTACACACCGCTTTTCTGTCAATACCGTTGTATACAAGATCTCTGCAGGTTTTGCCAAATGCAAGTTTCCTGTACGTTGTCTTAAAATAAACATGACAAATCCATCCCCTTGTCCCTCATTCCCCCAGCGGCCTGCGTTCAGCTGGCTATCTGATGTCGAGGATTACGATGGGGGTAAGTAGATGATAGTAGCAGGAGACCTTGATCCCTAATGTCAGCATATATGGGTCAGACATGCGGGAATAACCAACCGGCGTACTGGATCATGGCCCGTAAGCTCAGCGCATCCGCTCCTACTACTGCCTCCCCTCCCCCCCCCCGAGCCATCGGCAGTCTGCCACCAATCAGGAGACTGGCATCCCAGTGTGAGGTCGTGTCCCAAAGTCTTCCTAGAAAAGGTAGAGTTGAGTGAGCAGAAAGTACCAGACACAGGCACACATGCTCCCCCCCCCATTCACGGCTAAAATCAAACCGCCAATGCTCCTCTTGGACGTAACAGGGCCACGTTCAAAAACTTGAGCAGATTGAAAGCGTGCTAGCCTCCCCCCAACCCTGATATAAGAAGACTTTGGACGGCAGTTTCTTTTTTTTGTAACTTCCCAACCGTATTCTCCTGTTTCATTTTGTCCCGCTTGCTTTTGTCACCTGACTCAACTTGGCCGGGCGCAAGCAGAAAACCCCCTTCCTTTACTCCTTTCCAACCAGCCTCTCTCTCCCCCCCCGTGCGGATGCCAGCTGTTAACCCCTACTGGTCAGCTGACATGGCAGTCTATTGGTCACAACAATGGCCGGGCCTCTCGTGTCGACGCCGCCTTATTCGTTAGCGCTAACTGCCTTTGTTGGTGAGCTTTTATCCAATGGTACAAGGTTACTGCGAAGAAAATAGCTTTTGAACTGATGCCTGGTTACAGACCTCATCCAGTGCATCCCGGCCCCTGGCAGCCCAACACCCTCAAAAATCTAAAATTATGTTAAATGATCAGTACTCTCTGAAAATGAATGATTAGAAAAAGTACAGTTTTTTTGTAGTGAAACCAGAGTGACGCATCACAGGCAATACAGTCATTCCCAGCATCCTTGTACGAGACATGAAAAGAGTTTATTTCCAATTTGTACAACCTTGTTAGTCTAATCTGATTAAAAATTAAAGATGAGAGATTAGATGTCTTCCTTTAGTGTGCAACCGAAACGCCTGGATGATCTGGATGCGATATCTGACTAATTTGGTGGCCGGGGCGATGTAAACGAGGCTGGTCTGGAGGCCTCGCGGACGCTGGCGTGTCTTGCCGTGCCCCTGCCACTTGTGAAGCCTTTTGATCTTCAAGGGCCCCCCTGCTGACTGCTGATGACCCCAAAGGGCCCGATCGGGTTCCTTTGTCATTCCGGCCATTGTGAGGCCCTCAAGCTACAATGGGCCAGGGGCCGGGTGCTCCTCACAGCTGGTCAGCAGCGAAAGTGGAACGTCACAAGGGACGGGACACCCCCTGGCCCATGAATCTTAGCCAGAACGGTCGCTAAACGGAGGAATAAGTGGCCCTGGGATAGATGTTCGCGGGGTCCGCTCGCTCGAGGGGGCCCATCAACAAAAGCCTTTTTAACTCTTCAGCTCGTTTCCAGGACGATGCTGACAGGAAGCCATACGTGGCGATTTACCGTGGGGATTGCGGCGCGCCGGCTGTGAGCGTGGGGGGAGATGATGCGTATAGGAAGCAGAAACGTGAGGAAGCCGTGTACAACGATAGAGCTTTAATAAAAAAATTACATAGCTGTACAAAAACATGGCAGGACATTCTCTACGTCTCTCCGTTGGCCACAGCTCACAAGACAGTTCGATAGCAGCTGTCCGCACGATCATTCGGCAAGAACGAATTCAAAACAACAAGTATAAGAACTTCAGTGCACTGTATAATACAATATACATACAAAAAGTAGCGGGCTTGAATCTGATAAAGAAAATACACAAGTGCATTTAGCTAAACATTTTTCTAGAAAAGTAGCATTGGCTTGAACAAAAACTAAAGTAGAAAATCTGCAAAATCCTGCACAGTTAGCAAAATGTCAGCAAGGCACCCACTTTCCGGAAAGATTTACAGGTCCGTCTTTGAGTTCGTTCAGCTTGTGTCCATTTTACGGCCTGCTTTGCGATGGCCAGGCCTGGGACTCGCCTGCTCACTTACCTATAGATAGGCTGGGCAGGCTGTGTATGGAAGTCGAGGTGGGCTGGCAGAGGGAGCACGGGCAAGGGATACTGGGGAAGTGCCTGAAGGAGGCAGAGACGTGGCTCATGTCCTTCAGGGGGTTCTGATGAGGAACGCGGAAGCCTGGGAAGCTGGCGGCAGCGGGTGGCGAATGGACGGAAGGTGGCGAGGAAGCCGAGGAGGGTGGCTGGAGCAGGGGCGGCGTGCCCGGCAGCGACGGCAAGGACTGGGCCAGCGGGAAGAGCGGCAGCGACGGAGGGGCGGCGGGCGCGCAGCGGGCCGCGTGAGCCGGACGGCCGGCCCCGTACACGTCCCCCACCAGCTTCCTCATCTCCTCCAGTGAGCTGGACAGCATGAGGATGTAGTTGCGTGCCAGCAGCAGGGTGGAGATCTTAGAGAGCTTTCGGACGGAGGGGCCCTGGGCGTAGGGCATGACCTCCCGCAGGCCGTCCATGGCCTGGTTCAGATCGTGCATCCGCTTCCTCTCCCGGCTGTTCACCTTCAGCCGCAGGTCCTGCGGGTCTTCTGGATTCTCCTTGGCGGACTGGGCCTGGCCTCTGGACTTCCCTCTGCTCGGAACCAGGGATCCACTCTGGGCTCCTGGATCCCGGCAGTACGCCTGCAGCACTTTGGCGGACAAGACACCTCCACCCTTCTCCATCAGGTCTGGGGAAGAGGAGCGGCTGGAGATGGAGCCGGCGTCAGAGTCCATCTCGGCGACGGTCAGAGGCTGTGGGTTCGTTCCTTCGGGCCTCGCTAGGAGCAGGGGATAACCTTCTTAAAGCTTGAAGATGGACCCTGGAAACCAGCAGTATTTTTGTGCGTGTGGACATCAGAAGGTGGTCTGAAGGAGTCTTTTGGTCTTGGCCTCATTTATATCCCACCCAACACCACAAAGGAACAATGGGCTGCATAATCATGCAGCTCGGACCACAGCCAATCAGAGAAGGGGATCCCGCACCAAGCTCCATTTAGCATGGCCCAATACCTAATCCTCCACTAGATGGTTTAAGTTCCACATTTACACATATATACAAAGAGGGGCAGCTTGGAGGCAGCCTGTAGCTCTAATTATAGAACTTTCCTGACTCCCACCTATTGTAGTGGGGGGGGGGGGGGATCTGAAACTTTTGCTAGCAATAAAACACTTTGAATCACTTAACAAGGGGACATTAGCGTTTAATGTCGCTGTTAGGGACAATGCACCAGTTAGACCAGGGCTCACACTGAGTTCACGGTGACGGAGTCACATCAAATGAGGTTTAAAGATTATTTAAGGTGCAAAAAAGGACAAACTAGTTACATGGCTATTTCCAATTAAAAAAAGATCACACAACAACATAGAAGTTTAATCAGTATTACGACTATTAATCAAGGCTATAGTATAACACAAAAACTGAAAATGTGTATGTTAAAAAGACGTTAAAAATATTAGATAGATAGATAGATAGATAGATAGATAGATAGATAGATGGATGGATAGATAGATAGATGGATGGATAGATAGATAGATAGATAGATGGATAGATAGATAGATAGATAGATAGATAGATAGATAGATAGATAGATAGATAGCATCCATCTGTGTGTGGTGTATTTTGGGTGTAGGCTGCCGTTTCTTCATCCTGCCCTCTTTTAAATCCTCACCACCTCCTTGTTTCTCGTTCCCTGGCATGCGACTAAGGAACACGCCGGTCCCTTTTCCGAGAATTTATTTATATCACTGACCAGGCTGGCGTGCAGGTGCTCGTCTCATGTGTGAAATTAACCTTGCGGAACTTACCAGAACGTGGGTCTCGACGAAGACAACAGGGTCAATAAGGGCACCGCTGGCAGAACGTGGACATTCGGAAATGTCCCGGTGTAAATGGGAATGTTTCGGCGTGATATTGGCGAATGTCTTCAGCATCAACAAATTTAGGACTGATTGTGCGTTTCGTGTGGTTAGAAAAATATGGGATAGATTGAACCACCCTGAGAAAAGTAAATACCGGTTTTCCACAAAGTGGTCGCACATGCTGCCGCAGTTCAGTCTCAACTGACACACAATTGCTAATTATTATTTTTTTCTATTCCAGGTGCCAAAACTGCCTTGTTGACATTTGAAGGGATTTTTTTTTGGGGGGAAGGGGGGGTCGGTTAAAAGGGTACTTAGCAGGGTCCTAAGAGTTAACCGACACTTAATCACACGTCTCTTTCATCGTTTCGTAAAGTTTAATCCCGTTAACTAACTAAGCTGCGGTTACCGTCACTGCTTAACTGCTTAAGTAGCGTAGTGTTGCGAACTCATTAACATCAGTATAATAAACCTCAGAAGAATCCATTGACACTGTGGAGCGGGGGGGTGTTTAACGGGTAAGCCTACGCGTCGAGTTCCTTTATCACGCTAAAGGTTACAGTAGTTTAAGGAAAGAGTTTCAGGAGAGTGTGGGCCGGTCATTCAATGAGGCTAATGGCCAGATCGGGCCCAGGTCTCAGATCTCCTTGACGACCGCTGTGATGTCGTTTCCTAAGTCCAAAGAGTGACAAGATGTGGAAAAAAATTATCGAACAGGAATTACGATCAATTTTCTGTCTAAATAAATATGCCCAGTTTTTAAACACTGCATAAATTACTAATAACTGCATAATAGGAAGCATACATAATTTAAATTTAAAATATATCCCAGAGATAAAATGAATTTCAGGCAAATCTCTAATGTAACTCTGACATGTACAAATTTGCTCCAGTAAATGCATGTCATAAAGACAAAACCCAGATTATTTAACAAAATTAGACAGAATATAAGAATATGAGCTTTTTTATAAATACTCATACAGATACGTACAAATATTGTATTTTTAGATGCACAGAGTCTGTAAAACAAGCAGACCAAACACTCTGAGGAACATAGAAGGGAATATGTGCTCTCCAGGATAAAATTGATTACAATTTCTGTTTTATTTCTGATTATTTAAATGGCCATGGTTTTTGCCATGGTGTCTGAGAGCTGAGTTCTGGGTGGTCTGTTATTAATTATGCAGAAAGCCTTTTTTCATTAAGGTTTGGGGGCTGTCTTCATATCCTTTAATATTCTCCATCTATTCATCTCTCAACCACTTACATGGGGTG
>JAABNX020000053.1:4160902-4173529 GCA_015163995.2 Mormyrus lacerda | reverse complement strand
CAGCCAGTGATTAAACATTGAAAGACAGGCACACATGTCATTGTCTAGTTACCAGATCAGTTCTGCCTTGTTAGTATTGGGGGAGGCAGTTGAAAGAGAGGGAGGTTAAAACTGGACAGCAGGCGTGAGCCTACATAGGAGCAGTCAGGGCTGAAAGCCTGGCGGAAGACGTACGGCCTCTGTGAACCCCCCCCCCCCCAAACAGGCAGGATTCAGGATCGGGCTTGACGGTCCTTTGTGTCCCTACGAGCCGTGATGCATGAAGCTGCCCGGAGCGACGTGGGATGAGTGAGGTCCAGGATCGGGGCGCAGGACCGTCAGACTCGCTGTGGGTGATGGAGATGGTGGGGGTCTCTTTCCAGGCCAAAGGCAGCAAAAAGCACCATCGCAAACCCCCCCCCCCCCATCCTGCAGCGAGCAGCAGGGGACACCGAAAAACACCCTGAAAAATTTCTCTTAATAGGCAGCCAATAAAATTAACATATGCAAGCAAGTTCAACTTCCTGTCCTGTTTTCTCCTTTGTGTTGCTGACTCCCTTTGTTCGTCCCATTCGGCCATTTAGCAAAATAAAACGAGAGTGCAGAAAAAGTCCCCCCCCCCATCGCCTCTCTCCACCCAGATTCACTTTTATAGATGCTCAAATCTCCACAGAGCCGGAGACCAAAGGAGATCAGCCTCTGATTGGCCCGTTTAAGGCATTGCCTCCAATATCCACATGACGGCCCGCTTTATTGGCAGCCTACGGGGACGCAGTGTGGTCGCTGGCCAAGACCGGGCTACAAACCAGTGACCGGTTTCAGCCAGTGGCCAAAGGGGTCAGGTGGTAAAATTAAGCAGAAAGTAATTTAGCTGCCCGATCTCAGCTGTGAATTTAACGCCAGGAGCCCCATCGAAATGTGTTTCTTTTTTCATCAGCAGGCAGAGAGAAAAATGAAATAGTTAATTTCTCATGAAAACATCCAGGGAAGTTGTCGCGCTTTTCCCTGACCAACACGACAAATATTCATCAAACTTTGAGCTAATCCTGAGGAATCGCATTAAGTTTCGCCGGCATATCAATCTGTCGCACAATGCACAGCAAATCTGCAGCAGCTACGTGGGATTTATGGCTGAGTCCGGAGCCCCAGCTCTCAGCAAATCACTCATAAATAATAGATACATATTTCTTTTTTTTTACCTAAATCTTTCTGACATTTTTTGTGTCATTTCCTACCAAAAGCATCTTTTATTAATGGAAATGTTCAATCCTGAACATATCGAATATTTTGTTAATGAGTTCATTAAAAACTAAGTAGTGAGTGATTGAGGTGACAGGTTTTTGTGGAGGTTGAAATTGGAAATGCTTTGTCAATAGTTAAAGACAGATGAGAGGTAATCCCGGTTGAATTAATGGCTAGTTTGTGTGTGTTGTGGTTTCCTGCTTGGGACGAGCTGATTCGCTGGTTTTACCTCAGTCATCACAAACCCGAGAGTCCTGACAGGACTCAAACCCCACAGTGGATCCACAGAGCGGCACTTATGACTGGGATGAGGGGGGGAGGTGCGTTTCCACCCACGCTCAGAAGGAAATGACATCAGAGCTGCTCCAGACATGCGTCAACTGGAACCCCCCCCCGTCCCAAAGGGAACATTGAAATTGGGTGCGCGGGATGACGCGGCAATGACGTTCAGTAACTCTTATCGTCAAAATCTCTGATGTTCAGCACTTCCTTCGCTCACCCCACCTCTAACTGCTTTAGAACATCCTAAACACAGTCAGGGGCTCTATGTACGTTTAGCCAAGGTCACAGCGAGTGTGCGGCCAGTCGCAGAAAGTCTCATGGGAGGGGATACCCCCGGGCAGGATGTCAGGCCGCTGCTGGACGCACACGTCCGCAAACTGCGGCCGGCTTCGCAGATGCTGCTTCGCCTAACCGCAGGATCAAGTGCAGGGACACGGAAAACAGCAGAGCGGGAAGGATCAGAACCCCCAGCTCCCGAGGCGTCACAGCGCTTCTCGCTAAGTCACCGTGTCACCGCAGTGAGTCACTGACGCTCGCAAAGGGGTCGTGTTTCTCAGTTTGATGTGTGTCAGGAGCGTTTTTCTGGCAGTGTTTGTTTATATCTCACACACCTCCAGTACACATGCTCCCGCTTCCACGCCAGGCCTGCCGAATAGCCCGAGTGTGGCCTTGCGGCCGCGGTGGTGTCGCCGTGGTGACATTACCGCGGTGACATCTGCCACATCGTTTCCCATCTCGCTGACGCTTGTCGGATCAGAATGGTGCAGAACCCTCATTGCGGCTGTTTTGATGCACGTGTTCTCTGGTGCATTTCACATTCATCCGTTTGGTGATCTTTTCATCCAAACCATTATCCCAGTTGCTCCCTCACTACTACACCATCTGCTGGAGATCAAAACCCTTGACGGGTCAGCCAGCACACGAGGTCCCCTCGGCCCTGCGTTTGTGACACAGGAAGAGACTCTTCTCATCAAGCGTTCACTTTCTTCGTCCCGGGGGGGCCTTTCAATGCTGGTCCCCCCAGGCTCTGATAGCGATGATGATGTCTGCATGTTTGCCTGGGGGCTGCAAGTAAGAATGCAGGGGCTGACCAGCCTGAGCTGAAATCCGGAGGCAGTAGTAAGCTTGGGGGAGGGGGGGATGTGGAGAAAGGCAGCCAATTACCATTCCCTGCTAACAAGCAGTTGTGCGAGCACTGGCACGACAGAGACGGACGAAACATCTGGCCACTGTGAGTGACCACAGCCCCATTAGGCCTGTGGGCAGCTTTCACCAGGTTTCTTCCCTACAACCTTTCTGCTTCTCTGCTTTCCTCTCGTCCCTCCTATTGCCGGCGCTCCATGGCGTTTCCGGGATGAAGGAAGCGGGAATGCCACTGCTGGGACGCTAAGCGGGATAATTTCAGCCGTCACTCATCAGTCAGACACATATGGTGAAAGCAGGGCGTTCTTTTTGGGAGGGATGGAATTGGGCAGGGAAATCAGCTGGGAAAGGAGAGTCTGGCATCAATGTGATGCATTCTGGGATTTTTACAGGCCATGGAATTGGACCATATTGCTTGACGTTCTCCTGGGAGTGAAAAAACAGAGAGAGAGAGCGAATGAAACAGGACATTACATCCTTCTAGAAGAACAGAAAGTTAAAAAAAAAAGCAGCAGCCCCCCAGGTTATGCATCTGACACATTCCTGTCGGTTCCAGGTTTCCAATTCTCCCTGAAAGCAGCACTTCTTGTTGACAGCGTAAGCGGCCTCGGGGGGCCCGGTTGAATAGCTTGCTCTCCCAAATAACCCCGAGAACAACCCCTGAATCACAACACCCACGGCTCCCAGAAAATCGGCTGGAGCTGGACCCGTCCCTCCCCGTCATCCAGAATGCGCACGCTCTGCGCGCTTCTCGCCCGAGGGCAGATCGCACTGTGAACGGCTGGGCTGAGCCCCCGAGACGCCCACGGGCTCTGCTCTACCGCCCCCCCCCCCGCCTTATTTTCTTTTTAAGGTCCGGTCTCCTTTTTACTGTCCTGTGGAAACATCTGGATCCATCCCACACTGAGCTGAGCTTGGGCGTAGGCCCAGAATGTCCTCGGACTGCAGGGCCGTACCAGCTGATCCTTTCCCTTCCCTCGGCTCCTGGACTGGCCACTCCTGTGGCATTACATCCCATAATGCCCGAGAAAGAGAGATGATAATGCCAATGACAGCTTTCGACGTAGATCTTCAAACTTTCCGTCGCATCTTCAACCCCTACGACCTTCATCGCCTTCCTACAGGTGATGTAGCCCATTTCTGTTTCCAAGATGCTGTCATCTGGAACATAATACATTACGATTTAATAATATTAGTTGTCTTAGAACTGGAACCACATACAATCCAACCATCCAGTGACGATCTGGAGAGAAGTGGTCTAAGTCCCAGAGGTGAATGACACTGATTAATACACCATATTTAACCAGCTGAAATTGTCTGTAATGGGCCTCCTCGAATGAATTATTTGCCAAAAGGATCCCTGATACAATAACATCTGCCTTTTGAAATTCACTGTTTCAAAGAGTGCGACTGGAGCTGGTCCATGAGCACGTGCAGAGTGTTGCTCTCCCGAAGCTCTCAAAGGCAGGAGGATTTCTCTGCTTGTGTATGTTTTTCTTTTGTGATATTGAGCCCCAAGGGGAAGCCTGCAGAACAGCAACACGTCGAGTGATGTCGTGTTCTGATCCTGGGATGTGGGCACCATTAATCCTTGAGAAGACACTGAGACCCTATGCGCTCAACGGTGCTGTTTACCACCACAAGATGCACATATTTGCGTGGGGCCCCTGAGGTCTTGGGGAGCCCCCTGCTGGCCACAAGCAGTCACTACACTAAATATTAAATAAATGCATTCCTTTGAGATTCTTTATTTGTACATCAGTACATATGAATCCTTATTCATATGTCCGTATTGCACTATCCAGCCACTAAGGTGTAACATCCAGCAGTATTACCACAAAAAAGGCATGCAAAAGATCCACAAAACATCAAAGTAAGCATGTATTTGTGGGACAAATATAAGATAACAAGATGAATGGGCTAAAACGGAAGATGCGGATAAAATATATGAAATAAATATAAAGTAAATGAAAAAAATGCTGAAATAGGAAATATCTCTTAGACATTATTTAGGAGATGCTGAAGCAGGACGTTCAGCTAATGAGCTAATCTTCTGACTCGGGGAAGGGTGGGTTTGGCGGGGGGGGAGCGTTTTTTTTTAGAATCAGGCCCCAGAAACAACAAAGCTGTTCTAGCTCATGGGGGCTGCGCACATGGGTGCGAGGGCCAGAGGGCCTGTAACGCAGAGGCATCACCCTGAAACTGGACCGTTTCAGAGACCGCCTGCTTTTATCCCCACGTTTTATACAAGTCGCCAGTAAACAGGCAGGCTGTGCAAAAGTGGAAAATCCTGCTTTTCTGGCGGGGAATAAATCAAAGGAGTGTTCACGCCCGTCAGCCGAAATATAAATGCGGTTCGGATGCATTAAATCAAGAATGTGCTAAATCGCTTCCATCGAAATGAACGTTTGGCCCAGGAGCCTGAAACCTCTGTGAGCCAAGTCGTAAAAATTCCGACCGGGGAAAAAGAACGGACAAGCCCGCAGCCAATCGTACTCCAAGTGGTAGTAAATTAAAAACATCTTAATAATAAGTGTCTTACAAGAAGCAATCCACGGAAAATAGGCTTGGTTACAACCTGAAGCCTCGTACGTGATTTTGTCCTATTAGCGAATACAAGGGCAGGCAATAAAGGCAGGAAGAGGGTCGAGGAAAATGAGGATGGGGTTCGAGCTAATTAAAAATGCAGGAGCGGGGATATTGCGTTACTTTGTAGCGGCCGTGGCGTGAGGAATGAATAATGGATTCAATTTGTGTTAAGACTGGGAGCATGAGATGAATGCAGATGAGTATGAATGTGACTCTCTAGTAAGCCGGGCGGTCCTTCACGTTGAGGCTGGTCATGACCCCCCCCCATCCCCTGCTCTGTCTGGGGGTTAAGCTGGTCTGGTTACCTCAGGTTTGTGCGGCGATGCACGATTAATCTCCGACGGGTAAACCGCGTCGCGGCAGGTAAATCGTAACTTCGTAAATCGTTCGCCTTCGTAAACTGCAATTATTAACGTAACAGTGCCGTTTTACATAAGTGGATGGCAAATAGGAGCTTTTTATTTATTTTTTTGTAAATATATTGGCAAAACTATATTTATCTGTCATGTAAGACCATGTAATGCACGTAAAAGAATGATTTCATTAATCATTCAAGCATAAACTGTGTAGACCTTTATAATCCAAGGGATTACATTAATTCCTTTACAAATATTAAACTTTAGCTATTAAATTGTTGTGCTGGGCAAAAAATACAAAAAAGAAATTCAAATCACATCGGTTATATGCTACCCAGGTGACTTTGAAATGTGAAACAAGCTTTGAGTATTAATAAATATTCATAGGTACGAGATCTGCGAACATCATCAAACCTATTCAGACCCTGATTGGTTGGGATGCCCCCCCCCCCCCATGGTTTTGACCTCACCTGAGGCCCCTCACACAAATACTCCTGCGGGAAGGTCATGTAGGACGTGCCTCCGATTAGGTCTGTCCACACCTAGAACATGGAATCTAAAATTGCAAGGCTGCAAACAGCTTGAACCAGCAGAAACTAGTGAAAGAAGCTGAATGACAATGAGATATATCTGTACGATCGTAGGGAAAGCATGCTGAGGGTGTAAGGGGAACTCCTCAGGACCGCAAACCCTTCAGAAAGGAGATTAGAGATACTTTAGCAAAGTGACACGATCGCGTAGCATTTCAGGGGATATGAAAGTATGTAAAATTACAGTAAGGAAGTAAGGTCAATTCTGCTCAGTGCCTTATAGTACAGAACTGGAAAATAATAATGGAAATGGATTAGATGGTGGTGGGGGTTTGGAACCAAGCCATGCTGGTGGTAATGTAGCTCGCAAGAAGCGATTTGTTCTAAGCTAAAGGCCCAATACATGATTGCGCCTATTACTGCAAGAGCATGTGTTACACGATTTGGTTTCAAGACCGTGATGTTGCTCTTACACGCATCCTGATGCTGAGAGCCTCATACAGCCCCCGGTCCGCCTCCCTCACGCCCCCCGGTCTCGTGACTGACCCCCCCGCTTCTGATTCATAAACAGGTTAGGCGCAGAGACGATGCTTGCACTTTAAAAACATCGCCGCGCTCGAGCCACCACTGACTCGACGGGAGACGTAGAAACTCATCAGCACTTTAATCCCCTCCCGCATCGATTAGGGGAACACTGATGGAATCCATCATCGGACTTTAGCTGCTGCTTCTGAACAGGCCCCGCGGAGACCAGAAGAGCGGGCCACACCGACCCCAAGGAATACAGGACGGCCACGCCTCTATTCCCGGGTCTCCAGAACTCACCTCACAAGGGATACCCCCCCAGTCTTTAGTGGCCAAGCTCACTTACAGTTGAGGACAGTTTCTTCAAGTGCATGTTTAACAGAGCAAGGAATTTTTAACATAGCATTTCTGAACATATTAGTTTTCTTTAGAAGGAATAAATTATTCATATTTGCACACAATAGCAGAATTATTTCAGAAAAAAAGACAAATGACAATTTCTTGAGTCATTGTACAAGCCACTTATGCATAGAGATGTGCTTTATCTTCACAGGTGATTTAAATTAACAATTAAGTTAAAACTGAAGGTATAAAACTGAGTGTAAAATCTTCAGTAAGGGTCATTCAGCTGTCATTTGCGAAAGCACCATGCCAAAAACAGAAGAAATCAGCTTGGACTTGAGAAAAAGAATTGTTGATGCACACAAAGCAGGAGAAGGACCTACAAAGTTATCACAGCGTTTCCAAGTGTCAAGAATTGGACTGAGAAGTATAATCCAGAACTTCAAAGAGAGCCACACAGTACAGAACAAGCCTGGCAGAGGTAGGAAGAGAAAGATTTCATAGATCCTGGAAAGGAAACTAGTGAGAGACGCGTCTAAATCTAAAGACCCCAGAACAACTGCCAGGACACTAAAGAACTACTTGGCCAAGTCAGGAATTGTTTTCTTAAAGAAAACAATCAGTAGAGCGCTGCACAGGAATGGACTTGCAGACCAAGAAGGACTCCGCTTTGGCAGAAGAGATGCTTCAGTACATCAGGAACTGGAAATCTTGTCAAGGAATTATGAACAAAGAAATATATTAAATCCCTATTTAATCTTAAAAGAAAACTTTAAGCAGTCAGCAGCAAAACTGGGTCTGGGTCGTCGCTTCACCTTCCAACATGACAGCGATCCCAAACATACTTCTCTCCTGGTGAAGAACTATCTCCAGAAGACCAAAGTGATCATAATGGAGTGGCCTGCACAAAGCCCTGACTTAAATCCAATAGAAAGTCTGTGGAGTGAACTAAAGAAGAAGGTCCATGCCAGAAGGTCATCGAAACTGGAGGAGTTTGGGAGATTTGGGCTGGGATTCCTCAGATGACCTGTCAGAGACTTCTTGAAAACCACAACAAACGACTGCAAGCTGTTATCCAACAAAAAGGATACACAAGTGAGTATTAATATCCGGAGGGCTAGTAATTTTGACCATGGTAGTTTTCAGTTTCTGTGGAATATTTTCATTTCTGTGTGAAAAGTAAAAAAATGTAAGCATTCAAAATAAAACTGGGATGTCTAAAAAGAGCCATGTTAAATATTATTGGCTCTATTTAACAGCACTCGGGAAATACTTTTAAAACAATAAGATTTTCGTAGGGGGGGGGGGGTAATAATTTTGTCCTCAACTGTACAGCCCCTACTACTGCAAATAATGGAACTTCAAGCTTTGGTTTGAAATGAATTGTGCTATAGGTGACACATTACATAACCACAACATCATGTAGTCCACTCTGACAGACAAGACAGACGGACGAGTAGCAGGTAGCGGTCATTATTATTATTATTACTATTATTATGGCGCCCCATCCTGGGTTGTTCCCTGCCTGTAGTCTCCGGGATATACTCCAGATCCCCTATGACCCTAAAAATGACAAGCAGTTACAGAAAATGGAGGGGTAGGGGGGTGGATGGATGGATGTGATTATTATTATCATTAGTAGTAGCTGTAGTAGCAGTAGTAGTAGTATTCGCAGTAGTAGTAGGATTGCTGCTGCTGTAGGGGTGATTTGAGGACTGGTATTGCTAGCTGTAGTAGCAGTAGTAGTAGTATTAATAGTAGTAGTGGGATTACTGCTGTTGTAGGGCTGTTTGAATGGCTGGTATTGGTAGCTGTAGTAGCAGTAGTAGTAGTATTAGTAGTAGTAGTAGGATTGCTACTGTTGTAGGGGTGATTTGAGGGCTGGTATTAATAGCTATAGTAGCAGTAGTAGTAGCATTAGCAGTAGTAGTAGGATTGCTGCTGTTGTAGGGGTGATTTGAGGGCTGGTATTGGTAGCTATAGTAGCAGTAGTAGTAGCATTAGCAGTAGTAGTGGGATTGCTGCTGTTGTAGGGCTGTTTGAATGGCTGGTATTGGTAGCTGTAGTAGCAGTAGTAGTAGTATTAGCAGTAGTAGGATTGCTGCTGTTGTAGGGGTGATTTGAGGGCTGGTGTTGGTAGCTGTAGTAGCAGTAGTAGTAGTATTAGCAGTAGTAGTAGGATTACTGCTGTTGTAGGGCTGTTTGAATGGCTGGTATTGGTAGCTGTAGTAGCAGTGGTAGTAGTATTAGCAATAGTAGTAGGATTGCTGCTGTTGTAGGGCTGTTTGAAGGGCTGGTATTGGTAGCTGTAGTAGCAGTAGTAGTAGCATTAGCAGTAGTAGTATTGCTGCTTTTGTAGGGGTGATTTGAGGGCTGTTATTGGTAGCTGTAGCAGCAGTAGTAGTAGTATTAGCAGTAGTAGTAGGATTGCTGCTGTTGTAGGGCTGTTTGAAGGGCTGGTATTGGTAGCTGTAGTAGCAGTAGTAGTAGCATTAGCAGTAGTAGTATTGCTGCTTTTGTAGGGATGATTTGAGGGCTGTTATTGGTAGCTGTAGCAGCAGTAATAGTAGTATTAGCAGTAGTAGGATTGCTGCTGTTGTAGGGGTGATTTGAGGGCTGGTATTGGTAGCTGTAGTAGCAGTAGTAGTAGTATTAGTAGTAGTAGTAGGATTGCTGCTGTTGTAGGGGTGATTTGAGGGCTGGTATTATTATCTGTAGTAGCAGTAGTAGGATTGCTGCTGTTGTAGGGGTGATTTGAGGGCTGGTATTGGTAGCTGTAGTAGCAGTAGTAGTAGTATTAGTAGTAGTAGTAGGATTGCTGCTGTTGTAAGGCTGTTTGAAGGGCTGGTATTGGTAGCTGTATCCCACCTGGTTCTTCCCTGTTGTTGTAATTATCACAATCCTCACTATGACCAGTAATCATTATGGGGTAGACATTCATCGCTTAGCAACACAGTGGTCTTCTCCAGCCTCTACAGAGAACAGATCTAGGAAGAAGATGCTAGGAAGCACCTTCCTGCAAACTGCCCCCCCCTCAGCCCACAGCAAATGTGTACATTAGCAGACAGAGAGCCGGGACCCCCCCCCCCCCACCGCCGCCTCCAGCAGCATCCTGCAGCTCATTGCAAATCGATCAGTCTCAGTGTAAACGACTGTGGGCACACATTAAGCGCTGTTTAATTCATTGTATTGCAGGGATGGGTCTGAATCACAGATCTAACTGTAATTCTCTGCTCATTCATCATTGATATATACAGCATGATGTATTACTTAGGGGCCACGCTGTGCTTGCAGCTGCAAGCCAGGTAGAAGGGACGGGGGGGGGGGGAGGGGGGCAGATCACTTTTCAATTCTGTACGTCCATGTTTTCTCCATGTTTGGTCCCCATGTGGGATCTGGCTTCCTTGCACAGCCCAGAGACGCGTGGAGAAGTGAACAGGGCAATATTACCATGTGTGTGTCAGCATGTATGTGTGATTGCCTGTGTTTGTGCGTGTGCGTGTGTGTGTGTGTGTATGTGTGTGTGTGTGGCATACACTGCCATCCTGTTCCCGCTGCCTCATGCCCTGGGTTTCTGCAGGTTGGCTGCAGGTTTATTATGATCTTCTTCTGCATAAGCAGTTGTGGGATTTGGAGGGATGGATAGTTGGATGGGTGGATGGATGGATGTTTATATTTATGCCTGATGATGATTACATTCTCGAGGTGGCTGTAGACTCAAGGTGACCCAGCACTGCATAAGCGGTTATGGAAGATGGATGGATGTTTTGGTTATAAGGTCACATGGTGGGTGAAACCAGCAGGCGTGGTGAGGAGGGTTTGGGGGGGGGTCTTAACAGCGTGTGAAGCTGACGCAGGCAATGCGGCTGCCATCGGAGCAGCGTTCCTGCGCTTGGAGTGACTACAGCAGGTTAATGGCCGCTTGCCTCCCCTAACGACAAGCATTGCGGGATTTAAGCAGACAAGACATGCGACAGAGACAGTAAAGGCTGCGAAATGCGAAGGAGGTTTTCGTCTGAAGCAGTTGTAGATGCATCAGATGCGCCTCCTGACTTTCTAACAAACGGCAACGCTAACGCTCGGCGGATCGTTCAGACAGCACCCCTGGCTCAGCTAAAAGTACATTTTCATTTTTAATGCTTGTGATGTTCAAATAATTAGGGATGAATTATTAAAGCACTTTTATAATTCATGCAGATTTGTACTTTTTACTATTGACGCAGCTGTGCAAACGGTCAAATTAAACGTCGTTTAATTTGCTTTGAAGAGAATGTGAGTGGAGTCAATTTCCATGACGGCGGTAAGTCATCAGTCGGCGAATTCCGGGCTACAGCATCCATACCTTCGGAGGACTGTTTCACAGAGGCGGGAATTAGTTGCCGGGGAGGAGGTGGGGGGGCTGGTGGTAAAATGTGGTGAGGGGGGGCAAATATTTGTCGCCGTTGCACATCATTGCAGTTCCGAGGGAGGTGTGATGCCTGAGACCAGGCGGCCCCCCCGGGGATCTTCAGGTTTAAACCAGGAAAATCAGCAAGGGCTCTTCGGCATACTAGGCATTTTCCTGGGGGGCCGACGGGTATGTGGGCCGGCAGATTTATTTCGGGGGGCCACAAAAATCCGGGGGTCAGTTTTTAATCTCAGTCCATCCCCTAATAAAAAGGGTGATCTTTCAAATAGACGGCATCTTACCAAAACCTGAGCAGGTAGAGAAAAAAAAGGTCACCTGGAGAAAACTGACGCTACGATGGCCGATGTTTTTTGTTGCATGTAAAAGAGCCGCTTTCATCAGTCAGGACGGTTTCTGTTCATAAAGGGCACCGTGCAAGATCTTCGCACGACTGCTGTATATATATCTGAAAAGGTTTGGTTAATTTAGTTCAGTTAATGAGGCCTCATTTAGGCACTGATTACCGCGTCACAAGAGCCTGTGTTCATCATACTGACACATGGAAGAAACAAACCCCCCCCCCCTTCAAATAATTCACTCACTCCAAATTGAAATCAGAATTCAATCACGGAGCTCGATAGAGCCTAATTAATCCAAAGCTAAGCTGGAACATACGCAGACAGGGGGGACCAGATTTCCAGGCATTGTTAAGGAACAGCGAACTGAAGCAGGGGTCTCCAGGGCGCCCCCTGTGGGCAGCGCGCGCTGTTTTTCATTACACCTCATTTCCTAAGGCCTAATTGGTCCAATCACCTGGTAACCAGACACACTATGTCTGCCATACATAGAAATCACAGTATTTACAGGGCATGAGATACAATAAGATGCAGCCATCAGATGCCCCCCACGTGCGGAATAGTTACCATAGAGATGCAATTCAGGTTCGATCCAGCCAACGTTATGTCCCGCAGGATGTTATTGGTGGACTACAGCAAGGCCTCTGGCAATAATGGGAAAGAAAGCATCCCCGAAATAAACCTGATGACGGTGGTGACGTCGGCCGGGGAGAAACGTCCCCGCCGGAGAGTCGGGGGCGAGTTCATTAAATGACGGCGGTTGTGCGTCTACATTCCCGCTCGCACAGCGTGGACACGCGCTCCAGATGGCCTCGTGAATCTCCATGGAGACCGCTGAGGCAGCCGCCAGGCGGTGGGCGTTCTCAGCTCCCTGTCCCCCACCACCACACCCCCCC
>JAABNX020000053.1:4130025-4146964 GCA_015163995.2 Mormyrus lacerda | reverse complement strand
GGGGGGGGGGGGGTTTGTCCCGGAATAATGGGGGGCTCCAGACTAGGAATTCCACAACACTTCAGAAGTTGGAGGTTTGCCACAACCCATGGTAGTCAAAATGTACTGACATCAGCGTAATCTCTTGTTTTTTTTTTCCTAATCTAAATTTGCTACACATCAAAGGACACGAATAAAATATTTTTGGGTCCAGAGCTCCGGTTCTGGATTATACCAAAAATGTGGAGCAAACCACCACCCAGCTTCAGGGCTTTAATCTTGGCTCGTCTCTCGCTAAACCCCACATCCTCTCGCTGTCAAGGCTTCCTGCCGCCTCGGAGTTTCCCCCTGGGTGAGCTTGCCCATGAACGGGCCCCGTGTTGCAGCACATGGCTCTTCCTGACGCCCTACACCTCCTGGGGCTCTGGACCAGCCCGGTCCGTGGAGGCAGCCAATGAAACTCCTCCCATGTTCTCATTAAAACGGAACTCTGGTAATAAAAGTAATTTGCATATTCTGACCACAAAAAAAGTCTTTTCAAGTTACTGCGAAATTCTATTCTAAAATTAAATAAAATTAAAAATTAAACAATATTAATGAATAAATAGGAAATATAACAACGTATTTTAACAAAAAAAATCACTATGCATTCTTTTTAATACAGGTTGCATGGTAAGTCACTGACCCTGGATTTCTGTGTGCCAGGTCTATACATCCTCTCTGTTTTTGTTTTTAGTGTCCTGCAAGGACTCCCACAGGCCAAAGGCCTGCAGTTCAGGGCCTTCAATTACCACACCTGTAAATGCAAGTACAAAATGTACTTGATACAAAGGAATCGTTATCAACTCGGGTCAGTAATTCATTTTTCTCTTGCCCCAATCCTTTTATTTTTACTTTAAGTTCTCAGGATAATTGTGACTGGATGAAACAGCACAGCCTGGTCTGGCTGGAGAGGACAGCAGTGAATACAGAATGTGACTTTCTCTGTAGAGGACGACAAACGGACGGCAGTGACGAGGGGAGAGGTGGACAGAATGGGGATTTTATTTATGTCTTGGGTTTAACAAAGCGGAGGGAGAGACACCAGCACAAAGAGTCCGTCTTCAGCCAAAGAGGAGCGGGAAGGGAAACAAAATGGAGGCTGGGTTTGTAGCGAGGTGTGGGGGCGTAGGGTCTCCCCAGAGACAACAGAGAAGGGATAATCACCTGACTCCCCCCCCCGCAGTATTACAGCTGCATAATGCTGGGACTCAGGGAAGCTCAGCAACAGGAGGAATCCAGTTGGGAGGAGAGAAATGTGCAGGGAATCCATACAAGCAGTGTGTGTGTGTGTCTGTGTGTGTGTGTGTGTCTGTGTGTGTGTGTGTGTGTGTGTGTGTGTTTGTGTGTCTGTGTCTGTGTGTGTGTGTGCCTGTGCGTGTGTGTCTGTCTTTATGTGTGTGTGTGTGTGTGTGTGTGTGTGTGGAATATGTTTATATTACCTTGGGGGGGCAAATGTCACCCACAATGTGATAAAAATCTGTTATTTTAATGTTTTACGGACCATTTTTTAGGTCCCCACAAAGAAATGATTACAAAACTGTGTGTGTGTCTGTGTGTGTGTGAGTATGTGTTTGACCAGCAAGATCCTGCCGTTTTGTGATTGGACAGCCCCCCCAGGTGATGCCTGCTCCTGTGGCCATGCGGCTCAGTCGGGGTGATCCTCTGATTAAATGCGACAGTAGCCACCCGGTAGGCATGACATCATCCATATGTATGTTACATAAATGCCACTATTTCGGCTCCGAGGGCCCCTGGAGAGAAGCACACCTGCTCCGTGGAAGCGCTGCCACGAGCCCCCGCCCACGGTGTGGCAGATCCCGGACTTGCCCACCACGTGTTGCTGCCTCACCGTGTACAAGAATGAACTACTTCCGGGGAACCGCCGGGTGGGGTGGGGTCCCGGGACGAATGGTGATGCATCGATTGGGTGGGAACCTAATGTACCACAATGTCAGAGCAAACCCCCCACTCAGCCAACAGCCTGGAAGACGGATCGCGGAGGCACCGCATCCTGGAACCGCTATGGTCCAATTCCTCGGTTGTACCTAAATCTGGGCAGACACCTTTGAGGGACAGACTAGGCCAACGAGAACGGCACCGGACAAGAATCGAAATGAAAAAGGAGTGGGATCAAATATCAGCGTTCAAAGGTTCAAGCTTTTGTAGCAGAATCTGTTGTAGCTTTTGTTCCTATGCGCAAATGTGCAATTATATTAATTGAATTAGCTGAAATAATGACATACTAGTGCAGGAAGCTTGAGGTCAGCTGACGCCCCTTGAGCAGTTAGGATTAATGGCCTTGCTCAACGACCCAATGGTGATATGATTACTTTTCCAGCCATGGGACTTGAACCGATGACCTTCCGGTTACAGGCACAGATAGCTCTGTCACCTCAAGTCAACTCTCTAGGTTGCACACCGTTCCAATTAATCAACCAGAGGCAGTCCCCAAAAACGTGCTGCCAGACCTGACGCCCCTACACCGAGCCCTGCAGCGCAGAGGGACACGTGGAATAAGGGGCCTGGAGGGTGAGTTTGAACCCTGGAGAACCTGACTGAATCATTCAAGCTCTGGCTGCAGCCAGAATCCGATTGTGCCAGGAGGTGGCAAAGTGAGAAACAGACGAGAGCTTGGGAATCAGTCCTGCGACCATAACGGGTCCTGCCGCCACGACCACATATCAACGTGCTGACCTTATTAAGGAGGCCGTGACATTCCCAGCTGTGGTGGGGGACGACGGCATCTGTCACCTGTAGTGACATGCAGTGTCTGTCGTGCACAGTCAGTGCATAAATATACTACGCATCTCTGTGTCACTATTTCGACGCTTCCCATCCCGTTGGTTATATGTCCCAGAATCCCTGCGAGTGTCAGAGAATCTCCCCAGAGAGGCTGCAGTCCATGGGAAAGACATGTTTGGCCTGACCGCAGCCCACACTGGGCCTGCAATAAAAACCTCATCAGTTAAAGTCAATAAACATTGATATGTGTTTAGGAGACCGACTCAAGAGTATTTCTGCCCCGAACAGCACAGTTTCGTGTGGATGTTGAGGACAGGGGAGGTCAAAGACCTCTACTCCCCCTCACACACACCCCCACGCACAGGTTATAATGGATGGGCTCTTTTTAATGTCGGCAAGCTGTAGGCACCAGCAGAGAGAACATTAGGAGCACATTCTGGGAGCTGTTAATCTGTCTGTCTAAAGTCATTTTTCCTTATAATTCAATCACTGCTTTAGGGCAGTAGACCCAGGTAATAATTAAATCTGTCGGCCGTCTAAATAGAGAATGCTAACCACTGCTTGTTTATTGATTATTTATGTAAATGTTTACAGAGGTATGCCGCAAGATAATCGATATAAATATTTGACACATCCAGTCCTTACCTTTAAACTTTGGGGTACAATTTAGCCCCGCTAAAGTAGAACTGAGTTCAGTTCTGTCAGCTGACAGGGACATATTTTGTTCTGATGATGTTTGGATCACTTCACTAATTCTTTGTGAGGCCTGCGAAGTACACGAGGTACGTTTATTTATATCGTTTTTATTCAGCTGACTGCCGGATGCGCGTTTTGAATGCAAGTCATTCAAGGGTAAATACAGTGACGTTTCATTCCAAACAGCTGGGCCGCTGGTATTTATGCGAAGGGCGGATCCATAGGCTATTCCCCGGAGTGGGAATCGGGTGGGATCGCATTTATGAATCCTGACAGGGAGCGCACGCCTCATTCCGCAGCAGATCGCTCCTCTCGGGCGCCTCCTCGCACATTTCGCCACAAATGCATACGGTAGAAGGGAGAGGGGGTGGAGGATAGCATGGATTTAATACCAGGCTGTCTGCCCGTAGTGCGGTACTCTCGTACTGACCGTGTTTAAACGTAATAATAATCATAATAAAGCTACAGTGTGCCTCGGACGCTGTCCCAGGTCCTGAAAGCCCGGGATGCCTTCCTGCGGCAACTCGGCGAGTTGAGACGGAGCGGCGTTTTCAGTTGAGACGAGAAGACGTCGGGTATTGGGGGGGGGAGTAGACTGACGCAAAGGCTAAATAAATGCACGCCGCTGTGGGTACATGCAGCGTTAAAGACTAAATGGGATCGCACGTCCTCCGAGCAGAATGTAAAGGCTGTTTAAAGCATGGGGAAAACTGACGTGCCCTCCGTTCTGCTGCTGCCGCTGCTGCTACTCCACCTCGGCGCCTCCTGGGTTAATGCCGGTGAGTTCCAATGTCTTTATAATCGAGATTCAAAAATTGTAATTATAATTGTTGCACGTGCGTCGTATGCATATTTCGAGGGCGCCGACGTGGATCAGCTCTTCCGAAGTTGAGCTCCCGAGACACATAGATATACTGTTTATATAATGCATTGATTTTTCTGCACATATATCGTAAATGTGTTTTAAATAGGGAGGAGCGGATCGCTGTATAACATTGTAAGTTAGCATACAATTAGAGAAATAAGACACGCAGCTGAGCGTTTTTTCTGCAACACCTCCGCTACGTGTCAATGCACCTGTCGGGCTTAATCGCGGCCAATAAGCGGCACAACTTTATTATTTTCCGCCTGGTTTTACTAAATTAATCAAGTATTTTTGGTCTAAACCCCATATGTCGAATAGAAGCGACGTCTGACAATCTGATGCACGGCTTCTTTTGGAAGTTAATGCTATGTGTGATAAGCCAAACCTAGCTCTCCCGCCATACTGAATTATGACAGCATATATTCAGAGAGATTTTTTTAAAGCACAAGTTTATGAACAAGGCATGATATTTGGCTGACAATCCCCTAGTACAGTAAACTCAAATAGCTGGGCTAGTCTTCAAAGGACTGTTCAGCTTCAAGCTCTTATTGACCTTCGGATCGATACAGAGATTGCGCGGCTAAAGGTTCCTCCTTTACTGTGTAAAACGCGTTTTACAGAAGGTGTTTTATCAAAAATGGTTCATGTTAGGACAAGGATAGGTAGAAGGATAGTAGGGAGGGCTCATCGCCCCCCGCTCCGTGATAAACTATCTGACAGCATGGCACAGATGCCGTATGCGGTCGCTGCTTTGTCTCCGTCTATCACATACTTATTGCATTTCATGTTCTCCAAATTAATTTTGTTTCCATTAAAATCATGGTCGTTTTCCCCAAAAGAAAGCATCAAATTTATTTTCTAAAATAATGTTTTACCTTATATAATACCAGTACCTTTTCTTTTGCAAATTAAGTCAACCCTCGATTAACTCACAAGCCGGTGTGTCTATAGAAGTTAAAGTGGAATCATGCGTGAATTAATGATTATTACAAATACACGTCACTGCTGCATTTCTTGAACAAGTTAATAAGGTACATCAATCACACATTTTTCTGATAGACGTGTATAGGCCTACATTTTCCCTGCCTTTGTTGTTACAATTCAAAACCCGAAGCTGGTCAAATTTCACAAATGACGGCGGTTATAAAGTTACGTCTGAACTACAGATACGTGGATTGTGTTTTCTAAGCAGCAAACATTTATTTGCTTCAAACTGCCCATTAAATGGGTGTCGAAATAAAAGTTATTTTGTAGATTGTAAATAGAGCCTATTTGTAACGGGATGCAGAATTTTATATCGCAACTGTTTTATAAATGTTATGTAAAGCTCATTTGTTAAGACATACTTACATTTACATTGGCATTTACTTAGCTAAATATTGTAGGCCTACTCATTAATAATCACGTTAAAATCAACACAGTGGTTACGTAAAAACAGCTAAATGAGGATATAATTTTGTTGCAGTCGTTACGCCAAAATATGCGTCTTATGTTGACTCCTATAGCTATAGTTTGACCTTGTGCAAACGGTGCGGTGCATATATCAGTGCGTGGGAAAAAATGTTTAAAAATTAATATTTAAAATTGAGCGGGACTCCCCATCCTTGAAGTTCTGCTTTTGATATAAACGCTGGTCATTTAGTTTTTAAATCATTTCAAACTAACTTGCTTCAGCAATCTCGCGCCGCGTTGCTGCTGAAAGCGAAGTGCCGGAGACGGACGGTCCCCATCGACGCCTTTGATTTTAGCGTTTCACGGTTATCGGGCTAATTGAAAACCACGCTATTTTATCACTTGGTTTATTCCGAAAGCAGACGTAGAGTCTTTAGTGACTTTAGCGTGTTGAGCTGAGGATTAAACGCAGAAACACATCGCTTTGGCTGTCGGTTTAATGGGTAATTAAAGGATGCACCACTGGGAGCTTTATTTCCCAGAAGGTGTGTGTACTCATAGACTGGTAATAATTGTAGTATAATGGTTACAGAAAGTTTAGTTCGTTTTAACTTTTTTTTTATTATTATTTTGGTAGCTGGGTGGCGTGAGTCGTTGTCTGTCTCTCTGTTTATTTTTTTGTTTATTTATTTATTAAACGTGAAAGACAGTGGTCAGTAATGATGATGTTGTCTTTATTAGTGAAGTGGTTTGGAACTCACTGGATAACACTTCCGAACGCCCACTGTCAGATGAAACAGTGCCGTGTTCTGAAATTGCTGGAAGATCTCTCAGGGGGCAGGTGCTATCTTGGGGGCAAACAGTCCTACCAAGCATCTTGCCAGATGGTTTTTAAAGACGGCGAGAACGACTGAAGGCAACAGGCAGCAGGTTGTGTTATTTCGCCGAGAAATGGCATGAGAGAATCATTTTGTCGGATAAGAGAACGTTGTGCGATTTTAGACGCACAGAAACACCGTCACTGGGCTTCTCTGTCTTCAGATACGTACATCGGACATATTTTCTTTCCAGAAGAATTTGTAGCACAATTAAATATTCTGAACACATATTCTGAACAATTTTTAAAAGTTTAGGAAAGCATAATGTTTTATTAATTCAAGCCATTTACTTTCAGGGGTATGGGTTTGTGTTATAAAACTAAATGATATCTCTGATTGCACAGCACTCTCAAAGTCATTCTTAGGAAAATAAATTAATGTGCCGATCGTTTTAGAGGAAGCGCCCGCACTGCAAGTCCCGCATTCATTCGTTCAGCACAAATCAGACTCCAAAGAGTGTTGCCCGGTGAAATTCATGGTGTGTGAAATGCAGGGAACGTTACAGTTAACCACACACACGCACACACACACACACACACACGAACACTGAGTGAAGGCGGCATGATTCCCTCAGAGAGAGCGTGCCTATCCATCAAAACCAACATTCTCCCAGAAGGCAACTGAAACCAAATACCTCATTAGGACTCCTACAAGTGAATAGATGTTTACAATATCCCACATGCACCTGAAGGGGGCGCCCCAAGTTTCTGATTTAATGGCACTGCCCCTGTACTTCATTACCGGACACCCCGCCTCAGAGCCGCACATGAAAGTCCAAGCAGAGTAATCCAGGGCACAGGACGTTGCGTGCAAACAGTCCTAGATCAGGTTTACATGTAAATGGTTCTTTGACAGCTTTAAGAAGGTCTTCGTGGTCCGAATAGGGTGTTCGGCAGGACTCAGGGAGCTGATGTTGGTGAACGGCTTCAAGTTCTGCTCAGGTGCCGCATTGGGTTTGGGGTCACGACTGCGGGTCTGGGATGTAAGTTTGGGTTAGGGTTGGAACATTGTGTTAAGGTTTATAGCGTGGTTAAGGTGGTAACATTGGCTTAGGGTTATAACAATCAGTTTGGGTTGCGACAGCAAATAAGGATTGTGTCACTGGGCGAGGACTTCACACTGGGGAAGGTTTCACACTGGGGAAGAGCGGTGGTATTTGGTCAGGATTTTAACATTGAGCTAAGGCTGCAGTATTGGGTGAGGGTTGTAACACTGAGTAATGGTTATAACACTGGCTTAGAGTTATAACACTGAGGGCAAATTCTGCAGAGGAAAACTCCTCTCATATTAGCAGAACGACCACGCTTGTTCCCTACTGCCCACACTTATGTAGCTCTTAATTAACGACGCCTTTCTGACAAAAAGTCGCGATTTGTTAAACGCGAAAAGAGCAGCCGGCCAGGCTCACGGTGGAATCCGTTTTCCACGACGCCCCGCCAAGCTGCCAGTGCTGCAGTCCATTTGCCGGACCATTCGTCTCGAAAGCACTGCGCAGCGGACTGCGGGAAGCTTGCAGCTTCGGTCACACTCGCCGTACGGGAGCTGGGCGCCAACCAGAGATGCGGGGAAAGCGCTGGCGGCAGCCAAGCAGGGTAAGGACCCCAGCGGGGGCTGCGACCACACCCCCCCACTTCGGAAACAATGGTCATGGTGTTCCGCCCATGTAAACGTGAAAGCACGTTCCCTGTCTGTTCTTAATTAAACAAGTAACAGCTGAGGCGATTTTACTGCCCCTCTGATTAAGTGGCAAAACCAGAAAGAATTATCCCCCCTGAAATTTGTTTGAGCCCCCCCCCCCCCCAGCAAAATCTATCAAAGGAGACCTATCAGTAGCATTACCACATGAAATTTATTTTCTGGCTACAGGCCTGATTACCATTAATCTGGCATCGGATTTTGGCTTATTTCAGAGACGGTTTTTCTGTTTGGTGGGAGCAAAATGGCAGGGTGGATGGTCACATCTCAGGGGAATGTCGATGGGCCTCTGCCTTTGTACAGTGACAACGTCCCGTGGGGAACAGCAGACGCGGCTCAGCATGCCTCTGCGGCCAGTACGGGAAGGTGGCGGCATTTCTCGCCGCTCGATTGACGGAGGCAGCCCACGCGGTAGTTTCCACATGCATGGAAAGAGCATATGTACCTTCCCCAGGCCAGAAGCGTGACTACGGCGGAGGCAGGGGCCCCTGAATCCTTCCTCTCATCCTGCCTCACATCATTGAGGAAGTAGCATCCTGTGCAGTGACCATGTTCTATAGTCATTGTGCGGTCGATGAGAGAGTGAGTCTCCCTGTATTGCTGAAAAAAACAGTATAGACCAGCATGAATTCTAGTGCTGGTTTGGTGTAGCTGGTGGACCAACATAGCTGTACTGGTCTACCTGCACGTGAAGCTTGTCCACCAGCAAAATTTCATTAATGGTGTTGGTCTATCAGCACCAACACACAACATATGCTGGTATAACCAACAGGCATTGTGCTGGTCATGCTGGTTTTTTCAGCATGGTGACTCACAGAATGCCAGTCTGTAAGATACCTACACGGCCAACAATATTAAATACTTTTCCCTCTAAAGGAATTTAATCAGGAGTTAGGACTTGCGGGAGCTCCTTATGAACTATAAGCGGTTCCCTCGTCTTTCCAAAGCATTCAAAAGAGTGTCTTGGGAGAAAAATAAGAGACCGTCTTCTCGTGGCTTTGTTGTTTGGGTCGGGAACACGTCATTCTCACACAAGCAGCTCTCCCTGAAGTGTGTCAGCGGTTCTGATCCAAGATTCGAAAACCCATCGGTCACCGGCTGCGTGCGGCTGCCTGGTCACCTAAGGTAAACTGTCACGCTGAAACCCGCTTAATTAAAATCCATCTATCGACGTGTGTATCTTAACCTGAGTGCTACACCATGTGTTTATCTTAAAACGCTGCCCCGCTTTCCATTTACGTTTAATTGTTGCTTGGTTTTAATTTATCTTAAACCGGCACATTGTCTTTTATCTTGAATTGCCGCACTTTCATTTATTGCAACTTCGTACGCTGTCTTTATCTTAAACGGGAGCATCCATGTTTTATTTTCTGCCCTTAGTTACGTTTGGGTGTCCAGCAAAGGCCTCTAGGTTCTCCAGTCGAGGCTATCAAACGGGTCTATGCATTCGGGCCTTGCAAAGCAGGATCCGCACCATCCAAAGAGCCATGGCAATGCTGTTTGAAGGTTCTGGTTTCGGTGTGGTTTGCCTGCCCCCTTGGACAGGATCTCACATGGTGTTTTCAGGTACTCCTGGGTTTTTGAAATATACCTCACTTTCCTACAAGCCGCCACAGAACGGTGTGGGACTGTTTGTGCAATTTAAGTGGTGCGTTCGAGGTAATCTTATTTCAGAATAACCTAACGTACTTTTCACAAGTGGTGTGAGAGTGATAAGATGCTTCTTTGGACGGCCCTTCAGAGACCTGCTTTTCACATCTACCTTTCATCTTTTCATGTGATTATAAAAGATCTCTCAGGAAAAGTATGTGTCATTTATGCAGTATTTTTATGTCCCTGCATCTATTTTAACGACCAAAATCAACAAGGTGCATACATAAATCTAATGCAGTTATTATATGAGAGGGTCCACTGGCTGAGTACTGAGGGAAATGCAGTGTGCTGTACTTATAATTCTATATATTTCAGTTCCAGGACAATGTTTTATTGTAGGCGGAAATTAATTTTGCTGGGGGGGGGGGGGGGGCTGGTATTTTTCACCAACTGGGGGGCTAAAGGAAACTCATAATTTTACTAGCTGGCTACATGCCTGATCACTGTGGCAGCAGAGCTTTAACACTTCCCACAGTTATTCTCAGTGTTGATGCTACTTGGCAACTTCTTAATGCTCTTACCTTGTGCACTGACCCCTAAGATAAAAGCCTGGAGGAAATGCAACATTCCCCTTGAGCATATACAAAGTCACACCTTCATGCTTATTGTTGCCCCCGAAAGTTCCAGGTTCCGGAACCGCGGCATGCGGTGCAGCTCTTTAAAATGTGGAGCGCCGCTTTGGCAGAATACAGGAGATGTTCGGTGTCTGGACCAACCGCGACGTTGGACCGAGAGCTTAGATCAGTAAAAAGCACTGTTGGTTCGCCAGACTAGCTTATCGTAAAAGAAAGTAGGGCGTCAGATTTCTGAGACGTGTGAAATGGAACTTTACACGATGACACTTGATGAGAGAAACGTCGGGCTGCAGCTCGGGACATCGGCCCGTGGAGATCTCTTCCGCTTCCCTTAAAGACGTGCTGAGCTCCTGGACCACACATCGCAGCCATCCATGCTACAGATAGAACCGCTTGAGGTTGAGTAATTAAAAAAAAAAAATAAGATAATACTTAAAGTAGTCGTGGGTAATGCATTATAGATACCTTTATAATACATTATAATGCATTCATAAAGCATTATAAACATGGCTATAACTATTTATAAAATGCCATGACACGTTATGTTTATTATGCATTATGAATGCTCTATGAAGTTCTCATCTATAATGCACTAAATAACTTATGAACATATCTATAATGCATTAACGTGACTGATTTGAGTAAAGTGTCGTAAAAATATAATCAAATAAGGAGGGAAAAAAATCCAGAATGTCTCATTCAGCTGCAAAAACCCAGGCGCCTGAACTTCTAACAAAGTGAGCAATATTTTTTGTAATTAGAATGTAACAAAAACTTAACGATGCATCAGTAACACTCCAGAGGAGCTTGTGATAATTAACAAAAATGCAGAAAATGAAATAAGCACCAATAATGTGAGATACATTAAAAGTTTTAATTGGAAGCTGATATGCTCCAGATTCCTGCCATGGCAGACAAGCAGAGCCATTTAGTTCCCGGAGATACTGTCTGCTGATCTACAAACATGTTCATGGTAAAGCCCCCCCTTCCCCAGCATATCCTAACCCCCCACTGTCTTAGCTGAGTGGGCGTCGCCTTCCTCCATTGATTATCCAATCATGCGACACCCCTTGTTTCGACAGCCTGCCCAGGGTTTGATTTAGGTGGATGACAGAGGGGGCCTTATTGCGGTTTAATGGCGCATATCTAATGAGGCTTTGGGGTTTCCTATTGGTCGAGGGGGTGAGTTTGGCGCGCAGAAGACGATTGACGAAATATGCTGTCTGCTCACATGCTGATTAACGTCTAGAACAGACATCCACCCATCCATTCATCCATCTTCTAGGATCTTATCCCAGGAAACAGGGCATGAGGCAGCAGAGACACTGGATGAGATGCCAGGCCTGTATAGGACATTCAGCAGGACATGAAGCCATGGAATCACATATCTGGGACTGTAGGAATTACCTGAAATGCACACAATGTACAAAGAGAAGACAGACATCACACGCACTGGAAGCCAACCCACAATATATATATATATATATATATATATATATATATATATATATGTATATATATTAATGTATAGTTATTTAATGACCTAAATTGTTTGTGCACTTTCGTAAGCGATGCCCAGGATTTAGAGGACACCTCAGAGTGACTTTGTAAGAAATTCCGGCTTTTTCTGGGAACCTCCTGCAGGATCAGACACACCCTTCATTTCTTGCTTCAGCGACTCTCATCTCATTGATACTGTTTAGTTTCTCACCGAACAACGACAAGTTAATGAGCATGTGCTGTCTAATTAGCGTCTCACCTCGGGGTGCTATCCCCCCCCCCGCTAAAAAAGCATGAAATCAATTTCCCTCTTTAGCTAGTTTAGCGTGTCCCCCACCTTCCCAGTTAAACCAGCAGCTTCCGTGCGTAATGCGGCGATTTGATAACGAACTCTCGATTTCTCCCGCTCATTAAATCCCATTCATCCTTTTCATTGCCCCAAAACGGAGAAAAAAATGCCAGACTATACCACCCTGGGAATTTCACCCAAGGAGATAAGTAATCCTCCTCTTACACGATAAGGCAAGCGGGTTCGATATACACCCAGGCAGGAGACGCGACACCACTTAACATAATACTTTTATTACACGACAAACACAAAAAACACAAAAAAACTTCATCCGAATGATACCAAATAGGGGCCAGATAAAGTGAGGAATAGATAGTCAAGGTAAAACAAAATAAACCAGGCAAAACTCACTCCAATCCAAAGGAAACCCACACAGCTCACACACAAGACGCCAGCCCCCCCTCCCCCGATACACTAACCCCACATCAGCCAGTTCCCACGCTAAAAGGACTAAACACCTAACATGACTCACCACGCACACCAGCGGAAAAAAGAACATTCCCAAGACAGAACACTCAAAAGAGAAAACAAAAGAATTTGTTGATCAAACACCTATAAACCTAACAGCGTTCTTGCAGCCGTTAAATCATCCAGACACCACCTATTAGAAAAGTGAATACAGTTTATGTGCTACAGCCAAGAAAAAGGGCAAAACCTTCAATAGCTTTGTCAGTGGGGTGCGTAACGCAACACAAAAAGAGGTATATTCTACAATACTCAAAAAAATGACAGAAATGACTTTGTCCTCTAATGCAGGGCCCCCCAACTGCAGTCCTGGGGGGGCGAAGCCCTGTGTAGCTTAGTTCTCTCCCTGTTCCACCACAAATGATTCAGCTCAAGAGCTGTGCGGTAATTAGCAGAAGGAGTTAAATCAGGTGTGTTAAATGATGGGAAACCCAAAAATGTGATTCCGGCTCCCCAGGACTGGAGTTTGACACCCCTGCTCCAACGGAAATCATTTTTTTTTCTCTGTTTTTTAAATTTAATGATCAGTGGCCATTGTTAACACACCTGCAATTTCTTCAATCTTTCAATTACAAGTGTGCTTCCCTAACCATCAAGCCACCACTGCCCACAGAATTATATAGGTCTGTAAGGATACCCAACATAGTGTATCGTGATTGCGCTGAAAAAAGGATATGAAATGTTTTTACAGACTATTTTTTGATGTAAAGAGTAAACTGGGCTAAAAGTTTTTTGTTGTTGTTTTTTTAAAACCAGACGATGGTGCCCCGCATATTTTATCGGGATTATATTCTGACACACTATGTGTTAAAGTAGTCATATACTTTCAGATGTTCGGACAAATTACCCAAATAGGTGGCAGAGAAACACAAGAAGACCGTTCACCCCATTCCCCTTGAGCAGTTGCCACAGCATTCATAATTGGTCTTGCTGCTAATTAAATAAGGGTAGTACCCTAACTGTCTAAGCAGAGTGCTTCTTTCGTGGAACAGTACCCCGCCTCGTCCGATTTTTAATGAATCTCTGGAGTGCCGAAGGGAAGGGTGGAAATTAAGCGCAGCATTAGCATAACCGCTGCGCTCACTCGCGGTAACGTGCGCGTTCGCTCCGCGTCCTTGCGCTGCTTCGCTCCCGCTTCTGAGAGACGAGAAACTGGATGTTTCCAGCTACTGGCGACATGTCAGGTGCATCTTGAATAACTTTTTTTATTATTATTAGAAAAGCTGTTATATATGTCATACTCGCCCTCGTCTTTCGTACAGAAATTGCAAGACTTCATGTCCTTAAAAGAAGGTCAGAGATTAATCGCGGTGTCATGGTTATTAATTTAATGAGTATTCGTGTGGTTTATCATGCCTCTCCACAGCCTGCTCTGTTGGCTGATCACGCCTGGTAGCGTTTATTTTAAAATAAAGAAGCGTTTTGATTCTTACTCCTAAAAATTATAATTTTTTTAATGGCAGGTGGTAGCCAGAACATAACAGGGAGAAACAGCGAGGGAGAGTTAAGTGCTAATGAACAAATTGTCCAAAAGGAAGGAGTGCCATAGGGCCGGCCGTGACCCCACATCCGGCTAAAATATGGCCAGAATTAGCCCATACTGGTACTTGGACCCTTAACCAGGCAATTGGTCACTGTTAACCTGATGGAGCAGATGGAGATCAAGTGGGTCTATTGGCGAATGAGCATCGTTCTCGTCTCACCTGTCTGCTTTCAGATAGTCTGTCGGCCCCCCTCAATGTGACGATCCGGGCCCTCAAGGTGAACTCGGCCGTGGTGACGTGGGACATCCTCGATGGCGACCCCGTCATCGGCTTTGCCGTCACCCAGCAGGTAAGATGGGATCAGGCAGAGTGCAGCCCTGACCAGATGCTGGCCAGATGCACCTCACATCTGAAGGTTACTGTACGATATAAACTCTTGGGTTACGCCACATACCTGCAGAAATAGCTGGGGTTGCCAAATGTTGTCATAGACTCTGGGCTTGTGCTGCCTATCCACGAAAAGACTGAGGTTGCCAAAAGTTATCACAAATTCTGGGGTTAAGCTATTTATCCTCAAAAAAGAGCGAGGTTGTCAAATGTTATCACAAACTCTGCGGATAAGCGACATAACTACAAAAAAGTTGGGGTTGCCAAAAGTCATCACAATCTCTGGAATAATGGTACATAATCACCAAAAAATGTGTGAAACAGCGAAACGTGGGGCTAATATACATAACCACAAAAACTGCAGATGCCAAATGTTACCAGAAACTGTAGGATTAATGCAGGAAAGCAAGGGCCATCATGCATGATACAAACTCTGTAAGTTTTATTCCTTCTTTTGTCTTTATCAAGCTAATTTATATATGTTGAAGCAAAATGCTGGTCTCCAGATTGTTTGGTTTGTGTGACCGGTGACAGACTGACATCCTGTCCAGATTGTCCCCTCTCTCATGCTCTTTGTTGTTCGGGATTGGCTCCGGGCCTCGCTCTGACCCCCACCATGATAAAAGATACACGGGGATATTAACCTTCAGTTTCTCATGATATCATCTTAGTTGAGAGGCAGCGTGGCTGGGTTGTGGTGTGTTTGCTGTTTTTATGAGCAGTCATGTTTATCTCCAGGCTAATCTGGGGCTATATCACACGCCGGAGCTTCCTGACGTGACGTGCGCCACATGAACATGCACACGAAATTGCGAACGCTAATGTCGAGCTAGACATGCAGCACTCGGACCGATAAGCACCCGTCATAATGCCGTAATTAAGCTAATCTGTGCAGTGGGACCAGATTCCCTTGTTGTTTTTCTGCTCCTGTGCACAATTAAGTAATATTTACTAACCGAGTTTGTTCCTGGCGGTATGAGGACACCGTATCGGATGGGACTTCAGAGTCGGCCCTCATCGACGCGTTCCCGACTCCCGCCATGTTCACGCTAGTGGCCCAAACCCGCCCAGCGCCTACGAGTTAAGCCATACAGGCACGCCCTGCCACCGGAGGCGATTACCCAGATGTCCCGGTGCACGTAGAAGCTGAGCCGGAGATGAGATAATGTCCAGCACGGTTTTGCCCTTGTGAGGTCGTCCAGCATGGTCCAAATCCATCAGGTGTACATGCTGCTTCGTCCCTGACTTCTCCAGCCCGGTGGGCTGGTGGGGATTTGAGGGGGAGTATCCAAGGCTCAGCAAACCCACAGGAAACGTGGATGTAATTACCATCTGGCAGAACAGAGAGCCATTACTCACTGTCCCAGAATTTTATACCTACAGTCCCTTCGGCTAGGAGGCGATTCGTACGTGTGAGTGAAACAATGAGTATGTGAACAGCTGTGAGTAGGTGTGTGCGTTGGTCCGTCTGTCTGTCTGTGCTCTTGTGTGTGGGCGTGTTTGATGGAATAACGCGCCGCTTGCGCATTCATTTGTGCTGAAAAGTGTCTCTGCATTTGCATGCGTGCTGCTGCGCGAGTTAGTATACATGCGGCAGCGTGTTTGCCCGCGTGGGCCTCATGATCTCCCCCTCCCCGTCTCTCTGGAAACAGAAGAAAGACGTGCGCATGCTGCGATTCATCCAGGAAGTGAACACCACCACGCGCTCCTGTGCATTGTGGGACTTGGAGGAGGACACGGAGTACATCGTGCATGTGCAGTCCATCAGCATGCGTGGCACCAGCCCTCCCAGCGATCCTGTGCTCTTCCGTACTCCCAGGGAGGCCGAGAAGCTAGCTTCGAAGAGCCCAGGTAACATCTTCTCTGTAGATCTTAGAGTGTTTGACCCCAGCCAGCCCTAGAGTTCTTGTCATCCAGTAGATCAGGGGTGGCCAATCTTATGCCGAAAGGGTCGTTGTGTGTGCAAATTTAAAAGTATAAGTAATTTAGATTACTTATTAGAGGACTGATTGGATGAAGAGCCTTCGCCTCTGGGTTTGAACAGCTGACCTTTATGGATAAGATCACCCACCCCTGCAATAGACTGTATAACCCTACAATCAACAGCACCAACTGATCTTACAGCGCTACAGTCCTGACATCCAGGAGACCCTATAGCTGTACAGTCCTGACATCCAGCAGACCCTATAGCTCCACAGCCCTGACATCCAGCAGACCCTATAGCTTTACAGTTCTGA
>JAABNX020000053.1:4110038-4120327 GCA_015163995.2 Mormyrus lacerda | reverse complement strand
GGCTGAAGCAGTGATGGAGCTCACAATCCTACCTGTCCCCCTTCCCCCCCCCCCCCAGAAATGGGGATGGAAACATAGCTAGCAGAGTTGGGAACAAATTGGGAAGCTGGATACTCTGTGGGTTCTTTGTGACTGGATGACATCGGGGTGTCGTGAGACCTGCTGCGGGCGAAGGGACAGCAGAGCGTGAGATCTCAGAATGATGGGCAGGGGACGGAACGTGAGGTCTGAGAGGTGAAAGACAAGATCAGGTACATGTGAAGTAGATGAATGGGCTAATGACTGAACTCCACCCCGGGACACTCACACCCTCAACTATTCAACCGGCAGTTATTAAACACTTTTAATGTGTGTGACCTCGGTCAAGGACACCCCTAGTGCACTGATCCAACAACCCAGATTTAGGTTATAAAATAACCCATTAAACGCTGCTTTTTTCCATTTGAGACACTTTGGCCACGAGACAGATGGACTTACAATTAAAAGTCTGCATCACTTACATTAAATTGTTCAGCTGACCTTTCTATCCAGGGCAACTTACACATTCACCCAATTATATAGATGAATATATTACTGAATCTAATCTGGCTAAGTACCATACTTAAGGGTACAACAGCAGCACTCACTTGGGACTGTAAAACTTACATTTTGTGCAATAAGTGGCTTAGCAAGTTATGACTCGGAAGGTTGCTGGCTCTAATCCTGTGATTGGCAGAGTGAGTTTACCTTTGGGCTCTAGAGCATGCCCTTAACCCTGTCTGTCACTTTGAATAAAAATTTCTGCTAAATTAAAGTCAAATTTAGTAAATTTAAAGTAAATTAAATGTAATTAGGTAACAAACCTTTAACCACTGCCTGATGCTTTGTTTAGGGTGGTCCACATGCTGGCATTATATAGGTGTGCATGCTGGTGGGTGTTGCCTTCTACATTCCTCCTTAAGCCCAGTGAGCAGGAAGTTTGGGTTCGTAAGGCAGGTTCTGTCCCAGATCTGTCTCTTTGGACTTTACATGCTCTCCCTGTCTTGTAAGGGTTTCCTCTGGCAGCCCGCTACAATGCCATAGCTTGTGATTGTGTGTGTGTGTGTGTGTGTGTGTGCACCTTGCTGCCTGGGATCGACTCTGAGCGACCCTGTGTTGGATCAGAGGTCAGGATGCCGTTTCTCAATCTGGTTCTCCGGGACCCACAGCTGGTTGATGTTTCTGCTCCCCACGAGCTCCCCGCCAGACAGCCCGTGGGTCCCCAAGGACCGGGTTAGAAGATGCATGGGTAGATGGATGGACAGAAAGAACAGAAGTGGTGTGCCGTTATCTGGCTGACGCAGGAACAATATCAGAGCAGGAACGTGCAAGTCTGTGACTCACACCAGGAGCACTTGAATCTCTGGAATCAGATATTTACTCTGTTTTCATTACAAGTTCAAAGGGGCCCCCATCTCTGAATATCATTCGAAGGACCTCGAGATGATCTTCATTTCTTCCATCCCCCCCCACTTGACAGATGAGGTGACCATGGAGGAGGTGGGACAGGCCACTCAGCTACGGGCGGGGGAGCTCATCATTATCGTCGTGGTGCTGATCATGTGGGCAGGTAGGGACGTCAACGGATGCTTCCATCGGCAGGGCCGCCGGGGAGGGGTTCTGCTGTAGCCTTCACTCACGGGTGACCTCAAAGTCAAACGGCGGGCATGCCAGATATCATTACCAGGGATATCAAGGACCGACGGGCAATCACCGGCCAGTTTATGAATAATAACTTTTACTTTATGGCCGTTGCGCGGCATACGGCGCCGTCAGTCAATAAACCGCTTGTCAACAGAGACCTCTCTCTCTCTCCAGGAGTCATCGCCCTCTTCTGCCGACAGTATGACATCATCAAAGATAACGAGCCCAACAATAACAAGGACAAGGCCAAGAACTCGTCTGAGTGCAGTACACCGGAGCACCCGACGGGGGGGCTGCTACGGAGCAAGGTATAATCAGCCCCCACTCTACCCCTCGCCCCCCCCGCACCGAGTCCTGGGCAGGTGAATTACGAAACAATCTTTCTATACCCCTTACCTCCATCCTATCATTTCTCTGAAACAGTAATGACATGTCATCTGCATGCCCCCCCCTCCCCCCCTCCCCCCGCCATCAACACACAGAGCTCCCACAGACGGCCGCAGCAGCTGCAGCAGATCCGGACATGACAGAAACACTGTGGGAATGTTCTGTGGTGTCCAGAAACAATCCCCACCCCCATCCCCCCGCGTCGTCTCCACCTATATCACTAGACTCCTTGCGGTCGCTGGATGAAGGCATATCTCTGGAATGTCTGAATCAAGTTCAGGGCAGCAGTGTTCCTGTCGCTTGTGTGTGTGTGTGTGTGTGTGTGTGTGTGTGTGTGTGTGTGTGTATGTGAGTTTGTTGAGCAGTTCTTGATTGGGTTGCAATGACTTTTTCTTATTGCTATTTGTTTGGTCGTCATCGTCATTGGCTGGCGGTGTACTAGGTTGGCATGTGATTGGCTGACAGTGTACTAGGTTGGCATGTGGTTGGCTGACAGTGCGCTGGCATGTGCTTTGGAAAAAGCTTGGTTGACTTGCGTCGTTGTGCGGTTATAAAATCTGCCTCGCCTGAAGGAATTAAAAACCAACAGAAAGACAAATACACTCTACAACATAGAGGCAGGAGCAGAACAATAATATCTCCATGAAAGAGCGTTAATTAAGTTGTTTTCGTCGTCATTGACAAGAACATTTTTTTCTGTGATATTTATACATTTTTGGGACCAAAGATCTTTGCATAACCCTCAATAATGCTGGGGAAGTTTCTCATAAAAGTAATCGATTGCAGACAGAGGTAGAAAGTTCGGGTCCAGAAAGTACAAATGCAGACCAAGGTTTTGTTTCAACCAACCAGGTGAGTACTCCGTGACTGTGACTCAACTGGTTGGTTGAAACAAAACCTTGGTCTAGATTTGCACTTCTGACAACACCCAAGCCCATCGTGGATGCATGAGCACACTGCCCTCATGTGACAGACCTCTGGAATTTAATGGCCTTTTAGTCGCCATTTCTACAGAGGACTTAGGGACCCTTTGGTCCTGGTTCACTTGGGCCCACGGTTCAGTGTCACTTATCAGGGCGGCCTGCGTGGGGCCTTCTTGGAGCTTCTGTGGGCAGATGCCATGTTCGGCCGCGTGCCAAAACAGCAGGGGGGGGGCCGGCTGCTACAGAGGATGGCAGGAGTACCGAGCTTATAAAAAATTCATACATACAAAAGGCTACAAATCCACAAAAACCTCCAATCCCTGCAATAAATGTTACATGTGAAGATAGTGATTTAAACAGCAGGGGATGTTGACGCATTAATGGAGTAAAACTTAATTTCGCCCTTTTCGTTTCCGTCATATAACCCTTCTCCCCCAGCCTCCTACTGTTGGTTCATTCGAGCCTTTTGTTCCACTCGATGGGGAGAAGATGAACGTTATATGTAATAATTTTGTTTGTCTCCTTCCTTTTATAGTTCCCCAAACACAAGCGGAAGCCATCAGTGAACGTCATTGAGATTTGACTGGTCATCTTCATGCTAAAGAAAAAAAAAATCCATCAAAGAACATTAACCGGTGGGCCACGTGCCCCTGTGCATGCTGGGAAGAGCCACAGGATCGGATCGCCGTCAGCTCATTCCCCCACATGCTAGACGTAACTCTGGCCGTGGGGGCTCCGTGCCAAAGGTTGCAGGGGCTCCAGCTTTTAAAGAACAACTAGAAGGGATGGTCCACCTCCACGGCCCAGCACCACAGCACAGAGCTGGATCTGCAAGCATGCAGGAAGAAAGCACCAGCTTGGGTTGATGGTGGTGTGGCCTCTCTTTGTTGCCTGTTATTCCACAGCGGATCAGTCTATGGGGTTGGGTTGCACCAGCTCCACAACTTACTGTAAATCCGTCCCCAACAATCTCTTCAGCGCAGGGTTTGTCCAACTTGCTCCCTCTCAGGGCATCTGTAGTGTTTGTCCGGAGAACTCGTAGGTGTCCTGGCCAGAGAGACCCCAGCTCATCCTCCTCCCCAAATGAGCGTGTGTGTGCGCGTGTGCATGTTACAGTCATCTGTCTGACGCTATATCCTGCTATATCTTTCGCCAGAGGCTTATGGCGGCGTGATATTTCTCACGTAGAGATGAGTCTGATAAGCACATAATTGCACAGTACTCGCAACGTCTGTCCGTTAATCCTGGTTATTCCTGTCATGTGTATCCTCTTACCGTTGATTACAATAATTACTGCTGACAAAGATAACTGTTCCATGCTGGGATGCGTTTTCAGACCATTTATGTATTTAAAGGTGCCTTTCCTCCAGGCATCATCTTTCTGTCTGTTTTTTTCCTCTAATGAAGTCTGACAAACCCAGTCGCTTCAGTGTTGCAGGGCCCAGCGGCCTCCGCAGACTGTTTTTCAGGGAGCTGGAGTTCAGTTATTTACTTAAATTTGCAGCGAGATTGAACTGGAATAAAAAACACCAACAACAAAACAAGAATACAGCCGCTATTGAGGAAAAGGACTTTTTTGTACCAACTCTGTAGGGGAGAGACATGCCTGCAGTCATCGTCAGGCGGGACTGAACATCTCCGAGCAATAACTTACAGCGGAGAAGGGCAGGTTTTCGATGCTTGTGACATATTCACAAGGGGCGGGGCATGTGTGGGGGACAGCCCCCCCTCCTCCCTCCTCCCACCACCATCCTGTGTCCAGTCTCTGGCCGTTCTGCTCTCCCAGCACACACTTCGCAATGGAGTTCCCAGCCATTAGGGAGAAGCGCCAGCTCTCGATCAGACAGACAAAAATTTGTAAAAATGTTTTTTTTTTTTAAATCACCTGCTTTTCATCTTTTTGTACTGTGCTACCATCCACCGTGCCGGATGTGGGGCATAATGTACATGAATACATGCAGTATGTTTTGTATATTTTCCCAGCTTCATGCAGGACAAAGCCCAGGTGCAAAGGCTTATGGGGCAACTCTGTCATCAATGGCGATGCTGCCTCCTGTGAGGCTGCAGCTGTACGGATGGGTGGACCCTCTGCAAACGCGACACCACCGTTATTCATCCCTGCAGAGCCGTGGTCTGCTCACCGCCGCTGCTGCCGCTAAACCTAATGTCACTTAAAAAAAAAAAAACATACAAAGCCTTTCTATGCTGGGAAAGAGAGCTGAAAGCTCACTAAGGTAAGAAGACACGGTCGGTCTGGCAGGGCAGGCTCCACGAAGCTGAACCAGCTCCGTGGTTGGTCACAGCACAGTGCCCCTGTCCCCATCCTGAAGGATTCTGGGTAGTATCGCCGCTGGGTTCCAAGACACCGTCATCAGGTTGGCTGGTGACAGACGGCTCCCCCGGGCTTCACACCGTCACTCTCCTGCCAACCCTGTCCACATCTGCAGCTCCGCCCGCCCACCCAGCACTCAGCCAAGATGGAGTATTTCTGTTTTTAACGGCTGATAATTAACCTTGGCTGAGCGGGGAGGAGGCAGCCGGTGACATGAGAAATAGGCAATATTAATATTCCGTTCCTGGCAGCTTATATAAGCAAAGTGGAAGGTGGTCGTGGTGGTGGGGGTGCATGGTTCCGGAAATGAACGATGACTTTCTGCTGCTAGGAGTCCCCCCCCCCCCCACTCTGCATCCCCTCCAAGCCCAATGCTTCTTCGTCATTTAATGCCTATGAAGAAGTATGACTTATCCAGGCGGCGTCTGCAGGACGCTAATGCGAGGAGACAGTGGCAGACATTGGCATTTGACCAAATGGTGACGAGGAAGGGCTCTGGTGTTATACCCTGAGCGGGGAGCTTAAAATTAGTGTCTACAGTCCGTCAAGCAGCTGAAGTATAACGCGTCTTGTCACCTCGGATTTATTATTCTGCTAAGCAGCTAAAACAATTTAAATATAACCCCACAAACTCAATAGCCCCCATCTTTCAACTTAAATGTAACTGATGAAAAATAATCATGATCCAGTTCAGTATATCCTCTGATTACTGTCATATTTTCTGTGATTTTTTTTCTTAACACTGGTAGTTTTGCACACATACTAATGTCTTATGTCCTTAAGAGGGTGTAGCAGATTTCACAAAGCAGTTATTTCATCTTATTTCATTATGTGTTAGTGGAGCCCATCAAATCTGCTGGCAGCACGTGGACATGGGATTTGTAGTCTTTTGCATTTTACATTCTGCACCACCCGCCCCCTCTCCTGTCCTCACGCTCATCAACAGTATTCCAGATGCACCCTACCAATGCCTGTTCTTCAGGTTATATTGAGACCAATATAACCTACTCCCCCATCACTTCTGCTCACTACTGATGTGCGTTTTAAGCGACAGCTTCTCAGCCACCATGTTAAAAGGTCCAGAATCCCCCCTGGGGTCGACTTCGGTGAAATATTAATCTACACATGGAGCAAGACATGCTTTATTGCAGGCGGGAGACACCAACGGGGGAGCTGAGAATCCAGCGTCCTGATTTCTGTGCCCGTCGTGAGGGTCGACGGTTACCATGGCGAGGGACAGAAGAACAAATAGCCCGTGGGCAGCGAGGTGCTGACAGAGAACCGTCCCCTCAAGATCGCTGAACTCTCATTTTGCTTTGGATCAAAGCAGCGAACGCACTCACAGACCTGGACTTGCATCCCAACAGTAGAAGTTCCGACGTTAGTGCTCACAATCACATGGTCTCAGCCTCCACAGAAAACTGTGAACCTCTAAAATGGTCAGATGATAACACAACCAGAAACAAGACTGTTTCCAAAGACACGTGGATGTGTGTGTGTGTGTTGGGGGGGGCGTTAGTTTTGTGTAAAGTATACAATTTATATTTAACGTACGGAATTCATATTAACTGCTGAAAGAGGGCCAGCATGGTTCTGTATAAATAAGGCCATATGGTATCTCTTTAAAGATCTGCGTATATGCTTAATCATGTATTTAACTCCAATTTAATAAAGTTATCCGATATTTTCAATGCCAATCGCATTTGGTTTCTAATTTGTGCAATAAAAAAGTAAATCGCCCCGTTTAAATAACCACCAGGTAGGTGACTAAAGTCTTTTGGAGAATTTTAGCTTGATGGTGAAGTTTTAGACCGGTATGGAATGAAAATAGACAAAGTTTTGTCACATACACAGTCATACTAAGTACAATGTGGAGTGAAATGCATGGCTGCCGAAGTCGGGGGGCTTGTAGGCTTGTATCACAAAGCTGGATTTTTGGGTTAGCAAGAACTTGTCTGGTTTAAGGTGGTGAAGAAAAAGTCCAATTATGCAGCGGGACCTTAAATCCGTCAAGCCATCTAGCTAACCCGGAAATCTTGCATTGTGATTCAAACCTGAGGGCTGTGAAACGGGACATACGTCTGATTATACTTATGTGCCTGTTAGACGTAAGTCTAAGAGATGAGGGATAATCAGAAATATCCAGAGTGTGCAACTAACTGAAGAGAATTGGATCCAACAAAGAACTATCACTGAATTAAATTTCATGAATTAAATTGACAGTCTCATGTAAAAACAAAAAATGGACTGAATTTGGGAAATTTGCTCTTCAACTGGCAGTAAAGTGACATGCAGTGCAAAGACACTAAGAATAAAGTATCTGCTAAATAACATACGTAAAGTGTACAGGTTGAGGAGGCTATAGGATCATTGGTTGCGTAGGTTCTAGGCCCGGTCCTCATTAAGGATCCGAGCTGCCTAGCAAATCGCAGGTTTCGGGATCGACGAGGTCACGGCGGGCATTAGTTGGGAGAGCGCCTGCATCCATGAACAGGACCCCAGTACTGGAAGAGCTGCCCTTGACACACCGTGGGTGGAAATCTGTCACTGTCGGCTAGATGCAGCCGTTCATTTTCGCGGCGTGCGGTGGGTCTGCATGAGTTCATCTGCTCAGTGTTCCTTTGGCAGCTCGGAAAAGCGTCCTTGACGTACGTGTCATTCCTTTCGAGGGGGCCGAACAAAAGATCTCAGTGTTTTTTCTCGCGATGGATGGTACGGCATGGAGCGGGAGCCAGATGCCGCGTACTATGTGTAAGGTTTGGCTGTCTGCTGTTTGCCTGCGGAAGCGGCATCGGATGTGGTAATTCAAGGACGGATGGGCTTCTGACAGCTACCAAGTCTGCCTCTAACAGCGAGGTAAACATGAGTGAGTCAGTCACCCTGGAGACTAAAGAAACGCGATCGGGAGTCTGACACCATCCCCAAAAACACTGGTACCCATTAAACTCGGCCCGCTAAAGTTCATAGCCACCAATTGAGTTGAAGTTATACCTTTAGGGTAGCACATATTTCAGCTATTAGAGGACAGAGAGGGCGGGTTCTGGAAAGTTCCAAACGGCCCCACCTGTTATATTCATTAACTACTTTGCATCTTTTGTAAATGTCAAGCAATAGAAATGAGGTAACACGCAGTGAATGAGGTAATGATGCAAGTGTGATTATATTGACAGAAGGTACAATCCGCACACATTCTAGCATGTTGTAAGCCCTCTCCTTAAATCAGTTGGTGGGTTGCATTTCATCGTGCCATGCCGTGGTCTGAACTCTTCTCCTCAGCATATCTGTGGCCACACGAGCATCAGGAGCAGAACCAACCGGAACACCCACATCTCAAAAAGAACAACGAATGAAGCGAAGCTAGTCTAACTTATAGAAAATCCGTAAGGCTCTCCAAGATGCTAATATCACCAGCGCTGATACTGCTATCACTTTGACTATCGTAACCAAGAAACAAGAAAAGCAAAGAAGCTATGCTAAAATAAATAAATAAATAAATAAAAAAAAATGATAATGACAGGCTGCAGGGGGTGCCGTCGTCCATATGTGTTACCAAGGCTGAAGCCAGGGCCCTGTAAGTCGTTTCACTGTCACCCAGACAGGTGTCAGTGCTGTGCTGACAGACCGCCATTCCCCTGGGTTGCCTGTATCTCGGCACTCTGCGTCGGCTGGAACGCGTACCTCCTGCTGCCAAACTGACGGCCCCGCGACAGGCCCTGCGACCAGCCTATGGCGCAGAGATGGAAAATCACCCTCCCTCCGGGACGACGCTGTGGAGAATTGCTTTTTCAAGGTGCTATGGGGAGCATTCAGCAGGCGGTGGCGCTTTCAGGGAGAAACACGTTTACCGTTCGCCCTCGAACCCTCACGCTGTGTCATTGGCCTTTAAGTCTGACACGCAGAGGTCTTTCCCACCTTAACACATCCTTAAACCCTCGATGACAGGCTGATCACATCCATAATCGTAAAATCGCAATCGCAACGAGATCCAATATGCATGCTTTGCAATGCATCGGCAAAGACAAATGACAATGTGTTTTTAAATAGGATGGCTTTATTATTATGGGATGTATAAGCGTTATGGTTCCAGCGCAGGTGAATCTGGAAAAAGCAGGGCCAGCTTAGGCCCAGTTCTTGATAACCATCCTAAATCCAATGCTATCATATATTGTGTTATAACATTTATTGAAGCCTCAGTGGTTCAGCACAGAGGAACTACCATTGACCTGCAAAGGGCATCTAACCTAGATTTACCCAGTTAATCTTACAACATACACAATTAAACCATTGGTACACTGGAATGTTAAGGGAAGACATTAAAGCAGTAAGATGAAAAAAAAGCTATTACGAGAAGAGAATGTAGGGGTGAATATTAAGCAAAATTATTCTTATATAACAACCATTTATGGAATGAATTATCCTCTCGCCTTTCCTGCACCAGAACTCAGCATTTCACAGGCTTAAGGAAGCGCATCGGTCTCTGCTCCCAGAATGATTTAACCCTCAGGAAACACTCTGGCATTTTGGGAGAGGGAACCACGCGCCCCAAGGCTTTCAGGATGTCCTTTTCTTGAGAAAGCTGGCGTTCGCGTTTACCCTGGGATGCGTCGCAAATTGCGACGGTGACTAGAAGCGCGGTGGCAGGCTTATATGAAGGCTGGGGTGGAGGGTCTTTCCTTGGTGACAGCGGCGTAACGAGGGCCCCTCCAGTACGAGGGCAGAGTCAGTTGAGCGATAACGGGCCGATCACCGATGGCATTCAGTCTACTAGCCTCTCGGCGGCAAAAACGAGCTCTACAGCTCAGCAGTTGGAGAGAACTGATGAATAGGGGGGGGGGGGCCTAAAATTCAGGTCTAGAAACTAAACATATAGAGCAAGATTTTGTTTCAACCAACCAGTTGAGTACTTTGTGACTATGACTATTTATACTCAACTGTTCAAAAGGTAAACCCCTTCCAGGTGTTACTCAAATTACAGACCCAGAGAC
>JAABNX020000053.1:4082114-4093273 GCA_015163995.2 Mormyrus lacerda | reverse complement strand
GGGAGAGCAATGGAAGAACCAACATACAGATGATCCTGCATCGGCCAAAGGGGAGGGGGGGGGGGGTGGATAGCAACTTCTGTGAGGTTTCCTAATTTTTTTTTTCTTTTTTTTAAACAGGGGAAAAAAACCCGCACGACAAGGAACAAAAACACTGAGCAGTCCTGGGTGTCCAGCCACCTTTCCTCTCTTCCATCTTAACTACGGCACAGTCACACAACACAAAGTCCTTTAGATGAAAAGTCAAAAAAAAAAAAAAAAACCCAAAAACTACCACACGTCCAACTTCAGCAACAGAGGGGTGGGTGGGCCGGGGGGGGAGGGGCTGCAAGGTGAGCATTCACTTCTTCAGGGGCTGGTAGACGGAGGCGTTGGGGTCCAGGCCTGAGGGACCGGTGTCCATGAACTTGGAGGAGTAGTGTGGGGCCACGGCACTCATGTTGTTGGCATCTGCCGTGTAGGCGATGCTCGGCATGACGGCCATCACCTCCGCTATCTTCTGTTTCAGTTCCTTGATCTCCTGGTCCTTCTGGAGGATCTGACCTGCAGTGGGAAAGATGGTGAAGCGAGGTTTAGGATCACGTGGTCCTTCACCTCCTGAATCATGGATCTGCGACTGTCACATGGAAAAAAGAAAGGCTATACAGGCGCTCCTCTACTTACGAACTTTCAGACATACGAACGAAGAGGACTGTAAATCCAAATTGTGTTCATTGAGCTCCCATTTCCTGTCCTTTCCGTGTGCCAAATCTGCCTAGTATGACTTCCGGCCGCTACTCCCGCCGAGCGGCAGTGTAGCGTGCGCACTCCCAGCATCCTAGTTCTTTATACTTGCTTAAACCCTTAAAATGATGTTGAATAACGACTTGCGTACATTTCAAGTTATGAACGGCTGTTTGGAACGCAACTTATTTGTAAGTGAAGGCGCATCTGTACTGTCCACCCATAAGTAGTACAGGGATCATAACTATACACAGCCCATTCTACTCATCTATATATTTTAATAAGTGAATGGTGGGAAAATCCCATCCAGTGTTACTAACAGGACCCCGACTCCAGCCACCAGAATCAGTGAGGCAAACCCAGAAATGCATCACACTTGCTTGACACTAAAGATTCTGCCGATTCTGGGATTTGCACCAGCGACTTTCTGATCAGTCGTGACTGTCTAACCCGCTGAGCCACACCCCCCCCCCCACAAAAAGCTTTTTTTTACCTTAATTTAAGCCTCACAGTAACTCTATACAGACATCATCCTGTAGATAACCCATTGTACTTCCAACCCCAGCCCGACCTTGAGCGATCTCCAGCTGCCTCTTGGCGTCCCCCAGTGCAGAGAACAGGTCCAGTTTGATGCGGGTCTCCGCGCTCAAGCTGTTTTCCAGGTGCTGCGTCTTGTCCTGCATTGCTGAGAGCGCGGACATCAGCACCTCTGTGTCCTTCTCGTTCTCCTTATACTTCCGCAACTCCTAGAGGGGGGGGGGGGCGGGGGGGAGAAGAGAGACACAGAATGCCAGGTCAGCAGGGATTTCCCACGACGACTGATGACGGACTAGCGATTGGGATGTTCCTGCATCTCCAGGACGACTGGGTGAAGATGGTCTCTGAAGACCCAGAGAAGAGCCTGACTGAAACTTTGCTGTCTGCAGCCTACAGATATGGAAGCTGGACCTGGGACGCCCTGATAAATACTGCAAGCAGACACAACATCCCTAAGAAAAGGAGAACTATACCGATCCCTGTGGGGAGGGGAGGATTTCTGTGTCCAGTAGCACAGAGAAGAGATACAATAAAGGTTATATTTAAAGAACACAAACAAATACATGAAGCAAAATCAAAAATAATAACCCTGCAAAACAAATGTTCCGCTACGGTAAATGCAGTGCACACAGCGGCGTACACACACTCAGGATGCCAAAGCCGTTAGCGGTAGTAACAGTGTACATTCGCAGGCCCCCCCACAGGAGACCGGCGCCGCGCTGGCCCTAGGGGGTGCGAGGCTCACCTGCGCTCTCATCTCCAGCTCGCGGATCTGTTCCTCCTTCAGCTTCATGTCCATGCTCAACTTCTTGCACTCGCTCTCCAGCTCGCGGATGCGACTCCGGAAGGCGTCCGAGCACTCGCCCCTGCAGGGAGGGGGGGAGGGGGGGGGGGGCAGACCGTAAATAATAACCATCACGGGTTTTAGGTGGTTTTGCTGCTACTAAGAGAGGCGCCAAGTAATCCTGACCCAACAGCGCCACCATCTGGCATATTTCTGTTCTAAGCTGCCTTCGCCATTAAACGATACATTCTCCCTAGAGAACGCCTGGAAGTTAAGCAGTCTGCTTTACATCTTACGTTTTATTTATTTTGCATACGCCTTTATCCGAAGCGACATACAAGCAGGGTGAGCCAGTCCCTGGAGCGACTGGGGATTAACAGCCTTATAAAGGGATTTGAACCGACGACCTTCCGATCACAGACCCCCAGTGAGCCACACAGCTTTACTCTTGAAACACTCCCTGCCAGGTTAACCCCGCATGGCCTACAGGGAGGGCACAGGTGCATCGTGGGTAGTCTCCGCACCTGGATGCGGCTGCCAGCGCTACGGCCCGGGCGGCGGTCGCCTCCTCCAGCTTCTTACGCTTCTTCTCCTCAGCCAGCTGCTTCTCGACGGCCAGCCGAGCCTCCTGCTCGGCCTTCAGCCGCTTCTCCAGCTGGCTGATGGTCTGTTTGTCCTTCTGCTTGGCCTGCACGGCATTGTGGAGCCTGCAGGGGCCGGTAGGGGTAAGGTTAGGGACCCAGAAGGCGTGACGTGACGCGAGCGTGCCGGCCCATCATCCCGTGACCTCACGCCCCCGCCGGCGGCTCCCTCACTTGTTCTGCAGCAGCTCGTTGTCCTGCCGCAACTGGCTGAGCTCCGAGCGCACGCTCCTCTCCGTGCTGCTCAGGGAGCCGATCTGGCTGCGCAGGTCCTGCTCCACCTGCCGGCTCGCCTGCAGATCTGCTTTCAGCCTCTTAATATCCTGCTCCAGCCTGCAGGGAGATGGAAAGGCAGACCTTAGTATTAGTATTATGCATAAACGCAGACAAATAGCTAAAAGAAATTTATGCACACATATATACACTTAAGCCTTTACGAATAACTTCCTATCCTGATAAGGGAGAAAAAAATGCTTAAATGCATTCCTTCCCCACTAGATGGCAGCAAATACTAGGGAGCGAGATCCACAGACATGTTTGGTTGTCGGAGAAGGTTTAACACAGGAAGAGGTTTTCACATTCTGCCATATTAAGTAATCCTTCCATCCGACTTATCCAATGAGCTGCAGCCAGGCTGGAGCCCAGTCCCAGTAAGCACAGGCCAATGCTGTATGGGAAGCCAGGCACATGCATGCACTCGCGCACAGCCTGCATAATTTTGAGAGACCCTCCACCTCTTTTCTTATGCTGTACCCAGTACAGAGGCATGGTGAGTCTGGCACCTGTCCCAGCAAGTACAGGACATGCGGTGCATCCTGCACTGCATGCCAGTCCACTGGGGGGCACTGCCTCTCTCAGAAACACACGTCACACGTCATTTAGAGATACTCCAACATCTATTCACATCTTTCTGTAACATAATCCGCTCTCCATTATAAAACAGGAATGTTGAAAAGCCCGCCAATCACACTTCAATTTAGTAACTCCCTCTACAGGAACCTAAATGTAAGGCCCCGTTTTGTTATACGGGGTCCAGATGTGCCCCCACATTTTCACCAGTCGGTCATCCACTCTCATCGAGCCCAGTGCCAGCTGCTGTCACTCAATTCCAAGGACATCAGCCCAACACAATGACTGACCGCAGCGCTGCCAGGCGTCACAGCAGTGCGTTTGTTCCAGGCCCGGAACGCCGGGATTCCCGCTACTCCTAGCGCTCGCTGCCGAGGACGGCTCCCAGAACGAGGAGGGAGAGAGGGAGGGAGAGACACCAACCCAGCCCCATTCCAGACACAGGGAGCTCTGGGGGACCCCACAGTCCCACACAACTGCGATCTGCTCGCCCGAATTTCCAGTTTAAACAGGCAGTGCAGTGCAGTGCAGTGCAGTGCGAGGACCCCACATGTCTGCAGGGCATCCACAAACACTTGCACACTTTTACCTGTGAATCTCGCTACAACTTTAAAAAAAAAAAAAAAAACCCAAAATCGACAGGGTTGTGCAGATACTATTCAAAGCGAACACACACAGTGTGCAGAATAACGAACACATGTTCTCAAGCACCTCTGGTGACTCAGTTTTGTAGAACATTTCATGACTACGTGTTGCTAATTGCACCAGTGACTGAAGTTTCATACAGAACGTCCGCAGCCTGTTCCTGTCCAAGATCTACTTCTGTAAGAATACCTCAAATACAGAAATAAATCGGGCCCAAAGTACCACAGAACACAACCCTGTCATCTCCTGGATCAATTTCCTGACTCCCTGCATGCCTGCTTTCTCCGTGACTCACCAAACAACCTTTTGAGAAGCCGGCCTTCTGCCCCGACTCACAGCGAGTGCCGCATATCTGGCATTACCGCATTTACCTTGATTACCGCAGCCCTAACTGTGGTCGAAGGGGCACGCGGGAAATGTAAGCCCACGCTGGGCCCCCCCACTGGGTCCAGACACGTGCCACTCTCATACGGGTGTCATTCATCACAGCGAAACCAGAACACTTTACAAGCCTACTTAATCTCTAGAAGCATCATTACAGATGCTCTAAAAATTCCTCATACACGAAGCGGATTTTAAAAACGTGTTATAGACTGAAATTCAATTCTCATAAAAAAAAAAAATGATAATTAAAAACCATCACGCAAATTTCCCTTCATCAGAAGCGGATGATGGTCTGTTTAGTTTACATTTACTAAATCAACTGACTTGACACAAACATCATCTTATCAGTCTGTCACTGAAATGCATCTTCGTTTAAACTACGGGGGTGACCGTTAAACCACCTGAAATATTTAATGGAACATTACTGGCAAAGCAAACAGAAGCCTTTAGTCTGGTCAGCATTTGGGATAGGCATGCTCTTGAGTTATGACACAATTTTGTGCTATACTGTAGACAAAACATGCTGATTAACATCACGATGGACAAATTAAGTTGATAAATAATAAACCACGACAGTCAGGGAACAGTGGACAAAGCAGGCAGGTGGCCATGTGAGAGGCACAGAGGAGGATGACGGCGGGAAGAGGGCGCCCCCTACCGCACAAGCGCCTCGGGCTTGCCCAGCTGGTTGTTGGGTATGCAGTTCTCCATCAGGTCCCTGTGGGATGACGGGCTCTTTCCCGGGAACTTCTGCTTCTTCTCGCTCCTGCTGGAGGCCGCCGAGGTGGGCACACTGCCGTTGGCGGCGCCGTGGCCGCGGGGCGACGAGTTGCCCGGGCCTCCCGCTGTGTTCTTGTAGTTCTTTGAGGCGCTGGCGGCGACGTCATCCTTGGCCAGCAGGCTCTCCGCGCTGCCCGCCAGCTCGTTGTTCAGTCTCTTGCTACTCAGGTGGTTCTCCATGTACTCGATCTCCTGCAGCTTGGACTCCACCGTCTGCAGGATGTTGTTGTTTATCCCCAGGCTCTGCTTTTTGCCGTCTCTGTCCTTGCACTCGCGCCCCTTCTCCCTGTACTCCAGCTCTGGCAGCGGAGGTGTGACCTTCCTGCCGGGGGCCCCATTCTGGGTGGTGGGGGGATGCTCCGTGTCGGAGACCCCTTTGGCCGCTGTGACTGTAAGGTATAGAGTGATTAGCTTGGGGCTTTGGTCCAACCTACTGACCCATAATGTACATATGGTCTAGTGACACCAAGGCAGGGTAACGATCTACTGCCCACAGCTGGTGAAGTTCAAAGAACAGCCTGTAGGAGGAGCCAAGGGAGACAACCTACATGCAATTCAGTCTGTACCTAAAACGGCTGCTGTGATTGGATGGTTCAACCCCCCCCCCCCACCTCTCCCATAGTAACCTCAGGGGCCCCGTGCACATGTATGGTTCACATGCTGGTGAACTGCCACCGGTCGGCTGTAATGGACACTAGCCGGCCTCCCTCCCTCCCGACTCTGCCCCCCCCGGGTACCGACCTTCCTCTGCCTCTCGCTCCTGCCTGTGGAGGAGCTGCTGCTCTGGGGGCAGCGCCTGCTGCAGGAGCTGCATGTAGAACTCGTTCTCCTTCTGCACCTCCTTCTGCTTGCGCAGTCGCATCTTGTAGCTGACGTAGCTCTTGAAGCCGAAGCCCAGCGTCACCACGGGGTAGCCGATGCTGGGGAGGGCGGAGACGGTTCAGTGGGTGGGAGGGGCTTAAATTAAAACCTATTGGGCCACGACAGATTAAGGGTGGGAAGGGAACCCAGGGGCCTTTACCAGGTGCTCATCAATCCGCATGGATGCTGGCAGCATAATCTGCTGTTTTTTCCTATACACCAAGCCCATATCCATGGTCCCTTTATTCTAATGTAAACATAACAGCGGAGTGGCTCTAACTTAAAAAAATAATATACATCAACTGTTTTTGAAATCCAACACAAACATGTCAGGCTAGAAAAGAAAACAAAAATTGGCCAAACAACACGTCTATTCTTACACCGAAGTGGCTAAACGTGTCCACTGACACAGTGACCTGATCGGTCACACAGCACACAGCACTGCACTGAGCACACAGCACTGCACTGAGCACACAGCACTGCACTGAGCACACAGCACTGCACACCATGGGCTGGCTGGCTGGCAGCGGCACTCACCAATGCGCCGCGAACGGTCGGCACAGGTCCACGTGGAAGTTCTTGAGATCTTTGAAGCGGATCGCTGCCTCGATGTACACGAAGAGTATCCAGAGAGAGACCGTGGGAAGGCACACTCCTCTTTCTATGCATCCAAAGCGAGAGGCACACCTTAACAGCCGTGCTATGGTCTCCGCTACGCATCAACTCAGGAAAAAAAAAACCCACTAGAGTTTCCTTAAAGATTGCAAAACTGCATCGCTGTCCGAGTTTCCCCTTCGCTGCAGTTATTTCGATTCTTATCAGCAGGAGAGCACGACGGCCCGGGGGGAAGGCTGACCCCCAGCTCTATGCACCGGGGGAGCCTGTGGTTTATTCCCACATGCTGAACACAAGCGGATTTGGTCGAATCTATAAACCGCGCCTAGCTTGTGTGAGTGTGCGCCCTGCCGTAGACTGACATCCCATCCAGGATGTCTCCTGCTTTACCCTCTGTGCTGCCTGGGACGGACTCCAGGGCAACACCTGGAAGATGGATGTATTGTCAGGGTGCAGCCAAGCGCTACATCACTGTGTCACTTAATACTGACAGAATATTGCCACCCACTTGACAAATATGTATAAGATGTGGGGGAAGAGGGTGGGTTGGCTACATCCCAAATTAAGCCCCTGTTCTTCCCTCTCATGTGTTGGCTGCATAAATCTGTTTTCCGTCCTACGTGCTGCAAGCCTATACAATAATTCGCAGTCATCCTGTTGTCCGCGGCTCTTCTTGTTCTCTCTCAGCAGGCACTGACAGCCCTGTACACGTGTTCCTCGTATGTGTGTACACGTATGTGCCACATGTAAAGACCCGTCTGCACGACCTGTCGAATATCCCGTGTCGTAGCATCAAGCGTGGACTGCTCGTCAACGCGAAGACACGTGGATGCACGCGTGAAAAAACACGCTGCGCCGCTGCATACGTGCTCACCTGTGTGCCACACGTACTGCACCCACACGTACGTGCTGGCGGCGAAGAACAGCCACTGGACGGGGATGAAGAGGAGGCAGATGATGTCTGACGTGAAGGCCACGCACACGAAGAACACAGAAAACGCCTGCGGGACAGAATGCCGTCACATTCGGCTGCATGACACCTCATTAACCCCCCCCCCCCAAAATGAGAGCTGAGGAACAATGAGTTTTACTCAAACTTTTCACACGGCACGACAGCGAGTGACGATTGCAGGCGCGATGCGGCCCGGCCCTCAGTGTTTCAAAGCCTCCTCCCCTCCACAGTCATTGCAGTCGCTCGTGCCACATGTGGTCGCCTCGAGTGACCCTTGTGAATCTCACATGCTCATCTCCAAAGAATGGGCCTCGCTCTCACCTCACCTTTCGGCCGGCGGAGGAAAACTCACCAGCCCCTGGTACCTGAAGGAGTCGTACACGCTTCTGATGAACAGCCAGAACGGCCACAGGTACTCGAACCTAAATTCCAGCACGAAATCCGCCAGCAGCACCATCGCCCACACCACCAGGAACTTGAGGTACAGGAATGTGCTGGGGAGGAGGGGGGACAGAGATGAGGGTGGGGGTTGACTGGTATCTAAAGGCACCAGGAAGGTTGAACAGCTTGAAACAAATTAATAGGTGGTTCCCTATTAACAAATGACTAATACCCAAAGTGAAAGGCCACAACACAATCTGTGGGAGAGAGGGAAAAAAAGACAGATAGATTCATTCTGAACCAAAGAATACAGGATAAGACCATACCACTCTAAAAAGACACAAACAATAAATAAAATAAAAGCACAGGTGCCACAGTAGTAAATGGACACAGACACCTATGCAAGACAGTTATACCATTAAACAAAGGCATGCACCCCTACAGTAAATACAGTAAAAATTCACAGCCAAACTTGATGGGCAAAACTTAGGAAAACCCCCAAGCAACCAGATAAAAACAGCAGGTTCAAAGCAAGTGAATTGTTTCACATCTTCAACATTTTTAAAAAGACCCAGGGCACTTCATATCCAGCAATCGTAAGACAGAATGATAGATATTAACTGGTGGCACTACAAGTCTTTTACATGACAAATGACTAGCATTAGATCATCCACAGTAAATCAAAGATCCATATTTTAGCGCAATATTCAAAGGGAAAATACTGCCAGTTGGGCCCAGACTGTGTAAAGTTGCTAACAGAGATCAGCGTTAAATGGAGCCTCGAGGAATCGAGCTCATCTTCCTGCACCGTTTCACGTGTGAAAATAACCGCTTGTTTTTAGTGGATTTTTAATCGGTATATGACATTTGCACAGCTTACGGGTCGCGTTTACGGCTACATCCATGCACACTTGGGCAGTATTGTTCTGAATATCATAAAATGTAAAAAACGCAAATTAAGCTGTAAGAGACCTGAAGGAACGGACACGTTTATAGATGAACACCGTTTTAAAAGGGATTCTTAAGAAACAGGGGAATGCGACGGAGTTGAATAAGTGAGATTGTGTGCAGATTGGAAAGCTATAAGAAGCAGCTTCATCAGAGGCTGCGCTTTATCCGAGACCCGGGCCGCGGTTCGGCCCCCTCCTCCGTCCACGCAGCTCGGCCAGCCGGCCGTCGCTCTCCCGGACACGCCGCGGCGGACAGGCGTAACGCGGACAGATGCACCGCCGGCCTTCCTCGCCGTACCTGCCGTAAATGCCCTCGGTGATTCGGTTCCGTTTTAACGGCCGCCGGAGTTTGCTGCAGTCCGCATTGCGCCGCTTCATCCTCCCCCTTTTAGCTCGGGCCTTCTAATTTTTCCCAGTGGGCTTTTCCAGCTCTTTCCCCCGAACCTTCTACTGGCGCACTGGGGGGGAGGAAACCTACGATACAATTTTCAATAAAAACGAGTCGCTGTTGTTATTATTTCACTGGAAACAAAGAAATAAATAAAAACACTCCACAGAAGACCCTCCTCCTTTCTTTTAGCGCAGGCTCCATACGCCGCGACGTATTGCACAAAAAACACTGCGCGACAGTCTGTCCGACCAATCCTCTGTAACGTACGGGGCACAAAACATGATTGATGTGAAAAGTGACTAATAATGTTACTCGAACGGGTGTCATTCACACAAAAGGGCGGGCAAACGTGGCGTGAGCGTCAGGGACGTCAGCCAATTGCTTTCTCAGCAGGCAAGCTGGGCGTCCGTCGCTGACCTATGGCGTGCGGGGCGAGGAGGGATGTCGCTGCTGGTTGTCTTCTGGTGCTATTTTTGTTCGTGGTTGAAGCGACGCGGAGCTGCGTTGAATGTACGCCGAGTAAAAATAAATACATCGATGAGGTGCTAGTGGGCGATCACGCTGGTAGCTATTATTAGCAATAAAATGACCACAGGATGTCCTACCCGAAACAGACACCCCAGTTAACAGCATGCAACAGCAGGCAGATTTTACAAGAAGGAAGAAAAGCCCCGATAATTCCCTCTCAAAATTACTTTACAGACAATAGAAGCCATGATCATGAACCTTCTTCGAGTCGGGAGACTTTGGCTAAACCGTTTAAGGCAATTACGTTTCGTATATGTATGGGACAGTCATGAGATGTTAAGAATAAAATAACCTTCACATTCAGGTTTGTACAATACACCAGAAATGCCACTTAAGAAATGATTTTGTATCTTTATTGTTACAGAATCTCCAGACAAAACTAGGAAGGGAAAAAGTCAATAACATACTGTTGGTAACCACATCTGGTAGGATAATGCCACACAGCTACAGAGTAAAGTCCAGATGGTCTAATGTTCCTGCTACTACCCTGTGCTAAGTGGGACGAGGGAGAGAACAGCTCCGCTGGGACCAGTTATATACACTGGTTATCGAGGGTTCAAATAGTGTACATCCTTAAATGAACAAGATATGAGACACAATGAAAAAAGGACTGGGAAAGAACAAAATGCAATGAACTACAAATGAAGGTAGACTGTACATACATTATTTATTTAAAAAGAAAAAAAATCAGGGGCGATCCCTACCATTGAACCGTGTTTGGCATCTTATGACAGTGTGGTCTGCCACAGTAGCAGGTTTGTGGTTAAACACGGTTTTTTAAAAAAGGAAAAAACAGGATACTTACACAAACAGGACTGTTTTACATTTACCATTCTGTGGATTGAGCTGAACAAAAAGGTAGACGGATGGAGTATAAATATTTGTAAAATCCAACACTGGAGACAAAGCTACACCAGGTTTATCTGAAGGGATTTACCACAGGTAACAAAAGAATACTTCCCATAGGTTAACCTGATGCTACCAGATGTCTCTCAGCTTGACATCACCTTGACCACACTAACACTGCCCCCCCCCCCCCATCCCCCCGTAATTCACACGCATGGTCTCAAGCAGGACAAAAGAACTTGTTTTCAATTATGGGGTGCATGCACTTTACTTGAGTATTGCTGTGGCCAGT
>JAABNX020000053.1:4050826-4082014 GCA_015163995.2 Mormyrus lacerda | reverse complement strand
CCCTCCTCCCTCCGCCCCCACCAACCCCAGGCCTGGAAATCACTCCCTCTGTTCCATCTTCACTTTGGGTGGCTTTAAGAAGGTTCGGGTATTCTTCTCCTTCTTGCTCTTGCCCTTGGCCTGGAAATTTCTCCAGCTGTCCACTCGCCCATCCCGTGATTCCTGGGGGACACAGAACCCTAATGGTACCATGTCACAAACAGGGGGGCCACACCGACCAATACTCCCCACCCCCCTAATTCGTGAGGTCCAATTCTTTCACAGGGAAATGCACTGGGGAGGCTGCCACGGGGAAGACCCAGTACGCGCTGGAGAGACTACGTCTCTGGGCTGGCCTGGGAGCGCCTCGGGATTCCCCCGGAGGAGCTGGTGGAAGTGGCCAGGGAGAGGGAGGTCTGGGTTTCCCTGCTGAGACTGCTGCCCCCGCGACCCGACCTCAGATAAGCGGTGGATGATGGATAGATGGATGGAAATGCATTTAACGAAATCAGTCACAACCTGTACCTCAAAGTGCTTCTGCCACTCCCTCTCTCTCTTCGCCTTCTCCTGCGTTTCGATCTCCTCCTCCCGCTGTCTCTTCCTAAAACACACAGATCACTGTCAGGTGGGTGCCATGGTCCAGCTTGCAAATGCCGGGTAATGCTAAACTACAGCTTCACCGACCTGGAAAGCTACAAAAGTAAGTAGGTGGAAGTGTGTTGGTACAGTACACTGCAATCTGTCACTTCAATCTGCAACAGTTGAGTTAGCGACTCATAATCAACTGGGCCACCCGCTCCAGCTGCTCTGCCGATTGAGGTGCTCGGAATTAGGCCAGAGGTCTGAGTGTTCAGCTGGCTGTGGAAGCTCATTCATTGTGAATACTTTGGGCAGCTATAACTGAACAGCTATTGTGCTGCCATAAACATTTTAACATCATTAAATTAAAAAAGCCATTAAAGAACTGCAAAATCCCCTCTTTCAACCAGTTTCTAGGCCTCAGGGGAGTCTCTCCTCAATCTCATTTCATCACCACTCATAAATACAAGCATCCCCTTTCCCATTAAATAAGTTGCACCCCCCTTTGTACCTCCATGACATTGTGCACAGCAAATGCTTCAACGTCCCATTACTGGTAATGCAGAGACCCTTTATTGGCCGCAAATTGCTCCGCTCACTTCCTATCTTCATTGCACACACGATCCATCATTCATTCTCAGCAATTTTGTCAAAGCTGCAGACGCACTGCGATTCAGTCAGCAGGTTCCTGAGTTACCTTTCATGCATCTCCTTAGCTTCTCTTTCCTTCCTCTTGATCTCCAGCTCCGCAAACAACTTCATCGTCTGCTTGTAGACGGCCTGCTTGAACTGGAAGTAGTAGAAGCAGTCAGAGAGCAGATGTCTGCTAATCGCCGCACCTCTATTTTTAACGTCTTGTAGGCCCCACCAGATGCTTGGCGACAATGCAAATAATATTTGCCAGTCAGCTGGCACATGTCATTCATTTTCTCATGTGAAAAATGAACCAAGGTTTCTCTCAATTATAGCCTTGATACAATGTCTTGACAAACTGATTTCTTGAACAGGGTTAAAATGTTTTGAGGGGAGGCATTGAATCATATTTTCTCGGGGGGGTCCCTGAATTCTGATGCGGAGTCTGTAAAGTCACCAATGATTGGTCAGATTTGGCCTGTACCTATTGGTTGGGCTGATGATTCATTGGAAACAGATTAAAGACTGGAGCCGGTGTGATACAATTCAACCAGTATTACTGAAGGAAAAGGGAGAGCGGGCCATCATTTCCTCCATACCACTTCGGGGTCATCTTCCTCCACCACTGTGGACTTTCCCTCTTTCTTCAGTTGCTTTCGCTTCTGACTCATCTGACATCACAAAAGAGGAGAGAACCAAAACGCATATCAAATGTCAGGAATGGACTCCTTTACATTGTGGGAAATTCCATTTTCGACCAAGAGGCTTGAGTCTAAAACACCGCTGGGGGGGGCATGCACTGTTACATACTCTTTCCATGTTATGAAGGAAACCTGTTTAAAATTTGACTTGTATTTTCATTTATAGTTCTCTCAACTTTCCAATGCTTAACAAGAATAAAAAAAAATGTGCAGTTTGTGAAATAAACGGAAAAGTGGTAGCCTGTGGTGTGCAAAATCTTTTGACTGGTAGCATATTAACGTCTCCAATCTCACCATGTGCTCAATGTACTCCTTTCCTGCATGAATCACGTCGACAGCACGCTTCTTTTGCTCAGGATCCAGGAGTAAACGGTATGCCTTATCCACAGCTGAAGAGCAATGGGGAACATCGTGTAAATTACCAGTGAAACAGAATCATATTAGATGCCATAACAGGGCAGATATTATAATTTACAGTAAAATCCAGTTATAAACAGACTTCAAGGGACCTGGCAAAACAGTCCATTATATCCAGAGTTGCTGTATGGCCAGAACACAACTACAGGACACCATTTACTCATGCCACACCCCAGCAGACACACTTGCGGTATAGATTATTATATTGTACATGTAGTAATCCAACTTTACCTGACCAGATGCGTGACTATTAATAATTCCAACTATGTATCTGCACTGGATATCACCGGCATGCCAAGCACCATGTAGGCGGAGCCTGCATGTCCGTTATAGACAAACAAAACTACAGCTAAAAGCGGCCCTGGGGACCAAATTGTTTGTCCGGTATAAGTGAAATTCTGCTATATGCAAGTCCGCTATATCCAATGCTTTTTCAGCATGTTCTTAAAGGCACACAGCCAGGACCAGAGGACCTTGTCCGTTATAGACGATATTCCGTTATAAGCGAGTCCACTACAACGGGATTTTACTATATCTGGTGCAGGAGCCAGAGGTAAATGGTCAAATACAATACACATTATCACCTGTGTTTGCAAATCTCTCTGTAAAGCGCACGATTATAAATGTCTTACAATATAACATTTAAATAATATATTAGGTAGGCAACAAAAGACTGTGACCGGGTGTTCAGTAGATCAGCACGATGCCTGATGTTAATACAGTACTGACATGCTACGCACAAGCAAATGTTACATTGAAAGAATTATGATGGTCAATTGGGTTGAGATTAGGCTTAATCCGTATGTTATACTACCGTGTACGTTACCTTCAAAAGCTTTCTGAGCCCTGTCTACATCATCCTGGTTCTTGTCAGGATGAACCAGGAATGACAGCTGGAAGAGAAAATAAGTTTTAAAATATTGATCCAGGTAATATAGCACAGGAAGTATGACAGAAAACGACAGTCATACTACGTCATAGCAAAAATGAAGCAGGACATTCTTTATATACCTGCCGAAACCGTTTCTTTATCTCTTCATCTGTTGCGTCTGGGTCGATCTGCAACACCTGGAATATGAGAACAACAATTACACACGCACGCGATAAAGGGGATGGAGAAGTTATACGTAGTCAACTCTGACCGTTTTGCTTAAACCATAGACCAAAGAAAAACACACGCCTACCTCGAATGGATTCAGGTTAAAATAAGACGCCCCGGGTCTTAGCAACCTCTCTATCTGCTGTTTTGGGGTGAAAACAGAGTCTCTCTTCTCAATTTGTTTCACCTGTGCAAACATAGAGCAAGATCCATCAGTCGGGACAAAACGTGAAAACGAAAACAAGGTGCACATCAAAACAACACGCAAAACCGGATACTAATGCGGAGTACCTGGTGATTATCGAAGAAATACATACAAAGGCATATCTAACCGCGTCATTTATCTGCTTGTTACATTTAGAAATCACACGCTAGCTGTTATGCATTACCCAACAAAACGCAGAAGCCTAAACTGTTCGCCCGGCCGTATCTCGTAGAGTTTTCAAAGCACGCTCCATTGTATTTTCTTAAGGCCTAATAACATCAGTCCCTGAGTCGTGCTTAACTATACATCGTGAGTGTCCAGCGCCCGACCGACGCCGAATTACTTTATTATCTCTCAGATGCATAAATCCACGGATTCCCTGGACTCTTACCTCCGAATAAAACGCCTGAAAAAGGTCTTCGCTAGTGTCACTCGGAGCGCCAGCTTCTCCTCCATTCGACGCCATTTTGGCTCAATTTACCGTCACGTGACCGGGTATTTAATCACGTGAGCTGCCCTATTACATTTGAGGCACGTCGGTACCTGCGTCTAGTTTTCTGGAAGAAAACCGACATTACTGGAAAAAAAATCACTGAAAGTAAAAGGTAGACTTGCTTAATATCTTTCATATCTAGAAGTGTTTTTATAAATGTCTTCTACTTACTGTTTCTTGTATTAATATTTAAGCTAAAATACTGTTTTGCTGTGGAAATTGTGATAAACATAATTATTTTAGGTTATAACTACCATTTGCTTACCATAACGAATCATATAGCTACTTTGCTTATTATTATTTTAAAAACAACCGTAGAGCATTTCAGTTCTGGTATCACAAAGTAATTTTATTTCTGAAAATGACTCATGTTCAGAACGTCAAACAAATTTCTTCAGCATAGTAATACTCCCATATTACACCGTTGGTCCTACACACAACAAAAAGGTGTGAAATCGCTATTAACCGCAGACGGACTTTCTCCGCGTCCTGTTGTATGGTAGCCTGGTAATGTGATTCTTAGACAACGCCCACACGTTATTAGACGGGAAAGGTTCGAACCCTTTGTAAGATTGTCAGCTGATTAATCACGGACATTTAAATTCTTCTGAACCGACTTTTATTCATTAATTTTCTTCTAATTACCAGAACGATCAAGTTCGTGAGAGTACACAAATGAAAATAAGCTGTTTTTGGTTGACATTTGTAGTTGCTAATAATTTTTTTGCGATTTTCATTCATCAAGAAATATACTATAACTGCGCCGGCTAAAATGTGTAACTCATCATCGAAACATGTATTATTATTGCCTATTCAGTGACTGAAGAACTACTGTATATTTGTATAGTTTAAATGTTACCGAGTTGTCCAAGTTTAAATGATACGACAAATATACTGTATGGGGAAATAAATAAATAACGCAGCATACCTGTTTAAAACTTTATTGGCAATTGACAGCACTTTAATCATTTGACAGTCTACGCATATCAGATGCAATTTGAAATTCCTGTTGGATAAAAATATTCTGCACTGTGTTATACTGCCTATCAACCGCAGCTGACATTCTGTGGGACCCAAACCCACAATAGTGTGAATCGACAGTGGTACAGTCAGGCACCCAAACAGCTGTGTTTATTGCTTGATTAACTGAGGAGATCGTAAAGGTCGTAAATTTGGAAATAAAGGCTGTGAAGTAAATTCAGTAATAGAATTAGGCATTTACATGATACGCCACTTCCATGTGGGCTGGTGGCCACGAAAGCGGAATCCCTCTCAGTTCACACTTTTCTGGAAGCTGAAAGTGACTGTCCATCTCTGACAAAATAAAATCCTGGAATCCAGTCTTGAAATTGGGACTCCATATTGTGGGGAAAATCCCCTTTTCCTCCCCTGAAATCAGACTGAAACCAGAAGCAAAGCGTGTGGGGGGATTAGGACGGCGACCTTACCCGGCAGTCCCTGTGACGACCTCGGACATGAAGCCCACGTCCACACTGTGACACAGCCGGCGGGGCCTTCAAGACACGCATTCCTGATAGTCAGGTGACAAAAGCAAGGGGTTAACACACTTTAAAGAAAAGTGTCTGGGGACTCTCTTCTTCACCCAATATTCATATCTCAAGAAATCTTAACCCTCTGCATGCCATAACTGAAACCGTCACAAGGGTTCCAATTCGAATGCGGTGTGCTGGTTTCTAGAACCCTAAGTCTTCATACCTGTTGAAATAGTGAAAAACTTGACATCACAAAAATTGTAGGGGGGGGGGGAAGTGTCCCTTTATGTTCTTTTTTTTTTGTGATTATTAGTGCTCATTTGACAGAATAATGGTACCTTGAATATTTCAAATGGCCAGGTTACCATGTCATTATACATGCGCAAGCTGTTAATTTCAAACAGATGAAGTATGCAACGTTTATATGGGGGGGGGGGGGAGTATGTCGCATGGCAATAGAATGCAGGATCAGCTTGCGGGTTGGCAGACTTGTACAGCAGCTCTGAATATTAGGATCTTCACCGTGAAAGATTTATTTGAAGATCTGATGTCACTGGAGCCCACAAAAGCAGCGAGAGCAACATGAACAGAATTTCTGATCTCAGATTTATCTTCATGGCTTCTTTCTGCCAAATCAAGCTTTTTAAAGGATAGAGATTTCAAAATGAATCATTTTCATTGACATATTTAGCAGACGTTTTCGAAGGTCAGAGGGCAGGGTCAACCAGCATCCCTGTAGCAGCTGCTGCTGCTAAGGGCCTCAGTCAAGGGCTCAAAGATAATATGATCACTGCCAGACAGAGATTCGAACCCACAACCAAGACACGGATCCCTAGAACGCTGAGCTGTACCTGACATCTACACCCTTAAAATATCCCCCTAATACATATCAATGTAACACATTCCTTCAGCACTGTGGATGCCCCCCCAAACTCCCACAATCCTAGAAAACAATGGATCAGGATGAAATCATCTTTGTAAATAAACCCAATTTAAATTAAACTCCTTTTGAGCATTACCCACATAGTGCTTATGTATCTTATTCATGATTCAAAATTTGTAAAGCGTCAAACATTTCAAAATCTTAAGAGAAAGACTCCAATTTAAATGCAGTGTTAAGACCTGTAACCAGAATTGAACTCCTTCACTCGGGATACGGCAGCATAATAATAAAAACATTTTTTTGGTTGCTGGATGAAAAAGCTGATTGGAGTAATACCTGAAATTACACCGGGTCCTTCCTGAGCAGGGCCAATCATTTTGTGCATCGGGGATTTCTTTATTTTTTTTTTTAATGACCAGACCATGAAGCGAGGAGACTCAGCCAATCAGCACAAGACCCACCTGCCTCTCAGTTTCCAACAGCTATACCTTCTCCATGATGACTTATGATTCCAAACCTCTTTAGGATGCTCAGAGAGAAGGGAATGTTATCTTTTGTAAGGACAGAGAAACCTTTTGGAAAACTCACAAATCCAGTTGCTGGAGGGAGAGGAACCTTTTATGAGCATTCATATGATTAGCATATCCAGTAATTATTAGGAGGAGGTGTTCAGTCTTCTCTGACATACCCAATCATTCATGGAAGATTGTCTAGTTGTATTAAGAGTAGACGTTTTCCATTCTGGGTAACTTTACCCCAAGAGACTTAAACATTTTGACTCTAGCCTGAGCCGAGGTCCGAGCTGAAACGTGCAGGTGTGAGGAAGAGGAGGCGATCTTTAGCGGTGAAGAGGTAAACCAGCTCACCCTTTCGGAAGAACACAGCTGAGATGTGTTCCTCACGCTAGCGCTGCCCCTCTCGCATCGCCACCTGGGTAAGTTGGAATAAAAGGACAAGCTTAAACACAAAACTATGGACTCTGCAGAGGAAAAGACTGCATGTTCTCTTATCTTCACTACACGGTGACAGATCGCTGGGCTTTCAGTGCACAGGAGGAACATCTCGCATCATCTTGGAGATTTAACCCTTTGGTAAACAGGCCGGGGGGTATGCTTTTTAATTTTCTTAAAAATTGAAGGGATCAGACATTATAAGCCAGGAAAGGCTCCCAAATTGATCTGCCTTGTAGAAGGACCCAGGAAATTAACCATGGTGATACAAACAGGAAGAGTTTAAAAATACATTTTAATTTACTGTCATTTAACCAAGCATGTTTTAATTCCTTAGAATCAAGGTATAAAGAACTTCTCGTTTCACACGTCCAAATGGCTCGTTTAAGGATTCTGGAATCTCAGAAAATATCCATTCTATGAAACTGCTCAAATACCTTTTCCCAGGCCTGAGTTCTAAATAACATATAACCACAACAGCATACTTAATGCTGAAGAGCAAAGGGTTAAAATGCCTTCTATTCAGGTACTGCATGCATTTGATCATCTTTAGACCTCTGGAGATTTCCTTTCAGATTGGTCGGAAGTTCTGCAAGGTGGTACAATATCCCCATTCTGAATTGAGTGGTCACAACATTAATCAAAAACATAAATGCCTTTCATGTCACTTATTGTAAATTGATTGGATCACTTACATAAGTTTTCCCCATCTGCAAACAGCCATTGTTGAAGTAACTGAAAATATTTTAGGACACAACTGAATTGGAAGTATCTGGTAACTAAATTTTTGGTTGAGTTTTATTGAAATGTAACAATCAGAAGTTACAAACATGAAAGAACACTCTGTCACGGCCCTTTACGTGTTTCAAACCAAATTCCAAAAAAAATTTAAAGATCAGATTTTTATGAAGTTATACGAACAGTTCTAAAACCCAAAACAATTTTAAATCTACCACTAAGCAATTTTATAGCAACTGAAATACAAATATTTTCCCCCCAATTTATGCTTTTTTCCTTGGATTATTAAAGCAAACTGAAAGCACTGAAAATAAATGCCTAAATTCAAACCTATATACACAACCATATTCCTCCACTGCTCAATATTAGGAGTATGGAAGAAAATAAGCCCACAATGGGGGGGTGGGGGGAGGGGGGGGGTTAAGCAAGGGATCTAACAGGACATTCATGATTTTTAACATCTTCACAAACCTTTGAAAAGGAATGTCCACCTTTAAAACATTAAATGCTGGCTTAAAAAAAACACATAAACACACACAAAAAAAAAACAAAAAAAAAAAACATAAAAAGTGGTTGTGTTTAGTCAGGGGTGTCCAGAGTAAGAAAACGGCTGGGAAAAGTTTGACAATCATCTTCAGCCCAATTCATACCTCCGGCCAATCGAACAGCCAAACTTCGGCGAGGACTCTTTTGTGGGGTCTTAGCATTCGTTTGTGTATGGGGGATGAAAAACGAAAGCCAAATGGGAAGGTGCTGCCCATCTCCTTGATTTGTCTGCCACATAAACTTAACTTGCGCCTACTTCCATTGCTGGCCATACGAATCGTGAGAAAACTCCAGGTTGTCATTACTGTAACCATAGTTACCGGAATAGTCGGCACCCTGCTGCAGGGGCTGCTGGGCGATGGGCTGGGACCCCCAGTTCTGCTGGCTGTTGGTCTGTCGCCGCTTGGAGTCCGGCTGGTTGAACACGTCGGCCTTCCTCTTCCCGCCCACGTTGCCCCCTCTGTTTCCCCGCGGCCCCCTGGCTCCTCGGCCCCTCTGCTGCTGGAAGGGTGCTCCCCGACCACCACGCCCCCCCCGGGGCACTCCTCTTTGGATGTAGGCCCCCCTCCCCCGTGGGGGCGGGGCTCCCCGTGACCTGGCTGGAAGAAGGCTGCCCCTCCCACCCCGACCGCCCCTCCCTCTCAAGGGGTAGCCGTCGTCGTATGCGTAGTAGGGGTCTTCATAGCCGCCTCGGTAATCATGATAGTCATAAGCGAGATAGTCGTCATAGTAATCTTCGCTGGTAAAGTAGTCTAGGGGGTACGGGTAGCTACCCCTGCCACCGCGCCCCCTGCCTCTCATTTGGGGGGGCATGCGAGGGGGTGGGTAGTAATAATAATCGTCGTACCTGAAAGAGACAGCAGCGACAGCACAGCTCAGCTTGCCAGGACTTGACTATGGTCACATCAGCTAGGACCTGCTATTCTGTTCTATACCGCTGCAGCAAAAGTTGTTCAGTTAAGGAATTTAAATTATCTGAGCTTACGCAATCATTATGAACCTCAGCTACAAAAAGTTTGTGGGATCCGTAAACTTGCATCAGCTTCTTAGACTAGACGTCACATCTGAATTAGCGCTGGTCGATATCGATGTTATGTCCGGAACATTTTTACATACAAAATGGTTTGGATTTTTTTATATTGATTGTATTTCATTTATTGTAAATGTAGATATCAGGCACTAAAATTTGGTAATACTAGTAGTAGTCTTTGTTTCATACTAACCATGTTTACTGAAGGTGCAAAACAGCACTAAAAAAACATGTTATTTAATACTTTAAATATTGTTTAAATTTCAGGCACTTGGATATTTCGTCGATATGTGTTTTTTCTAAGAATTCTGTGACATAAAACATTGTGATATTGTTTTGCAGCCATATCGGCCAGCCCTAATCTGTACTGCACTTTTCTGAGAGCCTGACTAAGTACAGCGTGCTGAATGAACAGACCACCAGCTTCAACAAAGAAGCTGGACTTGACGTCCCTCTTTACCCTGTGTTTCTGCCAGGTGGTCGGACTGCCTGCCGTTCCTTCCTCTTCTTGTCCGGGGGCTTCGCCAAGACGATTTCAATCTCCTCTCCCTCCAGCGCCTTCCCATTCATTTCCGCCATTGCCTGTAAGACGCCGCATACCAGCAGGCGTGAGCCTCCGTCGGGGCACCGGGACACGGACCCGGGAGCTCCAACACTGGGCCCCGCTCACCTTCATGGCCGCCTCTCGGTCCTCGAAGTGGACGAAGGCGTAGTCCTTCAGCTTCTTCACCCGCTCCACGTTCCCGAACTCCGAGAAGGTCTTTTCCAGGAGCTCTTCCGTGACAGATGTGGCCAGCTTCCTCACGAACAGCACCTTTACCTGTTGGAACACAGGCCTCGTCACCAGAATCCCCATTCTACTCTCCAGAAACTTTCAAACACTGAGCTGATCAAAAAATAAATAAATAAAAAGAAAACCTACAACTAGACTGAATGTACTCACATTAAATGAAGTTTACACAAGAATGCTGCTCTGTCAGTTTTACAGCGTCAAGTACCATAATTTCCCCCAAGTCAATAATAATACCAACTTAACTCCATACAGCATGTGGTTTTGATATAACTACCCATCTATTCATGTAATCAAACTGCCTCCCCTGCTCACAACGGAGCAGCGACAGCCCACCTTGGCCATGACCTCCGGGTCGGGCTCCTCCACTGGGTCAGCCCACTCCACAGTGACTGGGTTGCCCCACACCTTCACTTTGCCGCTCATCAGCCGGCGGCGGGCCTGTGCTGCCGCCTTGTGGTCCTCGTACTCCAGGAAGCAGAAGCCGCGGTTTTTCTTCTTGTCGTCCGGCTGGTGGTAGAGGATCACCTCCGTCAGACCCTCTGCAAGGCAGCAGGCACATGTTCGCACTGGCAGGTAGGTGCCACGGGACAATTCACAACCCTAAGGAGACCAGCGGCATCACTGAACGGCCGCCTGCCGCTTTGTGTCGCCACCACTGGCAAAAACACCAAAGTTTACCCGACCTGTCACTTTGCTGAAGTCCTCCAAAATGCTCTCCTTTGTTTTGTTCTTTGGGATTGATCCAACAAAGAGGCGGTTGTTTGCAACGGAGATGCACACGCCCAGGTACTTGCCAGGGCGGATTTCATAGTTGTCACACTGAAGAGAGAGAAATCAAACAGCAGGTGATGATTCTCTTTTATTCTTTCCTTTACATTCCTATTCCTAAGGCGTGTCACACAGCTCCACAGCAGCCCCACCGCTCTGACTGAAGCGGCACATCGTGGTGGTGGGGGCTTTACCAGTCTGACTGCCTCCTGCGCGTCGTCCTTGCTGCAGAATGTGATGAAGGCGTATCCTCGGTTCTGGCCCGTCAGCGGGTCCATCATCAGACGCAGGTCCCAGATGGGACCCGCTTTCTCGAAGAGGGGAACCAGCTCGTCCTCGTACAGATCCCGAGGAATCTTCCCCACGAAAACCTGTAAGATACACTTGACTCTTACATGCAATGCATGTCATTCCCTGCGTTCATGAAGAACTATGTGAGGAGGCTACTACTGTTCTCCAAGCTGTCAGCCACAAGATCCCTTCTGTCCGGCGGCTGCAGACTCTTCTAAGCCCCCAGCCCCGGAAGATACCTGGCACCCCCCCCCCCCCTACCACCTAAGGTTGAACCTAATCCATTTGTTGGAATTCTTTTGGACGCTGAAAACATTTTAAACTAAAAATACCAAAGTATGACTGTGGCACACTGTTCTTTTAGGTGGACAAATTAAGTTAAAATCATCATAAATCATACTTGTCATACTATGTACATTTTGTTGTTTGTGACACGTACAATACAGGAAGCCTCATAAGCATCAACACTGCAGGGATACTAAAAAAGCAAATGTGAAAATTGTCTCCGGTTCTTGCCTCGGTCCCGATTCCAGGCTGTGATCCTTGAAAGGCCTTAGCAGGCGGGGGTCCGCCATACTTCCTCTGTCCAGTGGTGACATCCAGCGTGTACCCCGTCCTCTCCAAGAGGGCCTGCAGGATTGTACAGCAGCATCAATACTGTCAGAAGCTGCGTGGCAAAGGAGCGACAGCTGCAGGCAGGCTGAGCCCCGGGGAACATGCAGCGAGAGCTGCAGACGCCATACCCAGCGCTGGCTCGTCGTCACCACGCGGCTTATTCTTGTCGCAGGGACGGTACCCTGAATCTCACCTTTATCTTAGATTCATCGGGCCCCTTTGTGGACTCCTGCACCTTGCTCCCCTGCTTCTCTCTCTGCCGGTACGTCTTCATGACACCACACAGAAAGGCACTTTTGTTCTAAGAAAGGAAAATTGTTAATCGATTTTGGAATGACCGACGGGCATGACATATGACATGTTAGGGCACTTTTATACTGCACCAAGTACCGTACTTTTGGTATGGTACTTTCCCTTTTCCACTTTGGAAAACCGTTACTAAAAGATAAAGTAACAAAAGTGCCAAACCAGCTGGGGTATTTGGGTACTTTGGGTGGAACTTAAAACACTTTCTTTGTTGATTAGAGGCAGGTTATTTGCATAGCCAAACACAATACAACCACCATCTTGAAAAAAGTAACAAACTCAGAAAACAAAAAATTTAAAAAAAAATAAAAAAAATGTATCTGGATGGAATTGTAATCAGGATGGCATGACAGGCATTTTACAAAGTATATTGTTTGATATACTCGGACAGCACAGTTTTGGAAAATTTCCAAATATGGCGATGCAATTTTGTTGTTAAAAAAATATTGGGGTTTTTATAAAGCAGAAAGGGAGCCCAACATAAATTTCTCACCTGCACATGGGACAAGTCACTTTCCTTGAACTGCTGCAGGACGGCGAGGGCCCCGTCCTCGTTGAACTCCCTCAGGGCGTCAAGGGCTCTCTCATCCAGGTCTGCGTACGCCACCAGCCCTGGGAGGGTCAACGTTAACGACTTCTCATTACAAGAATGATATGCCTTCCCCATCTGGATTTGTGGGCTTATGATCTTTCCAGCCACAACAACCCAAGCCCCCATTTTCAAGTTTTCCCACCGGGGAAAATGTCAAAAGCACATGCCAAGCGCAGCATGACTCACGCCTACCCGTCAGGAAGATGTCGTTCAGCTTCTCCGCCACTTTCTGGGCAAGGCCAGCGTCGATGAGCTTCTGACAGCTGTCTGCCTGTGTCGCGCTGATGTCCATAGGCTCTTCCTCCTCCTTGGCTGTCATGGGGCTGCCGTTCACCTCGGCGGCCATTCTGCAACTACACCCGCCAGGTCTGAGTGCTCAGTGGGAGCCGTCCTTCCGAGAAAATTAGCTCCCAAAACCACCCCGGCCCCCGAGCCGCAGGGTTCATTCATCCCACTCTGCGTCACCTGACATAACGTTTCAGTTCAAAACAACGTGCTTATTTACATGACAGTCTGGGTTCGTTTAGCAGACATGCACATCAGTGCAGTCAAGAGGAGGGGAGATAGAGAGACACCAGGCTCTTCTGTGCACCAACACGGCCATCTGTGGGGGAACCAGAAGAATGACAAAAGCGGAGAAGCCCGCCTGCTCTTTACGGCAACAAAAACAAGTGGAAAGGCCTGCAAGCTGTCAGCTGTCAGAAGCTGAATAACTAGCATGCTGTGCACCATTTTTAGATTTCCACTTCTGATGTCTCCAGGGAAACTGCTGCACGTTGCTGCTTTGGGCTTGAAGCAGAGCTTATCTTATGCTAAATCTTAACCTGCTTTATCCACAACAGCTATGCAATCAGCCAAATATAACCAACCAGTATCGAGTACAGTTCACATGTTAATCAACAGACAGCCTGCAGAAACGCCTTCCGTAGAGCCGCGGCATAAGGGACCCGAGGGCCGGGCAACCCATTGAACCCCGACATCTGCGCTCGGTGTGATAATGCAAAAAACGTAATGGATGTGAGCGCTCCCTTCGTCCAGTGTATAAACGGGAACCGTTATATCAGCTTCAACCCAGCATGATCACAGCCAACTGGGCACACTACACAAAGGCATACAAACAAACGATGAATAAAGGGGAACTTACGGGTCAAACTGCGCCACCAAAAGGTTCACTGTGAAAACGCAGCAGCGCGGCAAAACAAGAAAACAAACCTCAGCCAGGGCAACGGGACGTTTGTCGCACCCGAAGTTAAATCGCTTACATTGGCCGTGAGGTTATTAGTAAGCGCCACACGACTACAGCGAGACCATAAAGCGCCCCATAACCGCCACAGACACCGTAGGCTACTATAAGGCTCCAAACCCACGTTAGAGAGTGTCCCGCCCCCTGTTTTAAAAACTTACAAAATGATTTTTAAAATAAGCTCATACAGCCGTTGGCCAGGTTTCAAAACCACCCCACAGTTAGTGCTAAAATAAACAGCTAGTTAAGCCAAGACCTAAACGGCCGATTGCTTTTTTTCGCTTAGCATTAGCTGGGTAGCTAACTAACCTGCCTGTACCGGGCCTGGATAAATTCTTTTCTTAGCTGAAAAGGGAAAAAAATAAAAGACGAGTTCTTACCCGCGGTTTCACAGAAAATTATCCGTTGTTTCAGATTACTTTTTCCGAGCTTAATTTTAAAAGCACCCTGTTATTAGAAGGTAATATTAATGCGGAGAAAGGCGTATTTGGTTAAGTTATATCCACGGGAACGCAGCACGTAGCGCGCTCAACTCGACTCGTCACTCGTGGACGTGCACGTAGCGCGTACAACAAAGGGCTCCCGGCCAACGGTTACCAGGGCAACAGCTCACAAGCGCGCAAACAAGGCAAGATTTCATCATTAGCCATATAATGTAAGGATTGTCCAATAAGAATGTCACTTACATCTCCTCCTATTGGACAGTTTCCACGTTTGCCTTAAGTTATGATACAGTAACCCGGAAATTGCGATTTGTGGAATACCCCCCTGGATCTGCACGCTGTTATTTCAGAGTAATTCCGTTTTAATTTACTGCAAGATATAGCGCAACATGACAGATTATAACTCACAGAATAACGCATTTGAATGTGGAAATGTGTTTTGTTTGAAATTAAGCATTCACAAATTGAAAGTGATTACAGAATTAAAGTGTGATTTAAATGCTGAACTGGGAAAAGCAGCATTTTGGAAAAGTGTTAATGCGGCAGATAATACTAAGACAACACATTAAACGAAGTTCAAGATTAAGGCAACTATATACCATATCTAGTTAACACAAGTTCACCAGTACAGGGTCCCAGTGATTCTGAAGCACATCCCAGAAAATGATACTGGTAACCCAGAATAACAAATATAACAATGCAAACTTTATTTTGGACTCCCTGTTAATCCTTCTTGATGGTATTACAGTAGTACCCATTGCGCTGCCTTATTTTCATAATTGCTGAATAAACAGATGTCAGACAATGGTGATTCAACCCATTTATTGTCCATTCTCAATCAATTCCACTCTAGGGTAATTCAATTTGTCAGACTCAACTTATGCTAGAATACGAACTAAAGCATACAATTTGTTTTCCAATTAGGCGTACACAAATCTGTCCAAGCTGCACAAAATTTTAGACAGAAATAAGAGCTCACTATCAGTGTACACTTCCTATAAAGTCATGTTTTTCCTTCCTGAGACCTTTTCATGGGCTTATCATTAAAAGAAGAATTACATTTGAAGTATATACAAATCGCATGTGAATGAAGCAGCTCCAGGTAGCACTGTGGGTGGGGGGGGGGGGCAGGGCGTGGCCACCCCCCTCAGCCTCAGCTTCAGTCATCGTGCTTCAGCTTCTTGATCTTGCCCTTGTGACGGTCGATTTCCTGCTGCAGGCGCTCGATTTCTTTCTTGTGGTGCTCGATCTCGTCCTCGTGGTGCTTCCTGAGAGCAGCCAGTTGCTCCTGTTCCTTTCGCCTGTGAAGGGAAAGAAGGGCTCCGTGTTACTGTGGGGCAACCCGGAAACTTCTAGAAGCATTTACTAGCCAGGACCCGTTTTTCTTCCTAAGTTATAGAAGTTTCATCAGAGGTTTTAAGATAGATTAATTTACTGATAATTAATATTGCACCATTATTTTACACTGCAAAAGGACACATCTCACACTTGGTGTAAGATGCAGAATGTAACAGAAATTTATTTTCGGAGGGAGGTGAATATCCACTAACTTGAAGTATTTCTCCTCCTCGGCTGCCTGCTTCTTGCCAAAGGCCCCTCCAGCTTCTCTCACAGCACCTCCTCCTCCACCCCCCTTCCCTGCTCCTTTGCCCAGTTCGCCCAGCTGAAGTACAGGAATGATAAGAGCACCAAAGACTAGTCATCAACAAATAGAAAAATCGAATACAACAATTAAAGGAGACAGGACTCAAGCATGATGTCAAACCCCTAAAAAGGAGGAAAATTACAGTGACATTTTCACCCAAAATCTTTCTCCCCCGAGCAAATCTTTCTAATCACCAGACAAACAGAAATGATAGGGATTGGTGGTAAACAAACCAATTATGTGATGACAAATAATTAACATTTACACAATGATTCATCTGGCCAGCTTTCATTGTTCTCTTTGGTACACAGAAGTACACAAAAATAAAAGAAATTGGAATTAAATGTTTCTATTGGCAAGATTTCTTGGTGTTTTTCTTTTGAAACTAATTCATACACGTGTCAAAATATGTTTCTCAAAACAGGCATTCTGAATTTCAAAGGACACAATTTAAATATGTTCATTTCAATTTGGATAAACTTCTATTTCACCTGAAACCAGAGAATATATGAATTATTCTGCAGTTCTTTATTAATTGCATTATTATAACCCAAAATCTGTAGATACATCTTATGTTAAAACCTAAAATGCTAAAATGTAAAAAATTATTGTCACGAAAAAGCAGACTTTTTAAAATGTCCGATTTGTTCTTCCACAAAATTATGTCTGGAAATAAACATGCTGTTTATCAACATGGTTTATAATTAACTGGCATTATTAAACAAATTGGTTTTCGCAGAATCGTCAGTTGTACATGACCCATGATTCGGATGTTAATAAACCATGGACCCGAATCCAAACCAGCAGGAAACTCGCATCTGGACAAAAAACTACCGCACCAAGTTCAGCTGCCTTCAACCTTCAAGCAGTCATAGTGAATCCTACGGCTTCTGAATCCCAGAGCAAGTGGGACCGAGCACTATCTGCTTGCTCACAAAGTCAACAAATAAATTAAAATAAGGTGGAAAGTGGTTTAAACTAGATAGTGGTTGACAGCATGAAAAACAAAGGCTGTCATGGACATGATAAAGGGGACGTCCTCTTTTGGTGTTGATTCTCATTCCAGATTCACTTAATTAACTAGATACAGATGATCTGTCCCTTTGTCCCACAACACGAAAAGAGAGAAACTGCAACAGGGCGATACCTGAAACGAAATGATGCAATACTGCCTGGATAGCCACTTCAGCTACTTTATCACGACGACCGTAGTGTGTCAAACCACCAGTGGCGAGCATACGGTCAACAAGCTGAGCAATCGATTGTGACCGGACACTACCTGGTCCGATGACATCCTTATCTGGGAAGATAAGAATCCCCTAAAGTTGACCCTCAGCAGTCTGGACATCGCGCAAGAGTAAAAAAAAAATCACTTTCTGTCGGAAGACTCCTGCGTCCTTCACTGTTTTGAAATACAGGAAATGATGGCCAACACTATGCTTACACGGAGTTGTATTCTGAAGGTCACGGTACACTCGTAAAATCTATAACACGGACTCTTCAATATTCCCAGCTCCAGGCAGACACTAACCATATATAATAGATATTACGCAAAATTTAAAAACATGTGTGAAATATTTATTATGCTTGTTTATACTTGCAAATGGGGTTATACTCAACTCTGCAAAAGCTCATGGTCGGCTTTCTCTAGAGAGCAAAAAAATCGTTCCGGAAAGAAAGATGGAGTCCCAAGGGACGTGGTCTTTATTGTTACAAATGACGTTTTAAGGTTATTGGCCTCAGTAGCATTTCCATTGCTATTCAACTGACTAATCCGGTTCGACAGTGAGTGACATCAACACAAAGGAGCTGGATTTTTTCTTATAAGTGGGATCAATCAATCAACCAATCAATCAATCCATCTATCATCTTAAAGAATATGTGATATTCAACCCTTCCCTAAATATGAAAAACAAAATCGATGAAAATGAAATGTAATGTTTTCAGGATATTCTTCCAGATGTTCACTCTCATACTTCAGATGTGTGAAAATCTCTAAAGCAAAATAGCTGATATTAAAAGCTGTCCAGCCAGCATACAGGCTCCGGACTTCCGGCAGGGTGCTACGAGTTTTAGACGCGGCTTTTTCCGACCACTGCTAGCACTCAGCAGCGAATGTCTAAGGTTTAAAAAGGATCGTTTGTGTGGCCAAAATGTCATACTGCAGTGGGAAATATTGACACAATTGTGAAATGGCTGCAATAGCCATCTCTGGGTGGTCGCCGAGGCCTACATGTTACAGCTGGAGTCTACAGCTGTGGATCTGAAGATCTGTCGCTTGCCCTGTACCACTTCATCTACCACTTTAGGTTGAACAGAAATCAGGGCTGCCAACTTTGGTCAGCTGGCTGGAGTGAGATTTTCAATTCTAGACAAGTCTGCACACGCATTTAGAAATACCAGTTGTATTACCTTGTAAATAGTATGTAGAGTTTACAAACTACCCCAACGCTCTTGATCTAGCTAATGTTATAATGGAATAATAAAAATTTACTGTAAGATTTCTTGCGAGATCGTGGGAATACGAAAGCGTGAGTTTCACGCCGGATGCCTGAGAGCTGGCAGCCATGAGAAATTATAATGACAATTATTATACAGCAGGGGTCTCAAACTCCAGTCGTGGGGGGGCAGAGCCCTATGTAGCTTAGTTCTTTGCCTATTCCACCACAAATGATTCTACTCAAGATCTGTGTGGTAATTAGCACAAGGAGTTGAATCAGGTGTGTTAAATGAAGGTGAACCAAAAACTGTGTAGGGCTCCGGCCCCCCAGGACTGGAGTTTGAGACCCCTGTTATACAGCAACTACTTGTATAATTGTTTGAATAGCTTTGGGCCTCAGGTGTAAATGAATTAAATGGTACTCTAAAACGTGCAAGATTTTGTTTATTTTGTTTGTTATACTTACATCATCGGCATAGTGTATCCTGCGATGGGTTGGCACCTCATCCTGGGTTGTTCCTTGCCTTACGCCTGCAGCTTCTGGGATAAGACAAGTGGGTACAGAAGATGGATGAGTGGATAGACGGGTGAATGGGCGGCATAGTATCTCTTTTAAAACACCTCTTGTTTTTTTCGTGTAGGAAACACCAAGCGTGAAATTTTGACAAAATATGTTACCCTCATTAATACAATGCCAGAGTAAAATCTCACCTCACCATGAAATTGTCACAGACTTCTATTTCTCATAATAACGTGTCAGATTAACACGTTCTAGATGAATCACCTGTTAGGCATACTGTGCTAATGACGTATTTTTCCATTTGTGTATAAATCCAAGATGCTTGCTAAATTATCCATTATGGCAGATGCTGCCAGAGGCCATGATTTTTTTTCCAATAAACCTCATGATGCCGCGTTATTAATGGGTACTACCAAGCTACCCACCCTGAGTGCTCCTCAGTAACGATCATCATTAATTTCTTTTTAATAAGGGGAAATAAAAATACGCAACTGGAGGGCGGCCAGCAGGGGCGCAGGATGCGGCGTACAGCCAGATGCTCCAAACATAAAAACGCGAAAGCGCAGGCTGACCATCAATTAATGAAGATGGTGGGAAGTGGGCTGGAGATTAAGCTCCTGGAATTAACTTTAAAGCACAAAGAAAATATTACGTTGGAAAGCATTACTGCTCACGAAAGTATATCATACTGCATGGGCTCCTGTTACTTCTAACTCCACCCCTATGTTATGGCGCCCATGGCTCGTAGTGAGATATTTCAGTCTGCAGTTGTTGACAAAGCGCGTGCTGTCAAAAACCTAGACACTATGACGTTATTGTTATATTCTAGTACTGTTTCTTTGATAAGCCTAGGTAGACTGCTAGCTCATCTCAAAAGCATTTTGTTGCACGAAACAAAAGTTGCCGTAGCTGCTGTAGCAGTTCATGTTATCGGCCAGGCGGTGGCGGTGTTTGATAAGGTAAACCTGAAGGACCGCCACTGCATGGTATCGCCATAAGCTGAGCGAGAATGAGTCTCTTCGCTCGTCTAATGCTTGTCATAGACTTGGTTGTATCCACCATGGTTGATTTTAAATCGACTTTTCCCCGAGTTGCTTTTACACGTACCCGTTTAGAGTTTTTGGAGAGCAAGTAAATACACATAAAATGACAGACCACATATCTGTATATTACTGTTTTACAAATATAAATGACACTTGGGAGGCTAGAAATGTTGTAGTAAGACATTAAGTCTCCTTTATTCAATTCATGTGTTGCTATTGCAAAGCGTATCCTGGCAACCATGAAACTTAGCAGAGAGAGGTTGTTCAGTGTGGTACCGAAAGCCAGTCATTCCCTATCGCCTGTGCTCTACAGCTTCCTAAGCAAAGGGAGCAAAGGAAAATATCAGACCTTAAAATGATCTGCTCAGCCTATGGCTCGGCCTTGCACACACTTCACTGATAGCGCCTCTGTCCTTGGAGCAGGAATTGAATACTTCTTCATTGAAAGGTCACATTATCTCAAAGCTGCCACTTTTGTGATGTTCAGAGAGGATCAAGTTGTAATCTCACACTGAAAAGCAGCAACTGACATAACTTTGCACGTTTTCCTTTACATGGCCCTGAAATTTCCCTATATGCCAATGGGGGTCATTTAACGGATTTGAAGTGGCACCTGAAATTATAAGGGATATAAGTTTAACTGTAACACGTGCTTTGGTTAATTCTTGATTTGCATCAAGATGTTAAGGTCAAGCTGGATTGTTTGATCACCTGTATTCCTAAGACACTAAAGAGCGCAAACGATCAGAAGGTCTGAGCCTTATGGTTCTACAGCTCAGTTAAATTGAGAGCTCGATTGGGAACAACTTCTGCAGACTTTGTGGAAAGTTCACATTTAATCTGTAACAGTGTTTTTAAATATAGTATTTTTAATTATAAACCATGCTGATAAGAGCAGATGCAGGCGGTGATCCAGCCAAACTGGCCTGGTGTCAGAACCACTGTACATTTGCTTATTGCTGCAATGCTGATGTTCCTTAGACTCATTTGGCTGCATAAATGCTGCTTCCACAGGTCACCTGTTAAATTTGCAGCATCCGGTTTGCAAAGGCCACTCGCTTGGGCTAAAGCACGACATTCCTTTGCATGTGACACAACAAGTGCCCCGTCTCATGATAACCATTATCTTCCTTTCCCAGAGTCGGCTCTGGGCTCCACAGTTTGCCCTGAGTCAGTCTGCAGTTATTCAAGCATTCTGCATGCTGTGTCCGTCTCCATGGTGACATTGACGTTGGAAGGAAAGCTGGATTCTTCCAGCATTTCCATGGCAACGCTGATAATCTTGGTGGTTCCGGTTGCCACATTCCAGAGAGAAGTTCAAGTTCCTCATTAATCTTTTACAAGTTATTTAGAAGTCAAATAAAATACATATCTTTTAAAATGACAATTACTTATTACAATGTGATTTTTATGGCTTAAATGTTTTTGCATAAAGATTATAATTTCAGTGAAATGATTTTTGATACTTAGTGAAAATTGATGTGTGCAGTTGTGTAGATGCCTGTGCCCTGTGAAGGACTCTCATCCTGAAAAGCAGTGTCCCGTTCTTCCTGAGATTGGACCCTTGATTGAGTAAGCAGTTTTGGAATATGGATGGATGGATGGATGGATGGATGGGGTAGCACGGTGGTGCAGGGGTACCACCGTTGGAACCACGGCTGCAGTCTCCACCTTGTCTCCATGTGTGTAGAGTTTGCATGTTCTCCCCGTGTCCTCGTAGGCTTTCCTCTGGGCTCTGAGGTGTCTTCCCCTGCAGCCCTGCAGGTGAACTGGAGTTGCCAAATTGTCCATATAGGGCATGCATGCACCCTCTCATGGGTCATTTCCTGGGATGGACTCCAAACCCCTGTAACCCTGCATAGGACAAGAAGATGTAGAAAACTGATGAATATTGAAATGGACTGCATTATATTGGTCTGTAACTGAAAAACTTTCATGATACATAGGTGATTTTATGCCAGGCATGGGCATAAACCCAATGCATAATAAAACAGTCTGTTTTTCTGGAGAGTTACATGCCGTGATGATTTTATATAAATAAATAAATCTTTTTGGTAGGTGTTGCATTCAAATTTTCACCTCCAATGACAGACAAAGCACGAGCGTCATTCGGAAAAGCTGTCCGCCGTCTGACATCAGGATATTCACTGCAAACTTCTTAAGAAGCCCCTAGCAAAAATAAATAAATAAATAATGAATACCCACCAATTTTATATGATAATTAGATGCAGAAATTGATTTTGGTAAGAGAGCAGATATCGCAGGTTGCTGCCCAGATAATAACACCGCATGCTGCGTAACGGAGATTATAGACAAGTCCCATTATAACACCTTGTCAGGAGCATTTCGCGGGGGCATGCAGTTCACCTTTTTTCAAGCTGCATGAATGTTTCCTGTGATGTTTCACGCATCCAACTTCCTATCAGTTATCATGGGGATGATAATCATCCCAGATAGCATAAAAACGCACACAAATTAGTTTATGTAGTGTTCTCTCATACATTTCAGGCGTACAACAATCTCTAGAGAGTCAGTCCATGACAAGTCACATATACAAATATATTCTAATTATCATCTGAATGTTTCTTGGTGTTTTAAAATTTTAACTGTATCGTGCGGTCTTGTAATTCCTATACTCATAAATTTCGGCTTGAAACGGCGCGCTTACGGTAATACTTTCGGTCAGTTGGGGGTGCTACATTGCTGCATATTAAATCCAGCCCCTTTCGTTCTGAAAAAAAAATGGAGAGTGATCGGCGCTTTGTTGCGTGCTGCTGATATCACAGCTTGCTCGGCTTCAAAGTAAGTAGCCGTAACTTCTGGCTATTAGTTTTACCGATGGCCGCCATGACTCATATAAGTCGACTGTAAGAAAACATGTTTTATTTCATTCAAATAAAAAAGTAGAGCGTGGGAGTAATTTCTAAACAGCTCAATTATACTGACATGCTAAGAGAAAGGGAGAAAAAAATCAACGCCTTTTTAGCCTCGGTGCAATTCTGTAAGTGCCAATTTTCAGACCTGGAGTCTCCTAATTGTTTACAGCTATAAAATGTGTAATTGCTGTAAATGAAAGTTAATACCCAGGCGCTAATTACGCCACCTGAAATCGAGGCTCCATCCCATAATGATGCCATGCACCGAAGCGCAGAGGACGGGACAAAAAGGCAATCTGTTACTCGGAGATTCCAGGCCAGGACAACCGATATAATTAATTATTCAAGACAGCCATCTGCGTCCACTTTTCTGCGCAATGAAAATAGCGTAAATGCACATTAAGTCAGATTTAATTTTGATTATCTGTAGTTCAATGAACAAGGTTTGATCGCACGTTAAGTGGATCGTTTTATAACTAGATGTTGCAAAGGTTGCGGATTTGATTCTGCGGTGTCTCATTCAATTTGTGTGTGGATTCTGCGCCTTTTACCTTGAGGTTTCCTCGCGCAACCCAGAAACATACTGGGAACCTTAGAGCCGTGCGCGTTACCCTTAGTATGTGTTTTTTGAGTGTGCACGTCTGTGGTGGACTGGCACCCCGTACAGAACATCCCCTGCCTTGGTCCTGTGCTTCCTGTGACGAGCTCCAGATTCACTGTAACAAACATATGGATTAGACTTCTCACTTGATTGTTAATCGTTTTGAATTACTGTCTCTTAGCAACCAAAAAGTCAAACTGAAACAAGACAGTAGTATTTGAAGGGAAAACCACAGAGAAATTGAAATAACAAATACAAAAAGATAGACTAATCTATCCTTCTAAACTAATTTGGATAATTCCGTCCCTCCTCCCTTAAATAAAAAACTGAAATATTGCTTTGGAGCCACAAAAATGTTTGGGTCATTCCAGACCATCAAACTAGCTATTTGTCCATACTGAATTAATAATATGCATCTGATATCTATATGACCCACAGATTCCTCCATTGTGTTTACCTCCTACCAGGGTCTGGCTGAGCCTGAAGCCTCCCTCAAGAATCCCCAGGCACGAGGCAGGGACACCCTGCATGGGTCCCCCACATACACGCACACGCAGGACACCTTGGGTCGCCTGAATTCCGCGTCTCTCTGAAAGCAGCTTCCCCAGGAAAAACTCCGCAGGATTTCAGTTCGGTTTGCTTTATTATTATATAGTGCCTTTCAAAGTCGCCCCAAGACACTTGACTAGAGTGTGTGGAAATCCATTACTGCATCATTTATACGAAATGGTGCATGAAATAAAGAATGAATGAATTACTTAATCAATCGATTAATTAATGCCAGAAGATGGCAGAGGAGAGGAACCAGAAACTCTTTAGTAAGGAAAAAACAATACCTCTGGGGGCCCAAGGTCAACCGGCTGCACATCCCCCTCCCCCAGGGATGCAGACATTATAGAATATAGTGAAAACGTGCCGCCTTTACTGCCAGCAAGGTGAACGCTGCAGTCGTAGTGCAACACCATCCGGCCGATGATGGGCCGTACCCGCGATTTCCCACTAGCGTTTCTGCCCCGCATGGCTGGCGGCCTGCGTGACAAGTCTCCTTTCCAAAGTGACATTTGCCTTCCCGTCATTTGCGTAATCCTCATATCGTTTCCATGACAATAGTCTTAAAATACCTTACACTGCGGATCGTGTTGTTGTCGCCAGCAGAGTTAGTGTTGAATTTTACACGACGACTCCTGAGGAGGCCCTACCGTTCTGCCATGTTCACTGGAGAGGTTGGCAATCTCAATTTACCACTGACGCAAATATATATTTTTTCGAAGTACTCAAGACAAGCTATTAATTATGAACTTATGAATATAATAAAGTATAAATTACACACTGAATATTTAGGGGAGAAAAAAATCAGAACCTTTTTAGCTTTGGTGCAATTCTGTAAGTACTAATTTTCACACCTGGTGCAGTATTTTTCAGCCGAATATTAAGACTCTTGTTAGATGATGTTGTAGATGATTTCTCAAAAGCTCCATTTTAAAGCGTATTTGTTGGGGAAATTGTCATTATTTGAGCCAAAGAATGCAGTATGCGCCTGTTAATTTGATCTTGTCATAACTTCTTAACTGACATACAAGCACATACTGGTGAATGACATAGATTTTCGCAATATAGCAGAAAACACAAAGTCTTCCCAGTGACCCTGACCAGGATAAGCAATTAGAATGGGCATGGATGGATGGATGGATGGATGGATGGCTATTGAGTTTTCAAAATTTATTTTAAGTTTATTTTTTGCATACCAGACACCCCATCTCAATAGGCAATCCAATAGTAATCCATATTTTTATCCCACAGTGGCTCTCTGCAAGTGCCCTAATAGATTTGAGAGCACTCTAGCATTATAGGAGAAAAGTGAAGTTTACAAGCTTATTTCCATCAATTCTATCTGAGGCTGTCAGAAGCTGTTTAAAAACAGAAAATAGACTTGGGTAGTAAGCAGGTCTTGGCTAAATATATCAGATTGAAGGACATTTTTAAAAATAAAATGTCATTTAGAAGTGGGACATTTTATACATTTAATGGCACTTTGATTACTATGTCTATGTTGTTTGCTTTCAAATGCTTCATAATAATTTAACAAATATGAAGCTTGTTTATTTTCTGGTTCATGCCACCTCTTTGCTATCAGACTATTTAAGCGTCTGTGATTGTTTCTTTGTAACGTTTATGCTGTTGAGTGGAATTTTATATATATTTACATATATATAAAAAAAAGAAGAACCTATTACTTCTGTGTATATCGCCTATTCAGCCTTTATTTCAGTTTAGGGATTCGTTTTCCTTGATTTTCTACTTGAAAACAGACAATAATTGTTGTTTGCTTGGTTATAAGAAAGTTCCCCCTATATCACGAATGACTTTCTAGCTGTAGTATCTCCCGATAATGCATGCGTTTGTTCATATTGTTCACTGCATGTTTGGTGCTCCCAGTCTGACGTGTTTTTAAATATGGAAGCGACCTGCCAGGCACGCTCCGCTTCCTGAGAGGCCACAAGGTGAGAGTATCCCTGTGCTGGAGTCAGACCAGTCCTGTGACTTTACTCAGAAATGAAGTGCTGGCAGTGACCGTTCCAGCCATAGTAAATATTTACTTCACGGCCTCCGGGGTCTGCGCTGTCCTTGAATGACTTGTGTACTAACATCTTGCTGGCTTTATAGTTTCTCCCTGGGGTAGTTCTGGGGTGCAGTGCGCAGTGGTGTTACCTCACGCTTCAGGGTTGTGGGCTTGAATACTGCCTTTGCTGTGTGTGTGTGGTCATGTGTATGTTGCATTATGGGCACCAAATGTCCCCACAATGTGATAGAAATCTGTTAATTTGACCTTGTCATGACATTTATTCAGTTCTCGCAAGGGGAAACTCAATTTTTTTTTAATCTGTTAATGCGGTCCAAAAACTAAAAATGACAAAAAGTCTTTTATCTTGGTTAATTGTGGTTGAAGTTAGACCTGGGTAGAATTTAAGGTTGTCATTGTTGGGATTAGGGTTTTTCCCATAGAAATGAATGGAGAGTCCCCACAAAGATATATTACAAACCTGTATGTGTGCGTGTATGCGTGGAGGTTCTGAGTACTCCAGCTTTCTCCCACAATCCAAAGCAGGGCTGACCAATACTATAGGCGACATAGGCGGCCGCCTAGGGCACCGACTTCTGAGGGGGCGCCAGTTAATTTCACTTTGCGTCGGATGGGGGGGTCTTGGTGCTGATGCTGCTGGTCGGCTAAGGCAGCTACTGATCCAAAGACATGCAGTTCATTGCAGTGACATTACAGTACTGATCCAAAGACATGCAGTTCATTGCAGTGACATTGCAGTACTGATCCAAAGACATGCAGTTAGGCTAATTTGTGTTTCTAAATTATCCATAGTGTGAGTGGGCTGTGATGGACTGGCATCCCGTCTAGGGTGTACCCCTGCCCGGAGCCGTATGCTGCCTGGGATGGGGTCCGGGCGCCCTCAGTGACCCTAGGTGGGATAAATGCTTAGAAGGTGCATGCAGTTCTTGGATGCCCTCAAACATGAGAGAGAAAAATAAAGCGAATGATTAGAGGTCATAGTGCGACAGGAAGCCTGTGGAGGTTTAGTGTTTGCCTGTGAGACCCAAAATTCATTAGCTGTGTTACACACAAAGAAACAAGTAAGATTTACTCGGCATTAGTGCCGATTCAACATGAGTCATCATCCTTACAGTAAACATGGTTACATTTAGTGCCTGACCAATCAGCTCTGGGGGATACTACACAAAACCATTTAAAACTGAACTGTACGCTGGGACCTTCTTGGCAGACAGACCAATAGGGGGCTGGATGTTGTATCTTTGAACAGCGATTCATTTACCAGATTAATCACTAGTTAAATCAGTGAAGTGATGCAGTGTAATAATTCAAAAAGGCTGTCTCATTCATTATATAGATATTTTATTGCAAATTATACACAGTTTGCGTTCAGGAAAAAAAATAAAATTACAGTAACAGAAAATAAAGTATATAAAAATAACCTGGAATGGAATGATTCAGACAAATACTTCTGGAGGGGAACATGGTGGGGTAATTGATATGGGGGGTAATTTTGGGGACTTTGGCTGGGTTGACGGGGGGGACTGTGATGGACGGTGACCTTTCGGCACATGACAGTTTATTATTAATATAACAATATTATATTCAATTACCCAGACAGGACAATGGACTTAAAAAAACATGAAACACATTAAAAATGCACTTTGAAGGTGCCTATTTCCTAAAAGTAATCCTTTTTAATCTCCATTTCGCTATAACAACAGTTTGAATGTTATTACTTACTTTTAATGCAGTTGAACACACTGCGAGTCACAGTTTTAATGCTGTGGAGTACACCATATTCACACAGATGGTTTCATAATAATCATTACATTTTCTGTAAAATACAAGGAACATTCATTTTATCAAAGAAATTCCTTTTTTTTAATGATATGAAGTTGTCCACAGTTGAAAATGCCTTATCTGGCTTCCATGCGCCGTCGGTCTGACTCTCGTGTTGATGTTTGTGTGAGACGAAGGTGTGTATCCAAGCGACTCAGAGGCACTCAAGGCAATGTGTCAGCTGACAGCCACAGTCATACAAAATACATCTCCGTAGTCTTATTCCACCCCACCCCCCCCGAACCCACTCCCCCAAGTCAGCTCCAGGGCACCACTGTGGTCTCACCCCCAGGTTGAGCACCGAAGGGAGATCACAGGTGATGTGAGACCCGCGACCAGGTCCACCCTGAACAAGGCTAGCGGCTGGGTGGGGGGGGGCTCATGCATGTCCCCACAATGCGCAGTTCGCCTACTCGGCTAAACAAATTTCTTCAAATATGCGACACAAACATAATGGGCTGTCACCATCTGTATTCTTTTTGGGGATTCTTTTATGTTGTTTTTTTTTTTTTTTTTTAACATATCAGACATCATACATATAAAAAAAAAAACAGAAGAATGGAAAGATGTAACAACAACAGTAATAATAATAATAGTAATAACAATATAATCTTTGTCATTATCCTTGCAATAATAATAATAGTAGTACAAACTTTAGTATCAATAACGATAATATTAAGTCCAGGTCTGTGAATTACAGTCCCTTTCAGAAGCTTGTTCTACACAGTCAGTTTAAAAGCCAGGGCCGATAGGGGTCTAGTAACTGACAGGACTTTTTGCAGTTCCACTAGATGCCAGTAGGGGGCGTCCATCTCCAAACCGGAAGGCATTACGAGCCACGGCAGTGGCGGCGGGACCCACGAGAGCATCCGCAGCAGGCTGTCCTCGGAAGACACCACCAAAGAAAGCTCCCGGGGGGGGGGGAGAGAAAAGGCCGCCCGAGCCATGGGGGGGCGGCCTGTCGCCAGGAGAAGCCCCACCCCTCCGTACGATGGCGGCCGGAAAGGAAGAAGGTAGAGCGGCCGGAACGTTGGCCAGCACTTCGGAGTCCAGATCGGAGAGCATGGGAGATCTCTCCGTGGATCGAGGCCAGGACAGAACCAAACTGAGCCCCACACCGGCACAACTGAGTGTGGTTATTTTCCATTTTTTCCCCCCGTTTTCTAAAGAGAAGTTTGGTTATAGTTCATGATACCAAACTGGAAACGGGTTCTGCCCACATGGAACGTGGGACTCCACTCTCCATCTGGTTCCATTCTTCCCGGCCTGTGCTTTCAAGCCAGCGTGAAATGAGGAGAAGACTCTAGAAGGGAGGGCGGAGCTCACTCTTCAGACCTCCGTCTGCAGGTCGATGATCTCCTGGCCCACCAGCGGGATGGTGGCGCTGGCCTTCTCCCACTCCACCGTCTGGAGCTCCAGCGGAGATGCCTGTAGCGGCTCCAGCTCTGGGCAGACCCAGGCGGGGGGCGAGTGGGGCTTTGGGACGCCCTCCCAGGCTCTGTCGCTGGGGGTCTGTGGCTTGTCCTGTTGGGGGGGAAGACAGGAGAGGCATTGGTTGAGATATTCAGCGGTGAGTTTCTCAGTAAATGTATCAAAAGAGCTAATCTTCTTATCTAGGGGTCTTAGAGACTGTAGCTCTGCAGTAATGACTGGATCCAGAAAGGTGCTGTTCTGTTTAATACAAACCAATGCGTAACTGCACAAGAATGCCCAAGACCAAAGGAGAACAATCTCACCTCCAAAGCAAGGCCAAGATCACCAACTGCGATCATGACCCCTAACTGCTAAATGGGATTACTACATTTTGGATTCAGACTGAGTGTGAAAGGGGCTGGTGACCCAGTTCCTGCGGCTAAAGAGATGCGACTGCTGCCCGTGACAGATGGCAGCACTGCTGGGCTTGGGCAGGGTGGGGCGAGCTCCTGATCTAAGGCCCAGCTCTGCATTAAAACTGGGCCAGGCTGGCATGTTCCATGCTCTGCTGCTACACTTCCTGGACAAGGCGAGGGTGAGCAAGAGGGCGGGTACTTACGCTGAGGTTGGTCTTGTCACTACCTCCCGAGGAGACGCTCCATCTCTGGACGGACTGCGGGTAGGGACAAACAGAGCGGTTCTTTTAGAGAGATGTCCAAAGGCAGAATCTTATTTATTGCGGGACATGAACTAGCAACCATTGGGTGAGGAGTCCCTAAGCCACTACGCCACCTCCTGGTGATTCATCAGAACCAGCTTTTGGGGTAAATCAGAATCTTTGAGCTGGTAAGTAGCTCAGTGGATCAGTGTGATGGTTTCCGGTTGCGCGGTTCTGTGTGTGTCCCTGCGTTCCCATATAAGCCCACGCCCGACCCCCACCTTGCTGTCTGAGGGTGGTGACTCCCGCTCCTTCTCTGCATGCTGCATCTTCCTGTTAAGGTCCTGGAACATGTCCTGGTGGCGTTTCCGTGTGTGCATGACCTTCTGCACGCAAGATGAAACACGTAAGAACATAACCACGGTCACCTTCAGTCTCTGTGTAAAGAGCAAGACTATCCATATTCATCTAAATATTAAATAACGAAACACATTATATACCTTAGATGATGTTCAGTATGTATTTTATTTTTATATTTAGGTTTCAAATGTACTGCATGCTGATGTGTCTGTACTCTAAATTCAAAGATCAATTTCAAGTTCAAATGAAAGAAGAATTACCTCGAAATCTAGCTCTGCGTAGCGTGACTTTGTTCTCTGCAAAACAAACATGGGAAGAAGAACAATTAATATCCATACATGCATAAAACCATCCATCCATCCATCCATCCATCCATCCATCCAATGTCTTCTAACCTCTTCTAAAAGAAAACTTCCGACAATAGATGAACGTA
>JAABNX020000053.1:4009645-4025279 GCA_015163995.2 Mormyrus lacerda | reverse complement strand
GGGAAGAGGCGGGGGGTGGGGGGTGGTTTCAGTATATGATTACCTGTAATAGTGCTTATGCCCTCATTTCTCACAGCGGTCATTTGGCATCACAGTGACAAGTGAGAAGGGATTTACACCGTGAGGCGCTTTGTTACAGGGGCTGATCGCGGGGATGAGGACCAGCAGAAGCTTTGAAGCGGCCCGGTGCCCACGCTGGCCCACACACTCCTACGGGCTTTCTGTCCTCAGTGCAGGATGGAGCGTGCATGGCCCGGCCTGCCACATAAAAGCCTCATTTGCACCTACGTTCACCCTATCAAACGAACTGCCAGCAGCTCAAGCAACAAAGGGCCTTGATGTTTGTTTTTGAGGATAAACTGGAGGCACACGTGATGAAAGCGGGATCAGAAATGTGGGACCTTTGGGGGGGGGGGGGGGAAGACTGAATGCGAGCCGTGCGGTTCCCTGCGAAACCAGCCTTCAGAGAGTGCAGGACTATGGTGCCCTGAATGTGCCCAGCAGGTGCCTATGTAACTCAAATCATCTTGTTACCTGATGACCTCTCAAAGATTATTCAGATCACCTGGAGGGATCCCAGCTTTAGGTCCCCTCCAATGAGGTTTCCGCTTGCGTGTGGCCGGAGCACCCTTCAGGCTGAGCAGCCGCACTGTGCAGTCGCAGGGCCCAAATTTTCAAAATCACAATCCTCAAATCTCTTTATCGTCTAATTTGTTGGATTCCCTGTGGTCGTAAAACATTCCTTTTTTAGTATGTAAGAATAACAAAGCCAGCATTGCTGTTTTAGAACACAAGAACACAGTTAATCAATAATTGTGCTGCAGGTTTGAGATGGAAATGAAATAGCTACCTTCCAGGGTGTGGTTATGCAGAAAGTAGGGTCGTGCGCCTTCAAATATGGCTGTTGTATAGACAAGGATTAAAAGGAGAGGCAACCAGACAGTTTGACTGGTTTCCTGTCCAGGCAAAAACTGCCGGACGGAGTGAAGTTTAAACAGGGAATGATAAAATCTATGGAATGAAAAAGCTGTGCAATAATACTTTACCTTTGCATGATATGTGATATTAAATTAAAATAAACACTGAGGCCTAATGGGAGATTATCTCTCTCCACCCAGCTTCTAGTAATTAGTTGATGTTGCCAGTGGCAGATTCATGCATAGGCTATCATAGACCATAGCCTAGGGCAAGGCTCCTCAAATCTGCACCTCGATTCCAAATCCAGGCCTTGTTTTTAGTTCTACCAGGTAGTTAGTTTAATAATTACTGATTCTGATTGGTCAGAGGTTTCACACCTGGCTCACAGGTGAATGAAGGCTGGAAAACCAGCAGTGGTCAGACCTCCAGGACCGTGATTTGAATAACCCTGGCCTGGGGCCTCGGCAACCGTCAGGACCCCTCCCTGTCTGATGGAACACGGAAGAGTTAGTGTCTATGTCGATTTCAGGTAAGTGCCCACAGATAAGTTAATCCATTCCAATCCATTACCCAGCTTATTTTTTCATTATGGGGAAAAAAAAACGTAGAGAAGCAGTTCAATTTGCATTCATATAAAGTCCATAAAAAAACGGAAGTGAATACAATATCCTGGTAGTAATAGAAGTTATAGAGCAGACTGGCACAAGCATTCAGACAAAGGTGAAGAAGTCAGTGCACCCTGAGAATGCAGAAAGCTACAAGGAGAGAAAATAATGACCACTGAAGGTGAGCCTCGCTAACTCTGCAGTCGACATCCTGATGTGGTTGCCATAGCTGCCAGGTTCTCACAGGGCTTGACAGAGGGTAAGAAGGAGAGGGGGAAGTGGCTGTGGGAGGGGGACTTAGGCTCCGACTGGATGCGGGTGCATAGTTGGGGACAGCAGCCACTCGTGGGTTAATTACTAGCGTCGCTCGAGGCGAGCCCTCTCCACCGCTTCACATCTTGCCGTAGAAAAGAAATTAAATAATAATCCCCTTTGGCATGTCCTTGTCAAGCAGGCAATTTTTTTAATCTCAGGTACTCAGAAGCTGAATGAAAGACAGCACCGTCAAAGCGGATGGGGGCAAATAATGGAGAAATAGGTTTTGCAGACAGTAGCGCGAGTGTCGGGAAGAAAAACAACACAGAACGGACAGATGTCCCCCAACTGAAATCGGAAATGAGCCCAGCTGTTATCTGAGGTCGAAACTTTGCTGAATGGTTCTTTCTTACAACTCCAGCTGGTTAATGGCTGAGGGTCTGAAAACGTTAAACGCTCGCTAGAAAAGGGGAGAACTCTGTAATGCCTGGTGGAGGTGTGTGATATCTTTTGGTGCAGCTAGTAAGAGATAAAGTAGCAAAGCAGAAATGAGGTAGGAAAGGCGTTGATCTCCAGCCCTGGTCCTGGAGGGGGCTGCTTTGACAGGTCACTCGGAAATTGGAGATAAGATACGGCCACCAGGCCAGCAAAGTTAAGCCAGTTGGCTGAAATAAATGAATGGGGCACTAGGCCTGAGGAGATTGGGAAGTGAAGTCGAGTTCACCCTCTGATGTCAGCACGACTTGCACCTTGATATCCGCCACTGTCCTCGGGGAAAGATGACGTGCTTAGTGACCCATGTGAACATGCTTGCTGTGGAGTCATAGCTTCCTGGGGGCGAGTCCAATCCAGGCAAACGTCACACCCCCGGCTCCCCCTACACAGACACATTATCTATGGGCTCAGGCTTCTTAGCAAAGTTTTCAGCAGCAGCAGAACACGAATGTGACCAGATTGGACATCTTCAGGATGCTGGATGGTGCCTGTGGCTCTGAGGACACAGCTGGGTACCTACAGTACACAAGCCTGGGTGCCTTCTTTTAATTCACTACATTGCTCACGTGCTTCCTGTTGTCGTTCTTATTCACCTGCTAATGAAAAGCTTCCCAAAAACATACAGGAGTTGGGGAAGTAGTGGGTTTGTTGAAAGAAAGGTTCTTCCAGGACGTCATGGGTGCCCAGTGTTCATTGCAGGCGTCATATTTATGTAATATCAGGCAATAGCAGCCTCAGTCTTGGCAGGTTCTTACTTGGCCAGCCAGAGGTTGTCACAGATTTGCTGGCTTCCTTGCCAGAGCTGACGTACAGCAGCAGCCGATGATCCCCAGATGTGATGTATCTGAGTTTGTAGGGTTATATATGCCAGATTGATATCCATCCATCCATCCATCCCCCATGCTGGAGGTGGGGCTAGAAGGGGGAAGGGCCACTACTGCAGATCTGCTGCAGCTAATCACAGAATGGAATTCTGACTCCTCCCCAACTGGCTTACCATCTGAAGCAAAAAGTATGGACAGTTGGGCTTTTGACTGGACCCCCATGCATGCGATGCACGTGCATCACTCACTGTACACCCTCACCCCTTGCTGCTGAGCTCAAGTGTCTGATATGCAGGTTCTCTTCCCCCATCTTGACTATCCACATCCGGCTTCTGAAGGCCAGGGACATGCTCATGAATAATGCGACGCATTGTGCAGCAGCCAGCCGCCCTGCTGCATGGCCGCATCCCTGCGACTTCGCTTCACATTGCTTACTTTCCCCTCACATGTTCGCCTTGGAGGCTGAGCGGGCGGCTTGCTGAGTCACTCCACGCACGCTGCTCTGACTGCTGCCCATATATGGGCAGGCAGGAAGCGCATTGCAGGGACAGCGCGGGGCCGAGGAGGCAGCGCGTGCAGGAGAGAGAGCAAAAGAGAAAGGCAGATGGCCCCTCTGTCTTGTCATCGCCTTCCTTAAGGGGAAGCACCGTCTGTAGGGCCACTCTTATTCCTCCATGGCTTTTCTTAGTAACTGGCTCAGAGATCCCCCGTGCCCAGAGTCTGATTGTGACGTCACGGCGCAACAGTTGCCGCCAGTGAGGGGAAGGTGTGAAGCAGCTTATATTTACCATCCCCTGCTCATCCATGCAGCCCACACGCCAGGCTACATTGCATTGCTTTCGTGCTGCACATGGAGCAGTGTATCTGGAGCGGATCCCGGTCCGTGTCTCGGGGGCAGTGCTTACGTGAATGGTGATTCTTTCCGCCCCGGCTGTCTGTGGTGGGAAGTGGTGTCCACTTCGTGCTCGGACACCAGTTTCGTAACTGCGGGTGATCTGCGGATTTCAGAAACGAGTTAATGTGACCTGTGTCCTTTTCCTGGGTGCTTCCACTACCTTTCAGAAAAATCGAAATCCATCACTGTCAATAAATATCCGATAAAAGTTGTCATCATTTGTCAGTCTGTTCGTCAGCCTGATGCCTATAACCCAGGAGGCGTAGAGCACGCCATCGTTTAAAGGTTAATTAGAATTGGGCATGAAACTGTTTATATACCTTTTATCGCGCTTCATCGAAACATATCATTAATAAATCAGGTAAACGTCCGGCCTGCCGGTCGAGGGTTGAGTTTATGAATCAGCCATGCGAAGGAGACCGCAGGTGCAAGTTTGATCTCCCATGTGCCCACAGGACTCATCAATAGACGTACTCGAACTTATGTAGATTTATCTTTCAGGAACATTCTATTCTCCAAGGACAGGCTGTGAGGGATATTTCTTGGTTTTAGCTAAGTAGCATGTGTGCAGTTGTGTGATGGGATTACCGCCGATTAGACCCATGACACAAATGGTAAGGGCTGAATGTGCTAAGTCTGATGATCAGTGTGCATGATTCGGGGCGAGACATTTACGCGAGGCGACGACAGAAACGGAGGCGTGACCTCACTGCGCGGCGTGATGTCACCGTAGACGCTTTTGCGAGATGTGGAATCCACGTACATACATTCGCCGTTGACTCAGTTTTAGTAAAAGGCGTGTGACCAAATCACGGGTCAGTTCCACAGATTATGATCATGAATCATGGGGGGAGGGGGGTGTAACAAAGTAATATGTGGGAAGGCACTGATAGGACACAGAGACGGGATGTTGCACTCTTTGGAATAACAGGAGATGAGGCTGAGCATGCCTCATACCTTAATAGGCATGTTACCGCGATACATTAGTGAATGACAGCAAATTGGCTTGTGAGAAAGGAAGTCACTTTGAAATACAGAAAATGTGAATCTTCCAGGTACGGGAAATACAGCAAAAGACACCCATCCCCCCCCCCCCCCCACACACACACTCTCACACGGGCTACAGAATGTCCCGGAGTCTACGATACTTGATTGCGTACACAACGGCCCTTTCTAGATAACAGTGAGGCCGCCGATCCCTATGTAAGTTTGCCCTTAGTGATGGTGACTCACCCTCATTTCGCACTATCAGGCTGTCAGGGCAAACATTCAGCGGGGCAGCGCCGCCACGCCGTCTGCGATGCCAGAGTTGCCCCCGGGGCACGGCTAATTGCCCATCAAGCGGCAGCAGAGTGAGGCCGTTCCTTTGAGCGTGCGTCTATCGGCTTTCAAACAGATATTTAATACAAGGCTACAGAGAGGCTTTGGCAGGCAGCAGAGAGGACAGCGCAGGTGAATATCCTGGACAGGGTGTCAGTTCTTTACAGGGCACATGCACACTCAGGCACACTAATGCACCAATGCATGCAGCTGCATATATCTGGACTGCGGCAGGAAGCAGAGCAGAGTCATCCCGGATGGGGATTATATGTAAACGTCACACACATAGAGCAGGGGAGCGATTCAAACCCCTAACCCAGGAGGTTCAAAGCCAGCTTGCTGAATGAATGTGTAAAACGATTAAATTAAAACTGTGTGCACTGGCCATCACTGTGTCTGCTCATGGAAAAAGATTCCCTCACAGACCACATCAAGCTACAGGGGGTTTAAACTCATGACCTTCCGGTTCTGGCTAGTAACCTACCGGGTGTTGCCACCCATGAATCTTCATCTTGTTGTACAGTGTGTGCTGACGTGGATCCCCCCCGTCAGTACTGTTGGATTATGCATCGATGGCTTGGAACATCCAAATAGCACTTGCATAAATATTTAATGCAGTAATTACAACCCAGTTAAGGACTTGTTTAATTTACTGGGGTGATCCCCTGTTCGCGCTAATGTGTCATGGGTCGGAACTTGTTGGTAATGTAAGTGAATATTTAGTGATGAGTATTCCCTGTTTGTAGAATGGACGTTGATTTTCAAATATGTCAATGTTTTTTTTTTTTTTCAGTTAACCCTGAATCCTGTCCTGCAAAGTGGTCTGACGTGTTCACGGCAGCACCGGAAGTGTACGTCAGTCCACCGCAGACTGGCATGTTCCGGAGCCGACAGGGTTTGACCGGAGCTCGTGACCCGTGCACCTGCACCTCGAACGGACTTTCCAAGCATCCATGGAATGCCGAGGTTCAAGAAAAAAAAATCCGAGTGCTTTCTGAACAACAGATGCAAGCATCAAAACGCAGAACAGAAAAAGGAAAGAAACAGCGAGATTAAAAAAAAAATAGTAATGACACGAAGCGGGAGTTCCGGGACATACGCCATGGCAACCCCGTGCGTCACTGGCGTCGCCATGCACTTCCACAGAGGTAGGAGGTGAGAAGGGGGGCTGGGGGGGAGGCTTGATTCATGAAGACTCAGTTCAAGTTCTTTCTGTCCTGTGGCGCAAGAATGGATTAACTGTCATTTCCTGAGCTGTGGCACAAATCCCACCACTGAACTGTCATATTTAACGTACGTCCTTCACCTCAAATCGATAAACAAGCGGATCTAATGTCCACCTCTTCAAGCTTCCCGAGCGCCCAACAAACTCCTAAGAGCTCCAAAACATCCCCGCAATCGCAGGGTTCTCTGGGCTTCGCTGTCTACCTCCGCAGCTTCGCACTCTACACTGCTAGTCAGAAGGTTGTTGGTTCGAATTCCACAGTCGCCCGTCGACTGACCCCTTTTTCTCACAAGTGCGTTTACCATTTTTTTATGTCTGCTATGTACATTTAAACGTAAAATTCATCTTCCTGATTTTCCTAGACGGGACACATGGTTAACCAGATTTTTTGTGACTTATGCCTTATGGTACTGCAGGTAATTCATTCTATCTAGGTACATTTTGGTGGGCTGGTGGATAAATTTAATAAAGGGAGGTTTAGTTGGGCGATGTCCGACTTGGAGGATGACCTTTGGAACCAGCCAAACCCACAACTGCCGTCTGAGCTCCGAGGGGGGGGGCTGCCGATACCATGCTGGTCCTAAACCCACCCTACCGCATCGTTATGAGGGAATAACGGATGCCCAGGGTTTGATTCTCATGGCAGGAAACCGTTACATTCAGGGATAACTAAAAAGATCCAGGAGCTCTATCAGAAACCGGAAAACAGGCACTCGGCCTCCCGCCGAACGGATCCCTAACAAGCAGTTCCTGAGGGGAAATGAGAAGACGCGTTCCGCAGGGCCCTCGCTCCGCTGGGATGGCCGATGACCCTGTTCTCAGGCCCCTGGGCGGAAGGCTGAGTCAGCAGAAGCGTCTAACGTCAGGACGCGAGGTCAGGCGCCATCGCGGGCATCCCGTCAGGGGTCCTGTCTCATCGCCTCCTGATCCATAGCTGTACCTCTCTCTGGCTTTTAAGCAGCATCTCACTTAAACACGTCTGTCTTTTTGTATGCTTCTGCCGCTTGAAAGCTATTTCCCGCCTCAGGTTGTCGAAAATACACCGGCTCGCACCAATATGAGCTTCCGATAGCGGGCAGTGTCAGCGGGAGAGCAGTACTGACAGGCCGGGTGGTTTCACGCTGTACAGCACTGCAGACTCATGGCCCTGGGGTTCTGCTCTGGCTAAAAGCTGACAGGCTTCCATTTAACTTTGTTAACTTGATTTAGTGTTTGGTTCCTGGCTCCCTGTGACCTTTCCCTGTGGTGTTTTTGGTTGGCCCGTCATTAAATGTCACGCTACTCACTTAGCCTACGATTTCACCCTCTGGCACCGTAGGGTAAGTGACGATTCTCTGCTCTGTGGGAGAGTGATGGCGTTTCCACGGCACCTGTCGCCTTCCTATCCGCGAGTCGGCACGTCGTCACAGTTGACGTGACGGTCACCCACGGGTGTGGCCGTGAGCTGTGCTGGCCGCCAGAGCGGGTGATTCTGCAAGCTTTTCACAAGAAGTTCTGGAAGACTACTGACTTCAGACATGAATCCAAAATGAACGAGAATAGAATTTTAACATAATCATAGTATCCCTTGAGTAGATGAACAACACTCAAGTCAAGTCAAGTCAAGTCAAGTGGCCTGTACTGTCATGCCGTCCTTATACAAGTATGGAGTGGCACAGAATAACCGCCCCCCCCCAGGACTCCAGTGCAACATACAAACAGCTAGTGACAAAGGGGGGTGGGAGATTTCACAGTACAAACAGTGCAAAAACACAGGACAGTATGAAACAGGGGGGCTGTACACAAGGGATTATATATGTAGTGCTATATGTATGTATATAACAAATACAGCTCATAACATTTTCCCTTTTTCTGAGTTTCTGCATTGCAAATTCTCCAAACTCAGTGCTTCTCAGTTTCAAACAGAAGTTTGCTTAAAGTCCTAGATTGAAGAATTTGGAAGTATTACAAAGCATGCTGAATTTTGGATGAGACTTCCGCTTCGAAGCTACGCCGAGAATATATTTTACGATGATTTTCTTGTTACAATTTACCATTTTTATCCATAGTGAATGTGGGGTGTCAACGCCAACCTGGAAACTGATCACTTTGTTTTTTTTTTTTTAAATAGAAGTAGAACATTGAGCTTAAAACACCAGCCCCCCCCCCCCGCACGTGCAAGATCCTGTTTTTGGGCGTGAAAATTTTAAATTTACCATTCGAGTCACCAAAAACAGATCTGAGACGGGATAAACAGAAACGGTTTGCATGCTATCACCTTCACCGCTGACGTCGACAGTCTGGGGGCCGCTGATATGCTTCTGTGATTCTGGGGATATTGCAGCCAAAAGTGGCGCCTGAATGGATCAGATTTAATTTTTATTCAATTTTTGTTCCACACAGTATGATCCAGCTCGAAACGGAAATTGAGGACTGCCTCTTTGTTTTTTTAACGAAAGAGTCTCAGTCCCATCATGATTACGCTGGTAGTTGTTTGCCTGGTTCCGACATCCATCCAGTCCCCTCCCTCCAGAGTGACTTTACGGAGTATAATGACAACACACCAGCAAGGGCTCCCCAAAACATTCATCACTTCCCTGGCTTCAGAGTTCTGCATTTCCCATGAATACAGTGAAAATGTAAATCTAACCACTCATCCAGCAGGGAGCCCTGGGGCCGCTCTGTAGGGAGCACAGGCTCCAAGGCAGGGAATATTCTAGGTGGGATGTCAGTCTATTACAGGTGTGAGCCCATGGTGCAACACGCTGAGCCGCTGCCCCCCGAAATGGTAAAGAGTACAGTGACAGGCAAATCACTCCACTGACTCTGGGAGGCAAAGAAAATTCTGGAGCGATACAGCACAATGCAATGATCGATGTCTTCCAAGCTGTCTACAAAAGCGGAAGTTCTAAAGTGTGCCCAATTCATTCTCAGAGGCTGCTTTGAACCCTTCACAAAACCGGCTGTGATGGGAATACCTCACATGACTGAAGGGGTTTATTGACCTCATTTCCTAGAGCAAATAGTCTCTCTGGGAGCCAGGAGGAAGCAGCAGCATGGACCAGTTGTAGATTGGATGGGAAAATGCTCTAGAGAATTAATTCCAAAATTCTGGAAGTTTTCCTCTTTATCCAAGTACTATTATTGTGGCCTTTTAATTGTAAAATTATAACAGAATGCTAAATAAATCACCAAATAAGTGTCACCACAGCAGAAAGGGCGAGAACGTCTCCTTTGACGGCGCCTGGGTGTGAACCATCACCTCGAAGGGAGCGTGAAGGATCAGATGGTGACGATGACGACGCTGCGGTGTGAGGGATTTAATTAGCACCTCCTTCTCCTTCTCATTCGTCTCCTTTCCCAGCCATGAGCCAGGCTGACGTGCTGGGTGTGCGGTGTCCTCCCTGGAAGAAGTCCAGCGTGCCGGCGAGTGCCCGCCCCAGCATGCAGGGCGGAGGCGGGCTCCCCGGTGCCCCCTGGAGGGCCCGGTGGGCGGCAGTCTCAGATTCGCGGCCCCACCCCCGCCATGTCCAGCCCCCATTGGCGGGTGGTAGGGCTTGAATCAGTGCCACTTGTGATGAGCCTGTCGTGTGTCCTTCTTTGCCACTGCTGAGGAGTTATGAATGAGCGGCTGCCTCGCCCGTCCCCACGGCAACAATTCATCAATGGTCGCCATTGGAGACGGAGTCTGAAGCCACGTCTGAAGCCCGGGTCTCAATGTGTGTCACCTTCCTCTTTAACCCGTTCTGGCCGTCCTTTTACTGAGCCCTGGATGGCTGCACGCACGGCAGTGCTGGCAGACACGCCTCCTGTGTGGGGACCTGGGGTCGGGATCGAGAGGCGCTCACATATCTGCCTTCCGCCTTCCTCTCCTGGCGGTTCCCCTCTCTGCTGATCTCACCATCGCTCCTCTGACCCTCTCCGAAAGTGCCTCAAGACCCTCAGAATACGTCGGCCAGCCTAATATCACTCCGTGTTACCTGACTGTTCATAATATTGCGCTTTCTGATGAGTGAATAGTTGTCCTATTAGGTTCTTGCTTTGTTAGAAGATGTGTTGTTAGCCTACGGAGAGCTGCGATGGCTGTCCAGGGCATCGCTTCGGAGATAAGTGTAAACGCACCTCAACATCTCGGGACGTGAGCCCAGCTACCTACTGGCTTCGCTGCCCTTTCTTAATTGATGTTGGAGGATTATGTACCACAGGGCCCCTTGTCATACAAAAAGACGAGTCTGGTTTTCAGCTCGGATAACAGGTTTTTCAATCCCCCCCCGCCCCCCGTTAATGCCAGGTCATTATGCCTGATATGGAAACGTATTTCTGCTTTGAGTCTTCGAGTGTCTTTGAGTCTGATGGAGGTGCACAAAACAAGCGGGTAATTGCAGTCATTTCAGAGCCTGGGGGGCGCAGAGGGAATGGACAGTTAGGCCAGATTATCCGCTCTGCGGCCTCCGGAACGACACGGCCTTTGTGCCATAAATATCAAAAGCCACACAAGGCCTAGTCCATCGATGCTCCTCGTGACTCCGCCGATGCCCACGGTCCCCCTACGTGGCCCCGTCCGCCAGCAGATGCACATCACGACTCACCTTTCTCTGTTTTTCCATCCACACGTCCATCCCGGTGGGGGTCGTGATGGGGTCCGGAGGCTGGCGTACACCCTGGCCGGGATGCTACTCCACTGCAGGGCGCATGCATGTACGTGAAATCAGACACGGGGGTGGGTTTTTTGTTTCAGTGTAAAACCTCAGGGGGTCTATGGAGACATTAATTAATCGATTGATGGATGGGTTGGTAGGTTGACTGATTGAAAAAGGGCATTAATTAGAGGGCATTAATTAAGAGGGCCCCCGCACCCCACCCTCGGATATTTCAAAAGCATGTTTATAGCTAGTCAGTAGAATCAGAAGATCATAACTGCCTATTTGGTTAGCAGAACATGCAACTTCTACATCTCCTAAGATATCCTTTAAGAAATGGTCTATTTAATATTTAGTAACTGCAATGAGTGTTTGTGGCTTATTCTCAGGTTTGAGTGGTGTTCTTATGAGTACATCTTGCATGCTGGGAGAAAGTTTTAAATAAACCTGCAAACTCCACCCTCATACAGATCAGAGGGGGATTCAAACCCCCAACCGTAGAGGTCGAGGTTCAGGTGTTACCTGTTCTATTTTTCGCTCTTAATTAATGCCCTCTAATTAATGCCCTTTTTCAATCAGTCAACCTACCAACCCATCCATCAATCGATTAATTAATGTCTCCATAGACCCCCTGAGGTTTTACACTGATTGCAGTTATAAATATGTCAGGCTGGTGTCGAGCTAAATATATTAGTAATTAAAAACAAAGGCTTTTGAAACGGAGGCTGATATGGTTCAATGACTGTAGGTATCATCGGAAGGTGCTGAGTTCACATCCCACAGCAGACCGCTCAGAAAGGGCTAAAGATAACCGACGGGGCACAGGAATGGGAGCAACACTGAAGAGCATCAGTCTTTTTGACAGATAGATAAATTTAAATCAAGCCTCAATAATACTGAAATGATAATAACAATGACTCCATGCTTATGGTGACACTTGTCTTAGGTGCAGTGGCCTTTGTCAAAACCTTTTTCTCTAACGCGTCGCTTTCAGTTTTGTTTTGCCTAATAATTGATGCCTGATATCATCAAACATTTCAAAGCAAAAGGCAGTAAATGATGGGATAATGAGGAGCTACGTGGGTTCGGGAGGTGTGTGTGTCTGTGTGTGTCTGTGTCTGTGTGTGTCAGTGTGTATCTGTGTGTGTGTGTGTGTGTATGTGCGTGTGTCTGTGTCGGTGTGTGTGTGTCTGTGTTGGTGTGTGTGTGTCTGTGTGTGTGTGTGTGTGCGTGTGTCAGTGTGTGTGTCTGTGTCGGTGTGTGTGTGTGTCTGTGTCGGTGTGTGTGTGTGTCGGTGTGTGTCTGTGTGCGTGTGTCTGTGTGTGTGTCTGTGTCGGTGTGTGTGTGTCTGTGTTGGTGTGTGTGTGTGTCTGTGTCGGTGTGTGTGTGTGTCTGTGTTGGTGTGTGTGTGTCGGTGTGTGTGTGTCGGTGTGTGTGTGTGTCGGTGTGTGTCTGTGTGCGTGTGTGTGTTGGTGTGTGTCTGTGTGTGTGTCGGTCTGTGTCCGTGTGTGTGTGTGTGTGTGTGTGCGTGTGTCAGTGTGTGTGTCTGTGTCGGTGTGTGTGTGTGTTTGTGTTGGTGTGTGTGTGTGTGTGTGTGTGTGTGTCGGTGTGTGTGTGTCTGTGTGCGTGTGTCGGTGTGTGTGTGTGGATTGGAGGTGCTCATTCATAATTTTGTTGCTCCTCCTCCAGTTCGCTGAGTTCCTGTTCCCCGCCTGCCGTGATCAGACCGGCCCCCACAGTAACCCAACAGCGTACGGGGCGCTGCGGTCCCCTGGGAGCCGCCCGGTTCAGAAAGCCCGCTGTGCTCTCCTGGGCTGTGATTCAGATGAGGGATATTATGTAAAAGCCGGTTCTCTCCCGGCCGCCCCGGTGGGGAAAATGGGACATGCTGGTAATGAAACAGTAATTGGGCAATTTGTGACTTTTACTGTTTTTTTTTTTTTGTTTTAATGCAAAATTTTAATGCAGCCATTATGAAACATTTGAAAGACTTTCGTTTACACATATATATGAAAAACATATTTATACAATATTCAATATATATCTGTATTTGTATGCATAAATTTATACACAGCCATGATGGCTAGTTTCAAACTGAATTTGATTATTTTCAAGCAAGACTAGGGAACAGTCGCCATTCACTGATGCTGCCATCACCTTGGAGATCCATCAGGAAGGTGAGGTTCTGGAAGCAAGCATGACTATGCACCGTGTCCCCTGGGCAACCCGGCACTGACCTAACCCTGTACAACTGTTCCTTTTAGCTCTGCTGTGGTTGCCGTGGAAACCAGGACAGCTCCTCTTACTTCCTGTACGGTTTCCATGGATATCTCACCGGCTCCTAGGTCAATAATGACTTTTCACACTCATCTGGAGATGGTCATTAAACGCTCATGTTCCAGCTGGACGCGCCATTGTCCCCCAAACACATTTCTGTGGATATGTGCAAGGCAGGCCAAACCAATGTACCAATGACTGCCCCACACACCCCCCTGTCCCCCGCATCCCCCATCCATTATTCAGTGACCCTCTCTCAACACCTGCAAACTGTAAAACTGTGGTTTTTTGCATTCATGGATTAGTTACCGCAGAGCCTTCAGGTTATCAAACTCTAATGTCAACAACAGTGACACGCATTTCAATCTGTGTTGCCTTCACTACCAACTGGAACTTGATTAAATTGATTATTTGAAAGGCCACGGACTTTGATATTCGGGAGGGTGGCTGTGCTCCACTTTGGGTTCATGAAATACTAAAATGAACACAGGCAGGGGGCCCTATTGAGGCTATGCTTAAAACCGGCCAAAATAACAGGAATGAGGGTCGGGTGTCATTAACTGGGCCTCTAGCTCTTTCTTGACTTCTTCCGGTCTTGGTCATCCAGCATTTTGTCAGCGATGCACTGTGAGCCCTGAGACCGGAGCGGGGTGTGGGAAGTTCCGGAAATTCCGTTTTGGTTCATGGTCCACTGCCAGCGAGTTATATCATCTCATCTCTTGCTTTCCTCTCCTCCCCTGCATTTTGATCATGTTCTTCCACAGGCGTCGTTGAGCTATCTATAGATGGGACCACATTTCTCAGTAGGCGGGGAGGGCACAGGGGGGAGGAAGAGTGTGTGTCTTTGCGTTTCTGCAGCAAACCCGCATGTGTGTACCGCATGTGTGTACCGCATGTGTGTATCTGATGCGTGTTCCCGGTCTGGTCTAAGTATGTTTACTCGACTTGGCATGTGCGTGTTGCTTCGTGTACAGCAGTGTGTCTCATTGCGTCTCCGTCTGTGTGGGGGCTGGCCCGCGCCAAGGGCTGGGTGTCACCCGGCCTCGTACGCGAGTGCGTGGGAACCCCGCTGGAGGAGCGGATGAGAGCCCACGAGAGGAACGCACCGGGGGCAACGGGAGAGAACAGGCCTGAGGATGGAACGCACTGGAGCAGGAGAGGAGGTGGGAGGGGGGCGTGGAGGAAGACCCTCCCTGAGAGCAGCGGTGGGGAAACCCGCTGACATCATCACAAGCTGACTGGCGCTGCCCGCCTCTGCTTGCAAGGCCGCAGCCCAGCGTCGCACAAACTGGCATTTAGTGAGGAAAAGGTAGACTATTTCCAGTGAGCAATATATGGCGTATGAAGGGCTGAGCACCACCAAACTCTTTAACCTTTTTCTCACCATAAATCTGACTAAGCTGCTCTTTACATGGTAATGAGTCTCTCTCACCTCATTACCACCATCCTACATTCATCTGGCAGGTGCTTTTGTCCTGCGTGACGTATAAGACAGACGGCACGTCACTGGTTCCTTATCCTTCCTGCCTCGTCTGATCCCCGGCGATATAAGACCAGAGATAATGTTCCTCCCTCCAAACTCCCCCAAGCTGTCCAGACCGCGCAGGTAACAAATGCAAGTGAACCTTTTGCTCCCCAAGCTGTCCGCCTCTTTCCAGACTTCCATTTCTTCCTGTGCATGTCTATATCCACCCAAGACTGTCTAGCTATTCTAGGGCCTCCCTGTCTGTCACTTAGTGACCATGTCTTGGAGCCACATCTGCATTTATAGCTGGCTTTAATTTGCAGGCAGGTCAGACAGGCCGTGGTGCATTGGGGGGTTTAGTGGTTCAGCAGGTTGCGGCTCAGAAGGCTGCAGGTTAGAATTCCAAGGCTGCCGGACTGATGTTGCCATTGGGCCCCTGAGCATGACTGTTAACCCTTGATTGCATGCTGACTGGCCCTGTGCTGTGTTTCTTTCCTCATAGGGATTAATAAAATGCCACAGTTTCTATTTAAAGGCCTTAATGAGGAGCCCAACCAAAAAAACACACAGTCAACACCAGAACTAGCAAGCCTCCAACCGCAGGAACAGCATTTGGACCTTTGAGCCACACGCCGCGATATGAGAAGGGATTGAACGGCACAATGCTGCCAGTACAATGCTGCCAGTACAATGCTGCCTCTTTATTGTTTTTTTGAAGTTCACTCATTGCTTTTTC
>JAABNX020000053.1:3973356-3984945 GCA_015163995.2 Mormyrus lacerda | reverse complement strand
AAGTTGTAACTTCAACCACAAAACAACCTTTCTGACCATAATTCAACGTTGAATCAATAACGATTGCTATCTGGGATGACACTTTAGAAAGCGTTTATAATTGGGAAGGGCACTATTATATTAGCTTATATCATGCTTTAGTTGTGATGAAAGCAATATCATCACATGATCTATTGGCCTTCAGGTGCTTGTGTGTTGAGTTTAATATTCTATAATTTAATGAGGGTTCAGTGGGTCAATACGAAGGTACTATGACTCATAATTCAATGTTTCAATTCCTTCAGTTCCGTGTTTATTGAGGCGTAATCATCGCAAATCCAGCGTGAAACACCAATGTTGCCCCCTTCTGGGTCAGTGCTTTAAAATGGACGGGAGGGAGCTAGCTGACCAATCGGAGCGCGGCCCGCCATGTGACTGCTAGCAGAGCGTGTCCTGAAGTGACGGGGTCGAAGTTGATCCTAAATGATGTTCATTTTAACTGGTCATAACCCTACAGCCATTTCCACACAGCACTAGGAGCATCTCGGATGGGATGCCAGTCTGTCAAAGGTCATGCCTACAGAGCAGTGAACCAGAGGAGCCCCTGGAGACCTTGTAACCCATGAAAACATATCAAACTGGGCCCCCAAACCAGATCAATCCAATAATGTTCCAAAAATTTTAGAGACCCTGAGCTCAGATTGAACTCACTGCTTTTGTTTTTTTGTTTTTTTTTTTTTTAATTTTTTTGAAAACTTCCTTTTACACTTGAGTATTTTCAAATGACTTCCATCTTTTCGCCTTGTATGTCAGACAGTTACTCAAATCAACTGGATTCTTATAAATTCCTTGTTCAGTCACCAGCAAGCTGTTATGTCACCACTAATCTTTTGGCTTGGTAGATACTTGGGATTTTGGGGAATCCCTAAGGTGAAAGATCATTTCTCAAGATTAGAACAAATATTTGTCTGAGTGATGCCTCTTTTCTGTCTCTGAGAAGAAGCCGGACTGCAAAATCCTTCTGAACAAACAAGCACTTCATTTTTGGCATGAAAATAGGAAACATCAAAACTGCAATGACTAGCGGCCTGGAACATGGAGATCTAGATCCAGCATGAGGGATCTTCTGGGCTGTTTTGATTCACCCTGGAGAAATATCTACCATAAGGCACCAGAAGAGTTTTAAACTGAGATAACAATGAGTCGAAAATTTAGAGTTGCAAGATTTTCAGCTGATAAACATGATAGATCTAAGTTAAAATCCATTATTCAGTCTTGGCTTTGCCTTGGGCTTCAGACTTAGTTGTAAAAATGTAAGAATTGTGTCTACTGACAGGTCAGAGGGAGGTCAGGGCAAGAAGAAAGCTGCTGCTTTCATTTTACTGGTAAGGTAGGCAGCAAAACGCCGCGCTGTGAGTCTGCGGTGGAGCTTCACTCAGATGTGAACAAACAAGAGAGATGCAGACCCCACTGGGGGCTTTCAATGGAGCAAGGAAAGCACACACATCTCTGCTTTTATTTTCATGCAGATTTTGCTTTTGTCTCGCATTTGAAAGGGAGATGAGTCAGGGGTTTCGAAGGGGGGCGGGGGGGGGGAGGTTGAAACCGTCTGAGTGTAGGGTCAACCGCTATTGGAGCCTCCATGCTTTCCCTGCAGGTATGGAACTGATGACCTTCTCACAGGGGGCCAGAGAGACTGGAGCGGGGGGGGGAGCACTTTCAAGCACGAAACGCTGGATTCGGACAGGCAGATGTTGTAAGTGGGACCTCACCCTGCCTCTATTGCCCCCAGGGGATGAGGAGTCTCTCCATCTGGGCCTCACTGCCCCCACTCACCTCCGCCAAGGTGGAGGTCTGGAGGCAGGAGGGGCAGATGAGATGACAGAGGGAAGAAAGCATTGTGCCACACTTTAGGACCTCAGCCTGCACAATCCGGGCTGTGGACAATCAGGGAATTCCGCCAAGGTAAGAATGACCCAACCAGAGTCAGACCCACAACCAGTCCCTTGTGGACACTGTGTTGCAATTTACATTAAAGCTTCTTAAACCATTCCTGAGACCCCTCCCCCCCCCACCCCTGACCATTCTATGCAGTTGGTAAATCCCAAAATGCATTCCTTCCAATTCAGGTTTTTCACTGGGCACCAAAATGTAATTGTTAAGGTTCACTGGAGTTTAGCAAATTCAATTTGGTCCTCTTTCATTCTAATCTGCTGATAAAATTTCAGGTTTCCCCAGACAAAATAATATTGATGTGGTTCACTCTCAGTCCCCTGTGTCTCCCGCAGGAAGGTTCTCTCTGCGCTGAATTCCCCAACTCGCTGAATTCCCCAAATCTGTGCAGTCTGGGAATCAATAAGCTTTGTGTTTTTTCCGGAAACATCGTGTTATTGAAGTAGTCAAAGAACAGTGTGTCCATCACTTCCAGAGAGCGCATTTCCTAGTTTAATTGATTGGGTCTGAAACATTCATTCTCTCTCCCCATTATGCACTAAGCAGCCGGATCAGTTACCTTGGCTGCTGTTAATACACTGCATTTAAATTAAAAACAGCTCAATTTTCCACCATTAATGAAAAATGCTTTCTAGCTAAAACATGCTGATAGCACTGAAGTTATTTTTCAGCAGCTTGGATGTTTTAATTGCAGCCAAAAACACCGAACGGTAAAATACGTTTGATGAATAGGCAAACAGCCATAGCAACTGGCTACATTGCATTGTCAGGATAACATTAAAAAAATGTTTTAAGGTTTTTGCTCATGCTGTTCCTTTAAGTTTTAAAAATACATCTATTCACCAGTCAAACCCAAACGAGCTTGATGGGCCGAATGGCCTCCTCTCATTTGTAATTTTTTTTATATTCTTATGTTTTTATCAGTAACCAGCTAGGATTACTGGTCGGGGGGGAGGGGAGGCGTTGGAACTGTATTAAATATATATATACTAGATAATTTGAGCTATACAGACATAAATGCTGTTTAGCATAAAGCATTTAATGCCCTTTGAGTCTAACATTGCTAGCTTCAGTGCATGATACAGTTGTGTAACATTACCACATGTGCACCTTCGCTGTCATCGGGCAATAAGACTCTCTGGGGAATGCCAGGTTGCCGTGGCAGCTACAGCAGTGGAGATTCCATGACCAAGGCTGACTGCAGTGATGTCAAAGAGCACAGACTGAAAACAAACTGAAGCAGTACATGAACAGGACATCTTAAAAAAGAACATTAAGGAAATGAATATAAATGATAAAAAATAAAAAATATATGAATGGTAGAACAATATAAATAATCAGCATGGTATTTATAGAGGGGTTTATGATGTAGATGTTTAGAGTCTAGGAGGACAGGAACATGGCATCATTCAGCCTGGCAGGAATTCAGCGATTCAGGCCATAGCTGCTGGGTTTCCTACTGTCCTAGAAACGCAGGTGATGAACGAGGTTGCAGGCTGTAAGCTGTGAGCGCTCAGCCACGAGCCCTCGGCTGTCATGTGTTCCTGGCACTTCAAGACTGCCAGGTGGCGCCGCCGCTGCCTCAGGCCTGAGATCGCGGGTCCCTGGTACCAGCGACACCTTCCATCCTCCTGTATCACATTCTGGGCCATCGCCTCTCTGAGACCATGCGGGGCAAGCGCATTGAGAAAATCTGTGTTGAAAAAATTTGTGAAAAATAAGCAGGAAGGTTCCCAGGATGAGAAGCTGCACTCCGCCCTCCTCAGACGAGGGCGGGGAGGTTACCGGTCAATTTCTGGTGCACGTAGAACTTCCAAAAACAGCGATTTGCTTTTTCTGGGGCAGCGGGAAGGAACAGGGTGCGTACAGGGCATCCATAATAGTGGGCCTTGTATTCTGCAGTGGAAAAACATATCTCAGTCTTACGCAGGAAAGGTTGAGTTGAGCTCCTCGCTGGGGCAGTGAAATCCCTGCCCTCCAAAACCCATCTTCCTGGGCTGAAGAGAAGAGTCGTTTGGAGGGAAGGGTTAATTAAGGCATGAAGAAACCATTGAGTTAAAAGAAGCTTAAAAAAGAGTTTATCCGTATGCTTTAGTCGTGGTCAAACTTTACCTGAGGGAGGGACACCTGTAACTCCTGAAACAGGCCCTGATTCGCTAATCCCGGACCTAGTGCACTAGATGATTGGCAATTAAGCTGGAAGGCGTTAGCAAGACTTCAGGAAGTCTTTGATATGCCGGTCCAGTCGGGGGTGCCGTCTGACCCGAGCGGAAACAGAGAAACAGACAACCGGTCTTGTGTGCCGATTTTTCAATGTTCCGCATTACGGCTCGGTGCTAGAACACGCTGCTGTGACGTGGACCCGGGAGAATTTATGGCCGCTTGCACTTGCGTGCGCCATCCCTGGACGCCAGGCGGGAAGGGCTTATCTGCAGAGCCCTCACCGGAAGTGATAAGTGCGCACTTGTGTGCTGCCGGACGCACCGGCTCATTACAGCCGCTCGCTCTCTCTGAAAGCCTGCCATGGACTGCGCTGTCGGGAGGATAATATCCGCTCCGTTGCATCTCATCAGAAGGCTGGGAAACTTCCGAAACGGCGCGGAGCGTAATTTGACAGAAAGCCGGGCCAAGCCTGTCAGCCTGGAGAGCGGCTTTGGGAAGAGCGCGACAACGCACCATGATGCTTTTCTCGATTGTTAATTACTCATCTCTCCTAATGAGACGGTCACTACTACAAGCTCTGCCAATGGCCATGCTCCAGGTCATCCAGCTGGGTGGGTATTTTGGGAAAGCGGAGCCCCCCCCCCACCACCAGTGCTACCCACTGTGAAAGCTTAAACGATTTAATTTTCCCAGTTGACATGACTTCCTGTTGCCTGAGATGCCTTGGGTCAGGTGCTGTTTTCATGCAGGCAGCAGTAGCCGTCGGCCAGGCCTACAGGGATAATCGAGGGAGGAGCGTGTCCTCCACATCCCAGCCTGACACCAGCTGTATTTACCTAAACCTGCCAGCCGACTCGCCCTGTCTGGCGGCAGCCCTGGCACAGCCTGTTCCAATGTTTTTGTCTGGCACTCTGAACATCCTCAGGATGTTAAGCCACATGCAAATACATCACCAACCAACTGTCTGGTACTTGAAATCTCTTTGGCTTCTGAGACAAACTTGCTGTAAACAATGCGGGTTAACAAGTTATGTGAGTCTACATGGGTTTTTTAATGTATGCTGGATATTTAATATAAAGTACTTGAAATGTACCCTGTTTGGTACTGATTAGCCCTTGAGTTACAGATAAATGGATGATGAGAGTGAGGTGATCATATGAACTGCTACGTCGGCCACCATGCCCAGATGGAGTAAAATGAGCTTAATTTCCCCGAAAACTGCTGCAAAGCTTCACATTTCCTTTTGCATTTTCAAGCCATAAACGACTGTGATAATTAGCCTGTTGGAAATCGCTGCGGTACAACTTCCGCCATTTTTCCGAAATACTTGTGCGTTAGCAGTAACTTCACAGGAGACGGACGTGAATCTTGTGCTTTTGCAGAAATAATTTGTGGTGCTACATGCTGACTCTGGCTTTTGGTTCTGACTGTTAGGTCACACGACATTAGACCTGGGTAGAAGATCATTCTGGAAGAGAACTAGTGGGGCAACCAGTCAATACTTTTCCAGCAATAACAATTTATCGTTGTCAATTATATAGGTCTGGAAAAAAATGAAGAGACCACTTTATATTTTTAAACATACTGGCAGAAAGTGACATCAAGTGACGTTCAAAAGGAATGGGAAACATTAAGCGCAGGTGTGAAGTGCACTGCTAGGACAGTGTGTATCAGGCTCCTAGAAGCAGGACTAAAGACTCTTCATCAATGAGAAACAGGGAAGAACCAGGTTGAAGTTTGCAAAAAAATGTGCATTTTACACAGTATACCCATAAGTGAAATAAATTAAACCGATAATTTTTTATTTACATTCATTTTTTTATTTATATTTATATTGCTCTGGAAATGTTAGAAATGAATGGCCTTTGCTTTGGCTCACAGACGATGAAATTCGTGGAGGCAGATCAGCACAAGCACAAAGAGATTCGGAAAGCGCTAAACAGCCCCTACGGAGAGCCGAGAAGGAAATCCACACTTCCGAGGCCAACAGTGATGCTAAATGGTGCACCATCAGCACGAGCGAGAGCCTGTCTGTAACATTTGTTTGAGTACCAAGCGTGTCAAATTATGAGAACAATGCAAATCTGGAGGATTCCGACCACTATGACACAGAAGGAGAGAGAGCCACCAGCTTCTCAGACGTGGATTACACTTCCGCTCAGGGAGAGAATGTTTTATTTGCAATCAAAGTGACTTGTCAAATCACTTGTCAAAGTGACCACATGACCAGATGCTCTTCTCTGGTGCCAAAAGAGTTTCAGGAAATCCAGGCTGGATTCCAGAGCAAAGTCATAGATAATTTCATAGTCGTATGCCTTTTAGTCAAATGCGGCATTTCAATGCTAGCGGGGGTGACCGTGTCTATGATTTTATCTCCTCACCCATTCCGGTGAGACCCTTTAGTAAATCTACCCTTTTAATCTAAAGGGAGACCCGCAGGAAGCAGGAGAGTAACACTCAGATGAGGCGGAGGGTGATGCCGTCTATGGCACTATGTTATTTTCATAATAGCAACTGTGAAGAACTAAAACGGTGAAGCGTGACACGTCATCGTGGGAAAAGGCCCATCGGAACAGCCCACAGCTCCAGGTAGAGCTTGAATGCTCAAGTGATGACTCGCAGTGAAAAGTCACACTTTTATTTCCATCTATTCTCACGCCTGTATGTTATTTTGAGCAAATCAGGCACCTTTCCTGAACAGCAGAGCTCCTCCTACAGTGTGAACTGGGGCTTCATTTTGTTTCCAATTTCAGAACCCCAGAGGTCTGACAACAAAGCAGCCATTGGCTGAACAGGAAGTGACGAGGGTCACTTCCTGTTACTTTATACCCCACAACTGGACTTGATATCACTTTAACTACCTCCAGTGACGTCACATACATGTTAATGCCGGAAGGTTAGTATTTTTGGTTTCATGTCCATCAAGTGCTTAACCTACTATCAGGGGAACTACACCATGTAAATACAAAATTTACAGATTATATGTATCGCAGGAGATTTTTAGCTAAAAATAGAGCCAGAGATAATCAGTCTCAATCTCCTCATAGTAATACATAAATTAGATTTTAGCAGCTACTGTTAAATTGATACTGTTGGCAGCAGATTAAAGGGTTAGATTTAAACGGTTCTTCCAAAAAAAGAAAAATATATAAAAGAATGACGCACAGGAAACTGAAGAATATGACCGCAGGCCTGGGCTGCGGTTTCTCCCTAATAACAGCGATAAGTTCAGTGATGTGCAGCAGAATTACGCCATTGAAAAATAAATGAGCGTTATTGTCTTCATTACCTTGCCTCCGAGTCCGCAAACAAGATGACAGCAGAAAGAAGGCTTTCATTGAAGACTTCGAAATTCACTAGTCTGGGAACAATCAGCGTGACAGAACATGATGGGACACGTTAAAGACAACGACATTTTCAAGGGAAGAAAAAAGCACCGGTTGTGTCATGAAAAGTGAAGAGATGGGATTTGTGTGGCTCGAGGCGGTAAAAGTGGAGCCGTGATTCATAGCCCAGCGGCTAAATTTGAGTCCAACATCCTGGCTTATTATTCTGGTGCTTCAATAGCACCGTACAACATTCACTTATTTTATTCACTCATGAGTTACGGTTAGGGGTAAGTATGTCATTTTTTCATCCAAGTCTTTTTTTCCCTGCTGTTAATTCAGTGCAGGTGATGCCTCAGTATCACACCAGTTCCGATCCCTAACAGGCCTCACGCCATTGGCTCCCAGCCGGTTTCGGGGTCTGTACCAGTGCATGCTCCGCAACTTCACCTGACCAAATACACTGGACCAAATCCAGTTCAGGGTCATAGTGGGATTCAAACCCACAGCCCCAGATATGTGAGACTACCATGCCGCTGTTGGCTTGGCTCAATCTTCATGCAATATGTCTTTGTGGATATTCCAGTGTAGTGTCTTGTTCTTTTTAGAATCTTTCTCTCATTTAGGTAAATGTGTTTTGCTCAGAAGTTAGTTATCTCCTTCGTGTTCATCTGCATTCAAACCAGTCATTACCCACTAGTGTGTGTGTGTTATGTTGTTACTAACAAGTAGATAACTTCAGAAAAAAACATAGAATATGTCACTCTACCTACTCAGGCAATTCATACCATTGGTTTGTCAACAATGGAATACAACTGAAATAATAAAGATTTTGATTTTGAGAAAAATAAAGATTTTTTTGTTTGTTTCAGATCCGTGTTATGTGTTCAAACATTTACATTTAGGTCTTACAGCCTGATTTTGACGTCGTATTGGAGGCACCTGTGGGGGCGTGGCTACAAATGAACTCCTAGTATTGATTGGCCACACAAGTAACTGTTTACACAACTGAAAACACAAAGTCGTGTTGAAACAGCCACGAGGGTTCTTATAATAAAAATAATGTAAGCCACCTGAGTGTCTGACCTGGGGGCTGTTCCATAAAGAGGGATTTCTCTGTTAGCTGGGTTAACTTAAGCTAGACATCATGATTGTCCAATAAGAGTTTAGGTAAGGAGCATTCCTATTGGACAACCATGACTTCAAGCTTAAGTTAACCCAGCTAACTGAAACTAACTGCTTTGTGGAAAATCCTCCTGATTGTTATTAATCCACAGAAAGATTAGGCCACGAACTTTATGGCTGCATGAACCAAGGGGTGTGGAAATTAATGTCAAGCGCAGTCAAAGGTGCTGAGAGACCCCCACTGGCATTTACGGCCATCTCTGTACTGAGAACGCACTCATGTAATGACCTTTCTGCATCAACCAGATGCTTTATGCAAAGTGCTGCATATATTTAACATAGACCAAGAAATTTTCATGGGTATATTTTGCATACACATACAATTAGTTAGAGAGAGAGAGCTTTAAATCAGCAGGTCCCTCCGTTTTTTACGCCAAGTAGCCAAATTTATGTATATTTATTTATGTGTGCATACAATGGCTGACAAATGCTCAGTCGTGTGATTAATTAAAAGTTTTCATTATATAATTAAATTTCAAGTATGTGAATACAAATGAGATTTTTAAAGAGCATATCTCTGGCCCATTATGGGTAATCCTTCTATTTAGCCAACAGACACTTTTTCTGTCAAGGTCAAGGTCACCTTCATGTATATTAAATCCTCTAGAAATAAGACGATATCATAATATATGTTCAGCTGATAGGCAACACTATACTCTGAAGCTGGGAGGTCAGAAAGGCGTAAAACATATACTTGCCCGGCAGCATTTCAAAATAAAATCCGGCTTTCAACAGAAGATTACCCATAAGCAAATTCAGTAGTCTGATTTTTGCTTGCAAGCGGAGATCGTTAAGGTAAGCATTACGTACTATGGAAACTATTAGATACTAACAAAAAGACTATTGTATAAAATTTATATCACAAAACAGAGATAAGGCCCCTTTAAGAAAGTCAAATTCAAAACGGCTCAAACTACCTAAAACCCCAAAGAACCAAAGTAAGCAGCCAAGTAGATCATCCTGCACGTAAAGACACCAAAAGCACATCTCCAGCTCTCCCAGACCTCCAAGAGCTAAGGGGCTAACCCAATTTAAACCCTAACAAGGTAATCATTTCAATCACGATCACCTGGGTTTTATTACTCAAGGTGTGTAGATGTGGGGATGGTGGTCATTTGCCTTGGAGGCACAGCAAATTCCGCAAATGCAGCCCTTGCTGAGGTTCTGCCGTCCAGCTGCTCCCAGTATGTAAACATTTTCACCACAGACCCCATGTTCTTGCTGGCCTTAAACTGGCTTCAAGGTTTAAGCTACAGAACTTTTCCAGTCAATAACCTGAGACTTTCTAACAGAATTCAAACATATTTGCTTTGTTTAGCCAGAGTGACATAGAATTTTGAGAATGCACAGTTAGTCATTAACACCGTTTGCTTTCTTCGAGTTCAGCAGAAGTTTTCATATCTTAGCATTACGTGCAGGAGCGCCTGGGGATTAAGGTCATTGGTCAAGGGCCCCAGTCACTCTACCCACCCCAGGATTTGAACTGACAATATTCTAGCCACAGACACAGTTTATCCCATTGAGTTGCACACTGCCCATCCAATGCCCCCTACGTGTCCCGGGGTTGCTGATGGTGTAACTCGAGGGACACAGCGATGACACCAAACCCATATGACGCCAATTATGAAATAATGACATATAAAAGTGTGAAGTTCCAACAAACTCCAGATGAAGCCCTTTAACCACAAAGCTGTGTTTATGTTTTCATGTTTCCCAGACCGTTTGTAGTTCTCACCCGAGCTGGCGGTGCCCACATTGTCATGATTCACGCCATTGTTTGCAGTTTATCTTCCAAGAATACTCTGATTGATTAATAACACTTTCCCCGAATGACAAATGACTCAAAAGAGCCTATTTCAAGATTGTGATCGCTGGACCTTTTTTCTGAATGGTTGGTGTATAGTGGCCTTTCTAAAGCGCTAATAATATCCTACTTAAACAATAGTTTGTTGAATGACGCACACGAGGTTGTGATAATGATATATCTTTAGTTTCTGGTACAACATTCCAAAGGAAAACATTGTCTGACTTCACACCCTCTGTCTCTGAGAATGCTTCTTTAGTTTATTTGCGTTTCCGAATTAGCCACAAGAATTATTGCTTGCCAAAACTTTTTTAAAAAGTATGGAGGAGTGGAATATATTAAGAATATAAATTTAGGTCCAAAATCCTGCATTCTAAATTTGGCTCCACTGTTTGCTTTCTTTGCATGATGTTATTTGGATTACTTCATATCCTGGTAAAAAAGACTTATTACTGCTACTTTAAATTTGTGTGTTTATCATTAGGTTGCAGAGGTGAATGCAGGATTATCCGGACTATGATAAGCACAGTATATGTTTCAATGTCGGGGGTGGGGCACACACTGCCAATCAAACTGCCTCTTTGAAAGAAGAGCCTTGCGTTTGACCAATGAAATGTGTGTTTATAAATAAGTGAGAGAACCTGAGAACTTTAGTTCCACGATAAGCTAGAAGATTTCTGCTCAGTAAAAGCTGGTCCAGCTTATGGTGACAGTGAGGGAGGAGCCTAATTACAGTTAGGAACCCCTCTGGGGACCATAGCTTGTTTGTCACCACTCGAACCACGCATTGGCCACAATTACTACACTGGGGGGGTGAGCATCCCTGAAGTCTTTTTGAGTAGGGCTTCAAAAGCAACAAATCTGGCCCGGGGGGGCAGTGCTAGCGGGAGATGAGTGCAGAGAGCTGGGGACAGAAGGTATTGGGGACACGTGTACATCTTTGTGCTTTGGGGCCGTGTTGTACCACTTCAGAGTGTAACAGAATGAAAGAGGCATTAGGAGAATGACTTTCGAAAACAGAGGAAGGCGGACTTTACATAAGTAAGGTGGCTTTCAGCATTACGGCCGGTCGGACCTGTGTGTGGCTGATGACGAGCTCTTGTTCCAGAGGCGCCCTGGGGGGCTGTTACTCATCAGAGTCTCCATCAGCACCCCCCCACCCCCCCCCCCCACCCCCCC
>JAABNX020000053.1:3942220-3954270 GCA_015163995.2 Mormyrus lacerda | reverse complement strand
CCCCCACACAAACGACAAACCCGCCCCCGTGTTACATTTCGGCCTGGTCCTTCTTATTTATCTTTATTCATGTCATTAAAAGTTAAGAAGGCAAAATGCCCGGCGATGGGATGCAGCAGGTAGGGAGGGGTGCCTCAGTTCACCCTCGGCTCATTACCGCCATCCGCTCGCCTCATTACCGCCATCCGCTAAGCTCCAGCGCGACCGGAAACACAGTGCGGAGAGACACCCCAGAGGAGGGAGAGGACGAAGTTTTATAATCACAGTCGTAGGGCTTCATTTTACTTTTCACCTGTTCAGGCACTGAAAGGGCACTCTGTTACCATGGTGACCTGACCGTGAAAGCCACCGCACCTCTCACCTGGGGACCCCAGTTCTGTCATCGACCTTTCAGGGACAAGAAATGGCCTGAGGGGTGGCCCCCGGAAGAACCTTGAGTGATATCAGAGATGTGGGGCAATCTGTGTTTAGGATGACGGAAGGTCATTGGTTTGAATCCTGGGACTGGCAAAGTGCTCTTGCTACTGGGCCTCTGAGCAAGGCGCTTAACCCCCTACTTGCTCCAGGGACCATGTGACCCCCTCTTTCTTGATCGAGGCTTTGCATAAAAGCATTCGCTGTATAAAAAAGATCAGACACTTTTTTCTTGGGCATTTAGCTGCTGTTTCAGGGCTTCGTCCTCGCTCTCCACAGCCCCAGAGATGAGCCGTGCTCCTTTGATAACTCTCATGGTCTCAGCGTGTGAATAACAGGACCCATTAAGTCGTCTTAATGTGAAACGTGCCTCCACTTCCCCGGTCTGATTGCCTGGGTAACTCAGGCTCTGCTGGGCTCACTCTTTATCATGCTGGGATTTCTGTGATTATCAACGCAAACCTCTAAGCTGTCCTCCTCTAGATCCTAATTCCACTTTTGGGGTAATGTAGTAAAGTCAGGGGTGCAGCAGGTGGCAGATTTAATGCCAAAACCCCTTGACTGCACTTTAAAATCCCAGTGTGGGAGCGGCTGTTGTACCCTTGAACAGGCTGATTAACTTTCATCGATTCTGTAAAAATTACTTCTGGGAAAATGCAAAACTAAATATCTGTAATTCAAACAACATCTGGAGCATTGCTACGTGTCTGACCTGGAGAACTTCTCATTGGCTGATAAATACAGCAATCTCGTTGGCCATAACAGACGTCAAAGATGACGTCCGTTGCGGAAAGGTGTCAGGGATGGTGGAGGGGCTGCGCGACACGGGGAATCCCGCGATGACGCCATCATCACTAGGCGCCAGTCCCGCTTTCGGGGCGAGCGTGGGGGCGGGCAGGCTTGGACAGGAAAGCGAAAGAAGAAACGTCTTAGGTGAGAAATGGAGAAGAAATAAAATCACCACAGAGATGGGAAATGTGCAGATTTACAAGTGGGGGGGGGGGGGCAGTAGACATGAGCCCGTGGCCAGGACAGATAGGAAAGTGAGACACAGGGAGACACATACACACCTAAGCACACACAGCTAACAGCCAGACGGGGCTGGCGAATTACATAAATGCAAAGAGGCGCGGCTCACTGACTTAGCCTCCCAGGATAACCCGCCCGGCATGATTGATTTGCCTGAGACATTATTGCTGTTGCAGCTGAGATCCAGTGATCATAACTGAGAGTAAAGCACAGGAGTCGAAATGAGACTTGTGACTGCCAAGGAGGGGGGTGCTGATGACGCACTCACCTGACACGGGAGTACACCAGCACACTGACAGCCTCAGCTCACCATCACCATACAGCAGCACTTACGGAAGTGATGCCGAATTACGCAGACTCGGGTTCGAGGTGCATTGGGTCTGGGGCACGCCCATATCCTGACACGTGTGCTCTGTACACTCTCTGCAATGCATATGGCACGACTCATACGTGTTAAGATACATGCCATTGTTTTACTTAGGTGAAGTGTTTTGTGTTAATAGGGGGCTAGATCAACATATGGCGTATGCAATAATATAATATCAATAAATGTGAATTCAGTCGGGGGTTTGGTCTCATCACTTGTTATTCAGAAAGGTGAGTTCCAGCAGTAGAGGGATGCAGTGGCAGCTGGAGCTGATCACGCGCGTCTCCATGACGATCGATCACCTGATTAGCTGCGGTCAGAGACGTCGTGTCGCATACACTGCGGCTCTGTGGTTGCAGTCCACTGCCTCAGCCCTGGAACCTTTTCGTGGCTTGCAGGGAAATGCAGTCATTTAAAACCACATTCTCGCAATTGCTTACGGAGCACCGCAAAGCCGGCAAGATATGCTTAAGCAAAAAAGCAACTTAAACTTTAGACCCAATACCCCCCACTGCTGCGCAGTTGACCCTTCTTAATCCATGATGAGAGCAGCAGTCTAATCAAAGCTAACCGGCCTCCATTAAGTGAGGGGCAGCCTAGACATTAATCGCCATGGTGATCTGGCTCCTCAGGTTAGCGTAGCCTCTCGCTCTGACCATGAAGTAAAAGCGCGCCAATTATCATGCGACAAAAGAAGTGATTACTCCTGGCCTACAGCGGCTGTGGCTCCCTCTCTGGGAGACAATGGCCAGTGCAGCGCTGGATTAAATGCAGCCCCCAAGATAAAAACGATATGTGAATGAACGGCATCAACCAGTTTTTTTTTCAGTGCTTTCGCATAAAAGTACACAAAAGAAAATTTGTAAAAGCTGCAAGCAAGCCCATGATCGACCCATTGACACAATAAGTGGTTTTATGTAGCTCAGCTTACGCCTCTGGGGACCTGGGCTTGATTTGTCAGTGTGTGTCTGAGAGTTTCAAAAAACTTGCAGTAATGTGAATTCGCATATTGCCCTTAGCATTTAACTGTGTGCCTATATATGATGGATTGATTTCTGTGACCCCATGTCCCTAAGCAGTTATGAAAGAGGAATATATTTTGATACAATAACTGTATTTGTTTTATATAAATTTGAGCTATGGACTGTATTAATTCACATGTTTTAGCCATAAGCTAAAGCAGGGAGCTTTCAAACTGTAAGGGACGCTTTTTGTTTAAAGGTTGTTCAGTTGCACAGCTCTGGATCAGCGCGCACACTTTGACGGCGCTTAGCTGGCACAAATGTGTTTGGCGTCAGAGAACAGCTCCGGGTACGTCAAGCAGCCATCGCTGCAGGTAAACGGCAGAGCGACTGACATCAGTCAAGTGTGACTCGATTCCTTCATCCAAATAGCCGCAACCCAGGGCCACGATGTGAGTCATTTCATGATGTCCGCCCTTGTCCCGTCCTTCATAAAATTATATTCTATTTGTCCTTTGCACAACAAGTACAACTGAATGGTTTAGTTTTCAAATACTATCCTGTTCTCCTTTGACACGTATACACATATATACAATAGAATGTAAAGTTTGGGGTACGATGGGCCCGGTTGCAGTGAAAAACAGGGAGGTGCCCATGACCCCAAAATACCTGAAGCAAAATGATCATCAGTTTTCTTGGTGGCTGGGTCTCCCAAGTAAAGCTTTGCATAGGGCCCCTGAAAAGTTAGAGTTGGGTTTGATTTTTGAGATTTAAGGACCTTACATCCTGAATGGAAGATTTGAACCAACAACCTTCTAGTTACAGATACAGAGGGAACAAAATGGAATGGAATGGGAGGGTAGGGAAAAGAACAGAATGGAACGGGAAGGGAAGGATGGGAACAGAACGGAACGGGAGGGGAGGGAAGGGAACAAAACGGAACGGGAGGGAATGGAACGGGTGGGGAGGGATGGGAAACGAACAGAATGGAACAGGAGGGGAGGGATGGGAACAGAATGGAACGGGAGGGGAGGGAAGGGAACAGAACAGAATGGAACGGGAGGGGAGAGGAGGGAACAGAACAGAACGGGAGGGAAGGGAAGGGGTTTTTTTTGTTGTAACCATTTATTAGTCTTCAGCTAAAGCTTTACTTTTAATACCAGTTGTAAGACATTCAGCAAGCAAGACCTCAAATTCTATATGGATCAGATAAAATACAAGGACAGAAGCCATAGAAAACACAGGGAAACGCTGCCTAATTGCTGGGGGTGTACGAGAAGTCCCACTAATGCTCTGATCCTGCAGCTCTGAGATCAGACTGCAATTATCACAAATAATTACCTTTTAACTTGGTACAAAGAGAGGCTGCCTTCTCAACCCAGCATTGGCACATTCTGCTGGGGTGAATCAGGTTAAGCACCTTGTTCAAGTGCTCCCCTGTCTTCTCGAGAAGTACGAGTCAGACCTGCAAATGGGTTGTTAGGTAAAGGAAGAGCCTGGACTTTGGGATGTGGGATGAGACCCCAATAATGGACTTCAGAGGAGGCTAATATGTGTCCGTCATCAACGGGCAGAGTTGCTGCAGTCCGTGTATACAGATATATGAACATACATGTAAATCCTACTGTAGGAGTAGAAAGTAATGGTATAAGAACCTTCAGTCCCAGAATAAGATCAGGTGACAGTCCCATTCATTCACATCACCTGTGCCTTTAGCGTATCATGTAAGACGGCATTTTATTTGCCAGACGCTTTTATCCAAAGTGACACTTTATTTCAGAAAGCAGGGTCAGATGGTTCCAGGAACAATTAGGGGATCCTGCTTAAAGGCCCAATAATTACATCATTTTGCTGACTCTGGGATTTGAGCCAACAACCTTCTGAGCCCCACATTGCCTTTGTTTTTTTTTCTTAGGCCCTTGGATGCATACCCAACCCTCTGATCTCATACTCCGTGGTCGCTCTTCCCAAGACCACCTTAATATCTATTGTTTTGTATTGTATTGTTTAGGTCTCCAGCTTACTGGTGCCAAAACAGCCCACTTCCTGGCCCCAGGGACCATATAACCCCAGGGGTCGTGTTTCCCTCGAAGGAACCCAGTGGCCTGGTAAGGGTGGCAGCACCACAGAGCCCAGTCATGGTGTCATAATCGCTCCCTTTATCTGGTGTTCAAAACAAAGCCTGAACCAATCCACCGTTGAGCTTGACTTCAATCCCCTGGATTAAAAACCAGTTTCTTCCCAAGCAGCTCCACACTACAAGAACATCACCGGATTCCGGAAATCCACCTTTTACGATCGTCCTTTCGTCCAGGGGTCACCTGGCACCCCTCGTCTGCAAACCTGCAACCCTCGCGACAGCCCGACTTCCACGATCGGAAGCACTGGAAACGCTAAATAAAAGGCGGCAGGCTTTCCGCCGCACTCTAATTATAATCATTCACGGCGGTAATGACAGCTTAGCCTGGCCCCCATTGCCTCGGTTCCGACAGCACTCCATGGAATGCCAATCCTGCCATTAGTTTCCCGTGGTAACAGGAAGCTAGCAACGGCGCATGAACCCGAATTCATTGTTCTGGTTGTGGTCGTGCGCAAGCGAGTGGCACCTGCTCAGGGCGCGTTCCTCTTTGGAGTCTCGGACGTGTGCGGACCGCCATCCCATTTCCCAGAATCCTCAAGGACCTCGACAATGGCCAGGTCAAATGATTAGAAACGGTGAGGCTAGAAAATGTCTGCCTGTCAAAGCTACAGCTAAAAAGCGTTACGGCTACCGTTTCGCTGGACAAAGAAACATCCGGAAAGAAGTTGAACTCCAAACTGCAGAGGTGGGGTTTGAATCCGGGAGCAACTGCGCTACCCATCAAGCCACATAATTGTAGGTAGGCTTGGTGGTGGAACTGATGATATGCAAATAGCTAAACACGTCCTGCTTGAGACCACGCCATCCCTACCTCGAAGAAGGGCAACAAGAGAATCTGAAGACAGCACAGCACTAAGGATGCCTCTCGGAGTGGGTTAAACAGCTCGTAGGTAAATCCTCTGAACAGAATACACCTCGATTATTAGTCATGTCCTGCTTTCCTTCTCTAGGCGAGTCAGCTTATGAGGCCAACCACACATGTATCGCTAATTCCGGTCAATCAGACATTAGGTTCTCTCCAACCTAACACCTTGAAGTTTCGTTCTGCTGCTACCCTGACATGAAAATATTCATATTCCAGGGTGTCTGTGGACATCATAAGGCACGGTCGAGTATTCCACACACCAGGGAGGTGACACCAAGTCATCTTTATATTACTATCACTAAAGACCTCACCTCAGGGTGACGTCTAATACATGTCAGGGGGGAAACTATAAGCTAAGACAGGGTTTGTAAGTGACCCTTTCAATTAAAAGGACCTGGACCTCACTTGAGCACTGAGTTCTTGCTGTGTGCTGATTGGTCAGTCTCCTATAATCATGCATGTGTCAGTAATGTTAATGTGAAACAGCTGGATGAGTCTATCAAGGAAACAAACCAGTCAAAGTACAAGAAGAACTTAACTAATTAGCCAATCACAGGAGGCTTTCGGTTTTAAGGTAGTTTGTCAAACCTGAACCCACATAGTTTATCTGGTCACTCTACCTCACCTCCGTTCTTAGTCTTACCAAGATGCTTTCTACAGCAAGCATGCATGTGCTTTCAGTGACGGTGCATGCCACTGAGATTCCTAAACAGATTGTTTCCGTCTGAAAAAAATGCCGTCCTAATAGACAACAATTTAAAGAAGCTCCCGGTGGATGTTATCTACCGCGAGCTCAAGTGCTCCTTCAGATGTTCTTTGTTCCTGGTTGTTTTGTAATCAGACAACAAAACTTAGTCACACATGTAAGGAGTATCACATTATACCAGAGCCTCACCTTTGCAGGATGTCATGTAAGTGCAACGCTGAGCACAGCATTAGCAGAAAGCATAAGGGACCTCCAACGTAGCTGTGCAGTAATGAGTAACATCCATCCATCATGCCACCGCTAATGCAATGCAAAGTCCCTGAAACTAATCCCATGTAGTACAGACCAAGGTGCAAATCCATCGCACGATCACACACTGTGGGTGGACTAGAGACACCACTGACTTACTCTGAAGGGGCTTCGGGGCAGCATTTCTGTTTTGTGTAAGTGTAGTTTTAGCTTGAGGGAGCTGCCACACATTAGCAAAACACTAACTTCTGACTAAGTTATGACCAAAATCACATGTCTTAGGACCTAATTTATTCATTGTAGCAAAATGTCTTAGTTGAACTATGTTCGGTCATGAAAATCACAGTAACTACACAATCCACACTAAATCCAAGGTGGAGTGCTGTTTTCGTCAGTGTCAGTGTCAGTGTAGTTACTGTGTTACGCCTCCGTATGTGGGTACGTGTTTGTGGGTGCGTGCGCATGTGTCCAACGCTAGACTGGTCTCTTCTCTAACGTGTGTCGTGCCTCATAGCCGATACATCCTTGGACATCTGCAGGCTGTAATGAATAACAATAACCACGTTTATCCCATCGATGGCAATCCACACCATGTGACGTAAGCTCAGGCAGATTTGCAATTAGATGAATGCTTGTTCCGTTCGCACATATTCCCCAGAAGGATATCGATTCTCAGATTTGTGCGGCGCGGGCAAGCGATGTCTGAGAGCGATTGCAGAAACCAGGGAGTAGGAACCTTATCCGTCTGCTGAATCTCTCCAGATTGCGTGAAACGGCAGCATCGGGAGGAACGCGACTGCTCATTAACCATAAATGCCGCCTTGCAAAACGTAAAGACAATAACTGGGAAAAGTTCACTCACCCTCAGTGGTTGCAGAACGCTCTCACATGCTCACTACATCTTATTTTTAAATGACATCTGCTGGTCTTAATCACAGTTATCTTCTGAAAATAGCGCTTAGATTTTAAGCAACAAATGAGAGAGTTTTCAATGACACTGCCCACATCCATCCATCCATTTTATATAACCGCTTGCCCTATGTGGGGTCATGGGGTTCTGGCGCCTATACCGGAAGTAATCCAGGATGGGGAGCCAACACATTGCAGGGATAGATGCAAATAGAAAGTTTGGGGAAAGTAGATCATGATGTTTTGCTATTGGGGGGGGGGGGAATATAAGAATGTATATATTTCATCTTCTTCAGAATGCTTTTTTAGTAAAGGGAGGATTAGCACCTCACTCACAAAATCTGTACAGACTCTGAAAATGTTATAATTCCCAGAGTCTGGCATAATTTCACCTCCTTATCGATGTCTGCAGCGTCTTCATCCATGCAGAGCCGTACTACTCCAAACACAATAGGACACTTTTGATTCATGCAGAATCCGGTTGCTTTACTCCGCAAAGAAAACCTTTTTAGGCTGACAGCCTACTCTGTCGCAGCTTCTGGAGAAATGTTTGAAATGGATGAAAAGGATGAACCATAATTTTAAGAAAGGTTCTCTTTCCTTTCTATGACAGCAGCCTTGATTTAAGAATAAAAGCTTTTACTGTTTAAGCAGCTAGAAAAGGTACAGTCAAGTTTGAGAGAGTAGGGCCAGAGTGCACTTAGTGGAAATGGACCTGAGATGGTTAACGCTGCACTGAAAATCATAATCCACAAATTGCAAATACACATGAATTTGCCTGCAGCGTTGCACAATAAAATGAAAGCACAATAAATGCTCAGGTAAATAATGACTAAGCATTCCCTGGCAGAAGCTGAATGGGCCGATCGAACCTCTCTCCCTCCATAACGGATGGACGACTCAGCACAAAATCTCGTCGGCTGGGGCCTTTTCTACCTACTCACCTGTGGAAAATGACGCCCCAGTTACTAATTAAGTGTGGTTAGGGCCAGGTTTGAACTGCAAGTTCTGGCCAATGAAGTTTGCCCCACCCGACATGTGACACAACGGTTTAGGCATGATTGGCAAAGTTATAATTTGCTCTGCCTTGCAGAGCATCCAATCCCATAGCTAATCCTGTATATGTGACCAGGTGGGTAGCTTTGTGTTTAATTGGATTCACTTTCTACGTCTGACTTACCAAAGGGACATTTCCTAACACCCTTCTCTTAATATTTTATTGGGACCTAACCAAAGGTCCGGACCTTAGCAGTTAGATTAATTACTGTTTATGTACTGTATTACATAAAGGACAATGGTGATTTGCTAGTTCTGGCCAATCAAACTGCATGTCTTCTGCTCAAAGAGCTTGTTGTTGAGAGAAAGAGTAGGTAAATGAAGACCAGTTAACTCCACCTACTTTGGACAATCTCCGCCCAATCATCATTTGGTGTATTCATGTACCTCAACACCCAGCCCCAAGTTTCTGGATATTTGAGTGTCAAATGCGACTCCCCCTTCTCTCGTTCTGCAAGGTCCCACGGTCCATCAGAAATGTCTTTATTGCATCCTGAATAAAGGCCAGATTTTCCAGGTTGCTAAGGTAACAGGGAACCCAGGGGCAGCAGACCAGACCTTATTTATTACACCAAAAATTCTGTCAAAATCTATAATGCTGCTGAAAATCTCTCATTCAAACATGTGCTTCTCCTTCTGAAAGCTGCAGAAACATTTGAATAAATGGTTAAAACATCCGAGAGAGGCTGATGATGTAAAGCCATTTTGAATCTATTTTATCAATAGAGAGTCGATTAATTCTTGGAGAACTGTCACCTTTTCTGAATAAAACCTTTTTCACCATTTGTCCAACTTTAACCCCTCCTCCCCCATATTTGTCTACTTCTGCGTTACAACAGTTGCTTAGATTCTTATCATAGAAACAGTGACTAAGAAGAGGGCACTTCGGAGCCGGTAATTATCTCTGCCCACTTTCTGTTCTCAGACGTCGTCATGCTGCTTTTGATTTGTGTCATATTCCTTAGAGCGTTTTCTTTCTTTCATGTAGGCTGCGCATTTCTGATGTGTGAATAACCGGGAGATCGGGACAATTCGGAATGTCGCAGTGTATCTCTCTGGTTGACAGCATTCCATGAATAGAAGGTCGCCGTGTGACAGATTGCGTGTAATATGTCAAACTTCTGTGTCACTCGGCCGCTACATCCACGCCTGGGCGTGACTGTTTTCACCAGGAAAGAGGCCAACCTCTGAATATGAGCTGTCACTCTGCAGATCTGGGTCCAGTTGCCATTTTGCTCTCATTAGGTGTAATGTGTGCAATTGTACTTCAGTCATTGTTCAGGTCTTGGGAAGAGACAGTGACTCTTACACTCTGAGAAGTTGAGATCTTCATTCTGTTCCAGTCTCAATTTAAAAAGTTAAGTGAAATGGAATGTTTTAAAGGAAACAGTGCCTTTAAAGAATTACCATTTATAGGTTTATTTTTCTTAGCTCATTCCCTAAAGAATGTAATTGCGCACAAACAGACGTGTGCTGGGCAGTAAGCATGTTGACTGGCTTCCAGTCGTTCGAGTTGGTCTGTCTATGAGCCTAAGCAGGTCTCTGCTTTGCACACGCCCACACGCCAAAAACACACAATAACCACCGCTGTTCCCCTGACGGCGGCTCCATCCAAACGACACTTGGTGTTATTTTAACCCGCCGAAGCTGCCACGCTGCCACCCGGCGGGACAAAGGCGCCAGAACCGCTAAAGATAGCCTCAGAAGGGACATCAAGCTCGGGCGAGGACAGCACGCTGCCCCCCGGTGTCTGAGTAATTAAGTCCGCCGAAGAACGGCACAAAAGTGCTTCCTCCCCACTTTCCTGACCTCCTAATATAACAAAAGACTTAGAATAGTGTGGATTTAATGACACTTTATGAAATACCACCACAATTACTGGAGAGTTTTTGGCCGTTGCTGGTGTGGGTGGGAGGGAAGAGGGCAGTGACCTCAAAGCCCCATTTATCTCCTCTCCTTTACCCTAAACCTGGTGTGTCACCCTCTGCAGCCAATGAGAGCCACTGATCCTGTATTTCCGTGATGTCAGCATGTGATGTTACCAAACATGGGGTCATGCTGTTCTTGATCTCGAACGAAACATAATGATTATTAACGCGCAGAATTAAGTGTGTAAGTAACGCAGGTTCCACACAGCTGAGTGAACCGAACACTGATTACAGATACATAGATCTGAGCTGTTTTTGTTCATTCCGGTTTCGCCATGCCAGAATACACTCCGCAACACGTGCACCTTCTGCAAGGCAGACGTCCTGCACCTGCTGTTTTTGTCAAACATAAACTGCTTCATACTAAAAGGCAAACTGCAGGAATCAGATTTTGAAACATGTGACCTGTTTTGATGCTTTAAATAATGACTCATTAATTAATGCTTTTGATGAATTTATCCACTATCATCCAGCCTGGTCCAGCCCACCCCCCCCCCAGTCCTGACCAGGGCATGCAGATAGAACATGGACGGATGGATAGTGCATTTTAACATGCAACACATGCAGGGACTTTTGTACAGCAATTAAGGATTTAAAAAGCATCAGACTTAATAAACTTGGCTGGCGTGTTCTTCCAGAGCTTTCCGGCATCCCTTTCACGGCGTTGTAGCCCAGTGGCATCCCTGGGTACCATTTCTCAGGTGATTTGTTTCTCCATCACGCCACCAGAACTAGTCTCGCAGTAAATAGCAAATTAGTGCATTTTTTTTTTAATCAAGAAACTCTTAAAAAAAAAAAGTGAACTTCCCTTTTCTCAGCGAGGATCGTTGCCATGGGGACAGTGGCGAGTGCCTGTGTCTTTCTGTGACTGGGCAGATCTGCTTGTGCGTAAGAAATCAGCGAGGAACGTTTATATAAATTGAATTAGAAACACCCTCTCTGACGCACGCCGAAGCAGACGGGCAGCTCGGGTTAAGGGAAGCTGTCAGCGCAGGAATGTGTCCTTATTAGGGCAGCTGGAGCTGGTCAACAGAGCTAAGTAGTTCAGGTCCAAAGACTAAAAGTCCAGACCAGGATTTTGTTTCCACCAACCAGTTCAGTACTCTGTGACTGTGACTTTTTATGCTTAAGTTGTTGGTTGGAACAAAATCATGGTCTGGATTTGTACTCTCTGGACCTGAATTACCCAACTCTGCTGGTCACCCATTACCATTAGCAAAGCAGGGTAAAACTGATGACCCCTCTCCCAATCCCTAATCCTCATTTTGTGTTAGAGTAGAAATGCAATTAATGGCAGAAAGGTTTGAGATGATCATTTTATCCTTATTTATGCAACGGATTGGTACCCCATCCTGGGTCTTTCATTGCCTTGCACCCATAGCCTCCGGGATAAGCTCTGGGGGGGGGGGGGGGGGGGGGGGGGGG
>JAABNX020000053.1:3929990-3942210 GCA_015163995.2 Mormyrus lacerda | reverse complement strand
TCTGCCCCCCCCCCCCCCCGAACAGGACAAAAAAAATGGATGGATGGATTTTTCCCTTATTAATTTAACATTAAGATTGTGTTTATTGATCACAGAGGAAAATCCTGCTGCATACACAGTTCTGCACAGACAACCATGCATATAGAGTGCAAGACGGACAAAGTGCAAGGACAATGACACAGTGCAAACAGATTTTATAAGCACACAGAACACAAATGAAGGAAATACTCCAAAAAACTGAATGCCATACTAAATATTTGCATGACATTGATTTAGTGGGCAGGGGTGGAGGTCCCTTCTGAAGGGCCCAGTGGTGAAATCACTCTGAACCAGTGTCCATCCAGTTTGAGGCACTGCTGCATCCAGTCACGCCCCTCAAGGGCGATCGAGAGCTCAATGTGCCGTCAGCTGCAGCGGGGTGACAGGCTGCATGCGCCGGACCGGCCTTATATGCAGCTTACGTAAGATGTGCTGCGATTGTGCAAACACACATATCATCATCTTATTTTGTTACCATTTTTTACCTCACTTCCAATACAAAAATATTAAAAAATTGTTCTAACTAGTTATTATTAGCCAAGTATTCTCTGGTTGAATTTTTTTAATGCTTTTCAGCTTGTGGTATTAAAACCAATGCTGACCTAGACTGATTATTAAGTATGTTTTCCTGCTTTTGTTGAGCATTTTAATAATAGGATTTTAAGCACTGCGCTAGTCTTTAAAGCTGTTAAAATATTTCAGGGAAAAAAGTGCAATTTATTGAAAACGTCAAGCCAGGAAATTGTAATGCGCTAGCCAGACCTCTTTACCTCCATGGGGGGTATGTCTGCCCCCCCGAAAGCAGGTAACTCAGGCCGCTAGGCTAATGTGGAGCGTAATTAATGAGCGAACGTCGCTGCGTCCCTCCAACACACTGTGTCATTCTTGGGAGATGGGGTTTGAGGGGGGTGGGAGTTGTGCAAGTTAAATGTCAGGAGTGTCATAGGAGGAAACACACTTACATTGTACTATGTAGAGTTACTGCTTAAGGATGGATTATAGTAAAATTCAAAACTGATAGTGACAATGTATTGCATTAAAATGTACACCAGCATAGTCCCCCCCACCCCACTCCCCCCCCATTTCTCCCTTACATTCTGTCATGATTGATGCCCGCCTGCTTGCAGTCGACACTTTATATATCGGAAAACGGCTACAGGCACCTTTGTGCTAAGAGTAATTCACTCAGGATAACACCATCTAATGAGATGAGAAATGAATAGCAGCAGTCTCAGTCCCACAAGTGGGCACCCCCCACCCCTACCGCAACCGGAGTCTGGCAGAAGTTTTCCCAATACGCTCCCTCACCTTCGGATGGCTGTTTTGAATGATGCTGGCTTTCGGGTGCACGCTGGGAAAGCTGCATGCCTTCTGGGATTGGGAATCTAGTTAGTACACATTTTGTGGGAAGTTGAGAATGCTGGGAAGAGTCCACCATTGTGGTGCATGCTGGGAGGATTCTGCCACTGCAGTGCATTCTAGGGAGAATTTGTCATTAAGTTACTTGCCGCGAAGGGCCCACAGTTTGGTGCAGCTGATGGTGTAGTTTTAGATAGATACAATGCTTTGAGTGACTAAAACTTTGTAAGTGAATAGATCCATTATACAATCAGCATAGACATTTTGAGCTATTTGCACATGCAGCTTGAAAGGCCTTGTACACAGCGAATGACACTCAGATCAGAACGTGTAAAAGGCTCGGAAGTCTTAGGGCTTCTGGGTCCGGGTTTGACAGGTGGTCGCGGCTGGGTGACAGGAAGGTGCTGCGGTGCCTCTCAGGAGTCATCGGAGGATGTCTCACTTCTGCTTCAAGTCATATTACTAAGTGTCAGCTTATGAAGTTTCTGCGACAGGGGAAAGTTGCTCATGGGAGTTTTACTTACTCAAACATGTTCTGAGGGCAGAAGGAAAATGATTGGTTGAGAGAGATAACCAATCAAATTGTAGAGGAGGTGGGTTAAAGCAACTACAGGACGTGGGACTAACCTATCAGATGCCTTACTCCTGCATCTCTAGTTACTGGTACCCACCTCCTGTACAATCTGATTGGTTATCTCTCTGTACCAATCATTGTTCGTTCTGCCCTCAGAACATTTTTGAGTAAGTAAAACTCCCATGAGCGGGAAAGTCACGGTGTGAATCAAATAAATGTTCAAGGAATGCTTAAGTGTAAATATTTCAGCAGCGTTTAATATTAAAATAACATAAAAAAAAAGTATAACTTTATAAAGGAGTACATATAAGGGCAAGCCGTGCATTGACTTGGCAAACTGCAGCCTGAGGACTCAGGATATGCAGTTGTATCTGAGCGATGCCCAAATACAGCTTCAGGATGGGGGTGTTCGTTCCTCCCCATTGGATACGAATAACCGTGAAGAGAAACCCGCCTGACCGGAATGGACCAGCGAAAAACTCTGCCGGCTTCATGCTCTGTATTCGCTGCTGCCCTTGATGCATCATCACTTAAATTACTGCTCTGGTGCTGCACTACAACAATCCACTGGATTTTAAAAATCGATTCCTGCTTGTTCCTGCACAGGATACGGCTGAAGGACGCAGCAGGTGAGTAAGGTCTGCGTACGAGGCAGCAGCTGGGCCCTCTGAGATCATGTCGTTGGTAACGCTTTGAACGCTGCGTTCCTCTCCTTGTTTATTATCATATTCATTCTCCTGGTGTTGGCCTTCTATCCTTCGCCATCCTATGTGCATCCTGACAAGTCGATGACACCGTTTCCGTGGCAGCGGTTCCCAACCATATCTGGATGATAAGTCTCAGTCTGGGAGGCCAATAGACAGCTGCAGAAGATCACAGTAGACCAGCCGGACATCGCCTGCGAACATATTCATATTTGGACCTTTAAACTTATATGGTCAGTATGTTCTGGAAGGGTGGGCAGTCCGTTAACCTTTGACCCCAGAGGATTTTTTCCCCCACAGTCACTGCATTCGGAAAGATGATTTATAATAAAATAAAGCAGAAGCTGAAGACTGTCAGTGATGACATCATAACAAGGACGGAGGGATGAGGCTCAAGAGAGGCCTGTTGTGTGAAACGGGGGTGTTTCTTTCTGCTTATTCGCCTCCCTCGACGTGAGGATCGGCGTCTCCGGTGCCCCGGTCAGCACGTCCAAATAAATCTGAATTCCCAGTCGATGACTTTTCAACATGCCTCTTTGTTGTGGGCCCCGTGAGTCATCGTGACGGTGAGTAAGGACTCCTACACAAGAAACGCTGGTGCAAACATGTCCGTGTGCACAAACAGACCTCTCACATATGAACGCGCCCGTCCATTCCTGTAGTCACGCATGCAGGCTGGTAGCTCGGTCATATGATCACGGGCAAGGCGAACTCAGCACTGGGGGGGCAACGTGGGATGATGTGGGATGATGTTGGATGGTGGTTAAAAAGCAGAGCATGTGTCCAGATGGTGATGTGTTCTAATTCTGTGCTCGTGAGGAAGACTCCCGCAGTGAATTACCAGACTGAACTTGAGTCATTTCTTCTGTGTACGTGGAAGGTGTCCTTGCAGGAGATACGAGACTTTTATTTTGTCTGGAGGGCAAATGTCCGAGTGACCTGAAGGCCGAATGCATCTCCCACACCAGGCCTTATGACAAAAGCGAAACCAAAATAGTGAGATTTTCACACATACACTTGGTGAGACGGGTAAATTGAAACAGAGACAAATAAAGGTCATAAAAGAAGAGGACCAGCCCTCCACCTGTCAGATAGATCTACCATCCCCTACCCCATGCCCCACAAATTTAATTCCCTATTGTCACGACACGCAAAGGAGCAGGCGAAGGAAGCCGTGAATAAAAGCAAAGAGGGATTTATTCGGGGAGGACAGATTCCAAGACAAACGTAACATTAATGACCGAACTGGGGAAACAAACTGAAACTCAGACTTGAATACATGAAACTAATCAGGACAACTCAAAACAGCTGATGAACACGGGGATTCCACACGGGGCTGATGAGGGGGCGTGGCACAGGAGAGGAGCGGGCGAGCAGGTCATGACACCTATCTGGGTCTGTAACAACACACACACCAAACACAATACAAAGCAGCCACCACAGGACACAGCCAATAGGGAGACAGTATCACACAGCAACAGCTACAGGGTAACAGCTCAAGTGCAGTTACACGCCTGACAGACTTTACCTCGTTTAATTAGCATGTCTGCAAGCACATACACCTCCGAAGCCATCATTCCCGCCCCTATTATTCAATAGTGTTATTTTAAGAAGATGGCGTCAACACATTCCGCATTAGCGCGACGAGCCGATTAACATATCTCACTGTCAGAGGGCAATGAGAGTAATGTCCTTTTTAACGTAAGCATGTGCTCAGGCGGGTACAGGCTTTGAATTTCCTCACACGTCGCCCCGCAGCGGATCCCTGTTACTGCCGCCTCACAGCTCGATTAAACCGAAACTATTTCTTAATTTTTTGCGCCCTCATTTTCTCTCTCCTGTATTTATCTTTAATTTCTTGTTGCACATGGACCCTTCCAGTTTTACGGCCTGGTTTTTTGTTTGGTCCATGGTAGACAGTTTGTGTTTTTCCCTTTGTAAAACATTTTGAAGTATATTTCTTTATTATTTTGAAAATGGATAGATGGATGTTTGATTGATTTGATTGACTGGTCGATTGACTGACTGACTGACTGATTGATTCCTGTCACGACAGTAGAACATTTTCTTGTACTTAAAGGTTTTTTTCAGACTTACCACTGGGTTTCAGTCAAACCTGGTGAAGCCTCTAAGAGACGACGATATTTCTGGAAATTTCTCTCGCATCTTCTAATGTCTCCCCCTGGGGGGTGGGGGTTACCGGGTGTTTATTGTCAGCTTCTGATCAGCACTTTGGGGAACAAGAACGGTATTCCTGCATTCGATGTGACAGCCAGGAGAGAGCCGGGGGGGCCGGGGACAAAAATCAAAAATCAGAAGTCGTAAATGAGCTAATCATCAATTAGAGGTAAAGGTTAAGCTGCAGTGAGCTATTCTGAGCGTCTGACACCAACGTTGGATGACGAGCAGGCCTGGGCACTGATACCTCATTTGCAAAGACTGCAGTGGACGGCAGTGCGAATATGAATTAGCCTTGAATCTTTTATTAATCTGTGTCAGACAAGGAGGGACATGTCACATGTGTTTTGGAGACTCAGCATGGTTCTGGGACATTGAGGACCAAGCTGAACTCCCAGAAACACCAAGACAACGTCCCTGGAAAGTCTCAGTCCACAGGAAGCTTTGTGAGTCACTGCATGCTTTATCACGACTACGACCTGGACAGAGGGCACAACCAGGCTGCACTAATTGTTTGTATACAATCAATGATCCAGAGCAGAATTTTGAATTCAACGCAATATCAATATTTTAAATAAAAAAAAAAACAACAACATCAGTTACCAGAATTACCCTGGATAAAATAACTGATTGCACGAATAACAAGTTGTGGCATCCAAGTACAAACAACAGCATATAACAAATAACATCCTTAATAGCAGGGTGATTTATCCATCTTCTGCCACTCATTCAGCGATCTGCAGGGATGCCCAGACCTTCCTCTCCCCATCCTCTTCCTCCAGCTCCTCTGGGGGGAAACCAAGGCGGTCGAAAGTCAGCCGAGAGATATAATCTTTCCAGCGTGTCCCGGTTCTGCCCTGGGGCCCCTTCCTGGTTGGACATGCCTGAAACACCTCCCCCACCTCCATCCAAGAGGCACCCTGATGCTCAAACCTCCTCAGCTGCTTCCTCTTGAGGAGCAGTGACTCTACTTTGAGCCCCTCCCAGAGACTCAAACTCCCCACTGTATCTCTAGAGTCCTGCATTCCCGCTTCCTGCATCTGTCATCTCATTCTTTTCTTCAGTACCCAGAGGTCATGACCAATGGTGACGGTAGAAACATACATTAACCTGTAGATTTATCCATCCATCCATTTTCTATACCCACATATCCTATGCAGGATTATGGGTGTCCGATACCCGTAGGTTTAGTATTAGTTAATAGTTTAAAAAGTCCATTCTCTAATCTGACTTCAGTTGAAAAATACTATGCATTTTATATACAGTAACATATGCAACAAGCCTAGCAAAAGTTGCGGGATATGATGAGCTATTGGCTGAAAATATGAAAATATATATTATAACTGAGTACTCTGTCACACTGAGTAAATCTGGAAAAAGAGAGATGACCAATCAGACGTGCCTGATGTAGATTCAGGGACTATGCTTTTACGAAGGCTGCTGTTCTGGAGACAAAATGTGATTGAAACATAAGAGACATCAGTCAGGGTGAAAGGCAGACTCACTGCTGGACGGTTTCTGAGGTACATAATCTGTTGCAGCTAGTCAAAGGATGTCATCATCTTTCACACGTAAGATGGTAAGAGAAAGCTCAGTCTTTTTGGTTTTACACCCTTGCACATGTGCAGCAGGATCTGAGGAACAGAGGTAACAAAGGTCAAAGGTCAAACTCATGTGCTTGGGGCAGAGTGGGAGGTAGCGGGGAAGACTGTTGAAAAAAATGATGACCACGTCTTGGGGGCCGTGTCGAGCGAACGGTGAAGCGGCGAGCCAAGGGCATGCTGGGAAGCATGGCCATCGTGGAGGAATCAAGAAGAGCCATCGAAGGACTCTCCTTTCTGTCCCTGTTGTGTCTCTTACCTCCAGATGGACGGATGTCTGATGTCAATAACAGAGAACCTCCTTAATCCAGAATATATCAGATAAATCATATTAGATGATCAGGTTAAACCAAGAAAGATCATTAGAGCACCTACTATAATTATTTTCGCCCCAGATTACTCCTGTTTATACACCCCCGCACCGAACCCACCACCCCAACTCCCAGCAAACAGGAAGTCTCTCTTCAGCAGACACCCTAGACAGGCTTTTATTGAAGCATAAAAATAGGCACATATGTGCAGAATGGAATAGGTGCCTTTCAGAGAGGAAAATGAAATGAACTGAATTAGCCATTACTGAGCTGCTAATGCAGGCTCCCAGTGCATGGGCCAATGTGAAGGTTGACATACATTGCCTTGGAAACGCATTGTGCGGGGAGAAGCGTGTGACCTGCGAATGACACATTAGTGACTGATTCTGATCATTTCTAAGAGTGGTTTCTTTCAGAAAGCTAATCTCACTTAAAGTAATGTGTAAGTCATACTATTTTCCGGTCGTACCCCCAATACATGGATGCAGAAGTACGACCAGAAAAAAAGGTGACAATCAGGAGCCTTTTATGTTCCTTATTTGCTGCCCCTTCCCCGTGCACTCACCTGGTCCCCCTTCGTACATAAGACTACAACAGTGCACCACCCTACTTCCAAAGTAATAATGATTACTTGGATCTCTATCGCCATCCGATGGTGAAAAGCTGTAAAGAGACCGCGGCGTCATCATTGCTCTGAAAAGTAATGGTTCTTTTGTTTCTTTGATGTATTAGACTTCAAGCAGTGAATTAACAAAGTCTGTGTGTACGCTTCGTGTTTCCAAGGACGATTAGCCTTTTGGTTTCGTTTTTGCTATTCATCAACGTATTTGGGAGAGAGACGTCAAGCATGCTGACTGTTTTGTTTTTAATGGGAAACCTAATTTCCCACTACGCTAAACGTCGCTCCCCCTCACAAAATGCGTTCGTAAATCAACGTTTTGTACGATGCATTAAACGCAAAATTACACTGCGCTGCCCAAGCTAATCTAAACAACTACAATCCCTCGCATTCGAATTTCTTTTGCAGAAGTGACCTCCTAATAGTTCCCTCAGGTTTTATTGTAGTTCCAGTTGCACCCGATACCTCTGGCCAGTAAGCGGCGATACGCATTCAACGCAGACATGGAGCGGTTAAACATCCGAGTAAGAATCAGGCTGCAGAACCCGGAAGTAGGCCGTCGGGATTGTTTATTAGTCCACCATCTTTTATGCAATTCTATTCATCTGTTTTCTTTTCACTGCGCCTTGCTGTAGCTTCCTTTACCTGTCAGGGCTGGGATGATGGAAGGGTGTGACAAGTTTCAAGACTTAGAAACGCGCGTCCAGGAGCTTGAAAAACGCATGTACGGGGAACGGGGAGGACGAAATAAGACGTTGAAGGTGAGCCGAGCTCTGGAAAGCAGCATCCGCTGATCCCTTCGGTATCTGGACATCTCGCACTTATTTGAGATCTCGCCCTGTTCTTTAAGAGAAAAGATTCTACTACGGTTTTCCATGTCACGCTGACGTATTTTATGTTTCTTTTTGGCATAAATAATTATTCCCAAAGTGCAGATTTGCAAACCAGTGTTTTTGATCAGTTATTTTCACACACACACACACACACCCATCCATACATCCATCCAGCCATCCATTTTCTGTACCCGCTTGTCCTATGCACTTTGTCTGACATATTGCTGTGTGTTAGTTGCTATGTTCATCTGTTCACCAGGGGTTATTTATTATTCGATCTTGCCTGAGACATTTTAGGAATAAGTCGGTCTGTGCGGTGACGGGTGTAGCCACATAAGTCATCCGATATATTAATAAAAATGTGTTGCTTTGTACGCCTGAATCATGAAATGATTGGATGTTTTTAAGGTATTTCAGATGTCACACATCTGTGTCGGGCTGAGTCACAAAAAGTAACGTTTCCGCCTTTCGTGGATGTGAACCCCAGCTCCATCAACGGGGAAACGTAAAACAACACATTTGGCAATATTTTATCGTCCAGATGACTAGTATAAATTATTACATTTTACCGTTACATATTTTAGCCTTTTACCTGCTGACTGTTCCTCTAATTGCAGCATGTCTGATACAGGGAAACACAGGGCGTTGTGTGTCGTCATCTATTATGTAACCGAAAGAAATAGTAATTTATTAATGTTTTTCATTGTTTATCCATTAGCTTGCCGATTCAGTCACAAAGATCCAGACAGGGCTTGCGAATACGGCCAACAAGAGGGAGCGAGTGAAAATTTTGCACAAAAAGAGTTAAGTGGCATCCAAAGTACTTTTTTTATTATTTGCATCTTTGCTGCAGATATACTCTAGCAAAAAGTCCATAACATGTCAAGTAAGTTTCCATTCATCTTTTATTCCAGTTGAAGACCTCATGAGGTATTTGGACCCACAATTCACTGACAGCATTGCAGTCCCTGACTCAGTGAAGCTAGAATTCATCTTAGCTGGTGAGTAATGCATAGTTATATTTAATTTACTAGATGACCATGTCACTGATTTCTACTTCCGGTAACTAGTCAGTGTTTTTAACCGTCATGCCACCTGCTGCAACTAAGAGGGCCATATGGTGCCACCGGAGAACTTAAAAAATTATTCCAGTTTAAAAAAAACATTAAGTTCTTGACTATAAAACTCATTTTGACATTAGGTTCCTACATGGAAGTAGCCACAGAAACCATCATGAATGGGAACTAGATTTCTTGGACTAAGAGCAGCTCATTTTGTCCCATTTACCCCGCTTAGTCCACACTTACACACTACCATACTTGATTTGCACGTTCATGTACTTAGCGCAAGTATTCAATGGTGTCCCGTTCCTCCGATAAGCCAAGTGCTCCTTATCCACACTTTGGCAAATACCACATGGCAGTGATCTTTGGCTGAGTATATAGATCACAATGCACTGTGTCAGTGAAAACTAATGTTGACGTCAAAGACAAAGAAGTCTGTTGGCTAATCAGAGCCCAACATGCTTCCAGATAAGTTTCAGTGTAAGTGCCCAAAGTTGTATAATGACTTTTTGCATAGCCTAGGCTACAGTGAAGGACAACCCCCAAAACAGCCAACACAAATGAAAGCATAGCTATAGTGTGTCTCTTGTTTAACACTTCAGATATCAAGTGTGCCCCATTTGTTTTCTAGAAATCCTTGCACACTTAAGCTTCTTACATACTCTTGTGCACTTTGCATCTCACACAATGCGGTGACACATACTGATATATTATCACAATACACTTGTGCGAAATGGGACAAAGCCATTGTTTATCTTTTTTTTTTAAAAAAATAAATAAATACTCCTGCTCACCCAGAGGAACAGTTCCTGCTGTCACAGGCCGCACTCCTGGAGCAGGTCAGCAATCTCCAGCCTCTCCTGGACAGCAACCACATTAAAGGTGAGCTCCGAGTTCAGGGCAGACCCTCTGTGTCTATATGTGTCCGTCAATGCTGTTTGGCTGACTGTTAAATTCATGTACCACTGCACAGCTGTGCCGGAGCATGCCACCAGACTGCAGCGACTCACCCAGATCCACATCAGGCAGCAGGTAGGGCTGCTCTCCTGCCTGCTTGAGTGTGTAGTTTTTGGTTGCAGGGGAAAATCCTCCATGGGATTTTACTGTTACTAGGAACCCAAGACAACACTGTGTCTGTGTGCCTGTGTATGCTTCACAGGACCAAAGTGAGGTGCTTTCTGAGGAGGTTAAGAAGCAGTTTGAAGATTACAACAAGACGGTATCCTTTTCTCAATCTCAGCAGACTGCAGTAATGAATTTTGCAGTCCAGTGTACCACCTTCACGTTCGCCTAAGGGATAAAGCAGATTACTGAGGCCTTGTGTTTTAAAAAACGTCCCTTCATCTATGCGTCGGCATTTTAGGTCACCAGAAATATAGCGTTTGTAAAAATCCTTCCTCAGGGTAAAGATTTTCAGAAGCTCCATTTTCAGTGTGGTCGTGTAGACAAGGAAAGCGGCGTTTATGGTTTGTAACGTCAGATTGCGCAGCGTTATCCACTTTGACGTCAGGGTTTTCGCCGTTCGCTGTTTACGTCAGCCTAGCAGACCTGGTAATAGGCTTCTGATAGGCCAATATGGCTTTATATTGCCCCCTGTTGGTTTGTCATGCTCTTGACAGCGTGTTTTCATGTGGACGGAGGACAAAAAACACCATTTTTAAAATAACCATGCATGGTTACCTTTGTAAACCAGGGCACTGAGGGTCCCTTACGGAAGTGTTTCCCAATCTGGTCCTTGGGGACCCAGAGTCGGTCCACATTTCTGCTCCCTCCATGCTCCCTGCCAGACAGTCCACATTTTTGCTCGGGGGAACTGGGAGGGAGCAAAAACCTCGACTGTCTGTGGGTCCCAGAGGACCGGATTACCCAACATTGTAAACGGGCTGATTTTAGCACTGTTCTTCCTTAACCCAGTACAGATGTTCCTGCTCTCCAAGCAGTTCACCCAGTGGGACGAGTCGTTGCGGCAGCTAGAGGGTGCCAAGCAGGTGAAGCCGGTGGACTAGCGGGGCGGTTGAGCACCCGCCACCTCAGCCTCTGTCACCCACTGCCCTTTCGACCACACTGATGCTAATCGCTGCAGCAAATACAAACAGTACAAATTAATCTCTGTAGTCAGTATGGTTTTTGTGCAGTTTGAGTAAGGCATGGTGTTTCTTTCAATGAGCAAATATGACATGGTATTTAAAACGGGCTTCACTTTAAAAAACTGCCAGCACCTGTTTTCCCATAAGATTGTAGATAATAATGCACTACAGGTATCAGATTTGCTGTCCCCCTGCACCTATTCATTAAAGTGTGAACATTGAGGCTTGTGATGTCATATTGTACTCCTGTAATTCCAGTTTGTGCTGGGAAATCTCCATTGAGTCACATTGTTGAAGAGGCTCTGTAATATACAGGCTCCTTAAGTTTTTGAGAAGGAAAAAATAAATTGCATTATTTAAAGTATTTTGGATTTTGCATATTTAGCTGATAAATAGCAGTGGCCAGCAATCTGTATGCTGGGGATGTTTTTACATTGGCTTAGCACTTCCACTCATATCTGTTCAAAGTAAATTTTGTACTAACACAAAATAATCCAAAAATACATACATAAATCGTGCAGATACTGTGGAGCAAATCTACCGAAAGATATCACTTGTGTATTCATTGCCTAATTGCACAGTCTTTACACTAACTCACTTTCCCAGTAAAATATGTTGGTGTGTGATGCTCATGAAATACAACTTTTAAATATCATTTTCTGATTATCCCAAAATACATGTGCGTCTGTTTTTGATAAAAATGAAAATGCACAATGCTATTGAAACGCAGATGCTTATTTTTGATATGCAATCTGGAAATATAACAACATATGTTCAAAGTCAGCTTTTATTGTCAATTCTGCCATATGTATAGAACACACAGAGAATTGAAATAGCGTTTTCTCGCAAAC
>JAABNX020000053.1:3905145-3922645 GCA_015163995.2 Mormyrus lacerda | reverse complement strand
ACGATGATCAGACCATTAACTGTTTCTTGAACTGGACAGTGGAGAAACTGAAAACGCACCTATCCAAAGTTTACCCCAGTAAGCCGGTGAGTAGGCGTATGTTCCCACTGGCCCAGCAGCTGTGGGAAGGAGCTTTTTGAAGGTGTGCCCAGATGTGTGGGAGGGTGCTCCAGTGCTTGGGGTGGGGCAGATTTTTATGTAGCCAATCACTGTGGTGATTCAGCTGTGACCGTGTGTTTGTGGGTTACTGCACGTGTGCGGGCATGTGAGATGTCTGTCATTTGCCCTGATCCGTTCCAGTTGACTTCGCTAATGGTTAGATCTATGTTTTTTTTTTTTTATTCCATCTAGAGCTAGGCTAGAAGGGTGAACCGGCATCCAGATCCCCTGGAGAAGTTAGGATTAAGGGCCTTGCTCAAGGGCCCAACAGCATTATGATTGTTGTGCCAGTCGCAGAATTAAAACCCACAACATTAGACACCCCCCCCCCCCAAGGTAATCTGTAGCTCTTCTGCTCTCGGGCTGCAGAAAATTAGTGAAGGTGTGGCAACCCCTTGCTTGAAGTGAAATGGGATTATTAGCCTATTGCTGATTAAGATCAGGAATGCTTGCAAACTTTTGCATGCGCTCTGCATAGTTTATTTATTTTTTTTGGAAAGAGGTCCTGTTCAGTGTTTCTGGTTTCTAAATAATTTTCGTCTGATTTTTGAAAGGCATTTAAATGAATGCTGCTGTGTATTGAGGCAGATGAGATGTTTCCTCTCCAACTTGTATACAAAGGCAGAAATGTAAGTTCTGATAGGTCGAGGTCTTGGGGACCCCATGAGCCTTTTGTTTTGAGCTTCTGTTTCAGAGAGATGGCGAAAAAATCCTTGCAAGTATGGCAACATAAAATGTCATTGTCCCTTTTTCTGTCTGTGGTTCATACCATTTCTACCCAGGAATGGGTGGCCCAAAACCAGGTCACTTGGGCAAGAGTCAGAATAAAGTCTGCATTGATGACAAATGGAACTTCCATTAGTTCTTATCCGTTGGTGAGATTCTAAAGTAGTAACCCCTTTTTTGTTTATTGGCACGTTGGTAATAAGATACTGCCCTGATTTTCATTTGTACATGTTTAGAATGTGACGCCTCTCCTCAGTGTGTGAGCCAAACCCTGGGGAGCTGGTCCTGGTTACACTGTGCTGATAAAGCGGATTGTTAGTTGTTAAACTGTGTTGTTACGGTTTTGGTTCTTTTTGTTGCAAACATACTTTGTAGGCTGGATCCTCAGATTAATATCATCTAGCCATCCTGACAAAGGACAAATGACGGTGGATGTCACGCCTGAGTGTTTTTTACGTACGGCTGACAGAAGAGATCCGTATCAAAAATTTGAGGAAGTCCTGCATTTTCTTTTCTTTTGTAAATGGGCCTACGCACAAGATCTCAGCAGAAGAAGCCCTCCCGCTTAAACTTTTGGGGATTGTTTGTAAAAGCCTCCTGGGCCATATATCACAAAGCAGGATTTCTCACATAGCCAGATAACTTGTTGGATTTAAGATAGTTTGAACTAAATAAAAAAAGAACAAAGAAAGTGTGTCTTAACCTGTCGGATTTAATGTAATCAGTTATCAGGCTACACAAGAAATTTTGCTTTGTGTTACTGGCTCCTGAAAGCTATACTTTTTGAACAATTAATATTTCCTGCGTTTTGTTAACATATGACACGTCTACATTTTCCCATGGACTCTTAGTCCCAGTGAGGTCCATAGCCAAATACATGGATAAGTGAAACAAACCTGGCAGCTTTCATTGAGCTGAGATTCACAGCAAATCCTGAAGCAATAATATCACCAAGCCCTGCAAAGCAGCAAATGTTATGAAACTCTGGGTTCTTTCTAGGCAAAACATTTTCCTCCTTTCAGGTCATCTAGGAAATATTCTTGGTTCGAAAAGGAGCCGTGCATCAGTAAATATTCAGGGAGATGGCTGGGATCTCCTCCAGGCATACTTAGATCCATGCTTGGCCTCCAAATGAGAGGCAATCCAGGGAAGTAGATTAAAAATGCCACCAGTGAAATTTCACTTTCTGTGGTGATGGCACCCAGACATTAAGAACAGAGAGCAAACGTGGCTTAAAGCCAAGTCACAGGACAACCCTGTAAGTGGTCCAAGGGTTGATACACTCTCTCTATCGCCTTGAATATTTCCCCCCCTGAACCTGGGGTTTCAGTCAGGATCAGACAGTGCCCATCATTCTTGACTCCTGGATGTTCGTAGCAGTTAGGCAAGTGGTTGAGGAGGCACTGTAGATCAGAGGGAGTGATACGGTGGTGATTGAGAGAGCGTTCACAGCGCTCTTATCTATTCAAGAGCCAAAGATCTGCTGGAATTGTATTGGAAGTAGCCATGAGGCCACTTGAACACTTGATTGATGAGGAGATGCATTGCTGAATGTCTGTTACGTGGGGCAACGGCTGGGAGACTGATTTACCAAGAGGGGACAGTCGCTGATGATGTGTAGTTTCAGTGAGCGTATTACTTGAGTTATTTTTACAATGGAAGTTTACCCTCTGCTGTGCACATGGGGAATCTTAGCTGTATGAAGTGTTTTATTTTATTCAGACTCTCAAGCTGTTTCAAAACCGTAGTGAAAGTACACAAGTGAAAGAAAACTGGTGATAATCAGCTGTCAGCATTGCCATCGCTGCCATTGTGCTTTCCGTTGTAGTCTTCCAAGGATCAGAGGCTGGTGTATTCTGGACAGCTGCTTCTGGATCACCTGCAGCTGAGAGATGTCCTCAGAAAGGTATGCCTGAAATGCCTTATCTACAGATGCGATGTTCACTTTGCTTGGATGGTTAGCAAGCGGAATTTGGAAAGTCATTCTCACTTCTGCAAATTCCTTTTTAACTTGCTGGCTTATGCAGCAATTAGGGGCTTTTATTTTCCCCGACAGCTTTTCAAGTAAGGAGCCTTATGTAGGTTTAATGCTAAAAATAAGTTGTTTGTGGACATTTCTGTCAACAACGCATCATAAATCAGAAACCCTAACATGTGCCGCCTTTTTTGTTCCGAACCCATGTATTTCACACCAATTTAAAGTCTAGCACCTTTACTTTCCCTCATGAGGTTTAGCCTAACTGCAAACACATTTGGAGTCCAAGAGATGATGGGTTAGTTTCAGAGATCAGGCATTTGGGATGCATTTTCAAGGTAGTTGAGTGCATTGCTGTGCTGACCCACCACAACATCGAGCCGACATTTTCAGGATCAATCCATATAAGGACACGGTTTCAACATGATAAATTCCATCTAGGGTAATTACAGTGAAAGGTTTGACATTATCTGCAGAGGACTGATGTTCTCTCTGGTGTACTGTGACGTTCTTGGCCTATTTTCCAGTCTTTCTGTGTCATCTGAATGGTTGCCATCTTACTTTAATTCTGCAGCAAGATGAATATCATATGGTTCACTTGGTATGTACATCCCACACGCCCCCCGGCTCCCCCCAGCCTGGCAGCAGCCTCGGGCCCTCTGGAATTCCCTCGCCTAGTTCCTCGGTGAGTCCCTCCACGTCCCCATGGCCTTACATCATCATCTCCATGAGCAGACCATGAAGATCTCCCACCAAAGGACTTCAGTCCTCCTCTGACCACATCCTGCCCAGGGTTGTCTTGGCCTGTGGTTGTCGTGGCTGTGTCACCTTGGAAAATGGCGATGCCGTCTGCTTGTCCGCTTCAGGGTTCAGGCACCTCAGACGCTGCATCACCCAGCCAAGACGGCCAGCCCGGCTTCGCAGTTGGGGGTGATGATGGCCTGAGGCACCGAGCGGGCTCCCCCCAGAGTCACGCCCATCACCACAACCCCACCTTTGTGCAGGGGTAAGCCCCCCCCGTCCTAAATGCTATTTCGTAAATTAATATATTTTACTGGGTGTTAATGTGCGTGTTATGTGTCATAAGCAGTGTGTTGATGTTTCATGCGTATAAAATAACACTTCCTAAAGTGGTCAGCTGATCTCTGTGTTTAGCTAGAGTGTCATCGGTAGCTTAGACATGAGAGTGCTCTTGTGCGCCCCCTGCAGGTACATGGGGAACTTCCCCACAGGCTTCCCAGCTTACCCCATGTACCACCCCATGCTCTGGTGGCAGCAGATGTATGTGCGTCAGTACTACATGCAGTAGTAAGTCATCGACCCTCCCACAGCACCATGCCTATACATATGCGATTCTTAGTGGTTTTCTCACACAATTATTTACTACTCGTGCTTAAGAACAGTATAAGCCTTTCTGAAGTACATCTATTTAGTGTTAATACACCCATTTCCATATTACTACTGTAATTAATACTGATCATTTTTATGACCCCTAATCCTCCAGCCAAGCAGCAGCAGCTTCCTCCCAGGCTGCACCCGCTGCCCCGAGTCTGCCCACAAGCTCCGCCCAGTCCCCGCCTCCACAGCCCGCCCCAGGTAATGGGCCGGCCCCCGAGGAGCGTCCAGCCAATCCCAACATCCAGATGAATGCCCAGGGCGGAGCCGTATTGAACGACGACGAGCTGAACCGTGACTGGCTGGACTGGGTGTACACAGTGTCCCGTGCTGGAATTTTGCTCAGCATCGTCTACTTCTACTCTTCCTTCAGCCGATTCGTCATGGTGATGGGCGCCATGCTGCTCCTGTACCTGTGAGTGTCTCCCCTCGGCTTTCACTTCTTCCTCCCACGTCACCTTCCGTCCCATAATGCGCGTGCTCCTCTCTGTCCCGCCTCTGTTTGCCCAGACGTCAGGCCGGCTGGTTTCCTTTCCGGCCCGAACTTGAGCCCCAGAACCCAGCGGCAGAGGCCAACCAGGAGGATGGGGAGGCGGAACTTCGCCATGACATCCAGGAAATGGTACCTTCCGTCTTGTCGAACCTGAGGGAGTCCTCATCATACATCGCCTTTATCTAGCGGCACCTCCTCTTTGAGACTCATTGAATTTAACTTTAAATTAGCCAATCTGGCGATTTTTATATTTATAATCTCGAAGACGTCCGCAATCCAATTTTCATGCAAATCATAGAGGTTGTGATCTTTTATGTCCTCCTCCTAATATACCCGACTTCACAAAACATCTCCATGCTCAGTAATCTTGTGCCAGTACCGCATCTGTACCATACTTCTTTGTCCGTCATGCTAACAGCTCACACTTGAGAGAATCTGTGATAGAGGTGCATGATGCAATCTGGCCAGTCAACACAGCCATCAAGTCAGAAGTCATTCTTTTGGTTTGTGAAAGTATCCAGGCTCTATAACTACCTGATACGTGCCGTTTGTCCGATTTGTACCTCACACGTCTGCGCGTGTGCAGCATTTTTGAGCATGCCTGCACCGCATTGCATGTTTTGGCACTGCCCAAACTGTTCATCCTGCCATTTTTTGCCAAATCACATTGTCTGTATTTCCAGCAAAGCACAGCAGTCGTTTTGTTTATTGAGAACTGGTGTTAATGATTCTGCCAACTGGAAAAAAGTATTTTTTTTCTGCTTGTCATTTTGATTCACTCCGGTCATCTATTTGCAATTTTTGGACTAACGTTTTCAACCTAAATATTGCATAGATGAAGTATTAGCTTATATTTCCGTCAGCTGAAATGATAATAATGATTGATACTTTATTGATCCCCATGGGGAAATTATCTTTTACACCTCCCTCAACTTGCTCTTTGTAGAGTAAGCTGTTTGTGAAGGGCTGCCACCCGTAGCAGTACCCAAGGAGCTGGGGGTTAAGGGCCTTGCTGAAGGACCCACAGACGTGCTAAGGCTGGGTTTGAACTGGGGGTAAACAGGGTTTAATTTGGGAAAACAGGCGGACGAGGGAGCATACGGCGACAAACATTAATGACCGATCTGACATACTTGGGAAAGACGCGGACTAAATACACAGGACAAGTAGAAACTAACTGGCAACAGGCGAGTACAATCAGGGAAATACACATGGGAAATGAGGGGGCGTGGCACACACGAGGATCGGACGAGCCAGGCATGACAGAACCCCCCCACTCCAGGCGCGCCTCAGGGGAGGCGACGGACCGGACGAGAACAGGACCTGAAAAACAGAAGAAAAACATCACCGGGACACAGGGAACAAAACGGAAGCACAAAACACACAGAGGGGCAAGACCCAGGACAACACCCGACACAAGACAGGAAACGCAGACAGACCGACCAGAAAGGGAGACAGAGGGGGAACAGAAAACGGAAGAACAAAAGGACTAGGAGTGAACATGGGAGACATCGAGGGATGAGGAGGGAACAGAGGAGACACAGGAGGCAGAAAGGAAAAGGGAGGAGGGACAAGGGGAGCCCAAGGGGCCTGCGGGCGGAAGGCGGCAGCCGAAGGGGCCTGCGGGCGGAAGGCGGCAGCCGAAGGGGCCGCAGGCGACCAAGCAGCGGAAGACCTCAGGCCCCCGGGAGAAGGGGGGGAAGGAGCCGGAGGGGACAAAGACGGGGCCAAGGAGGGACCAACTCAGGATTTTTATTACCTTTTTAAAAAGGATCATGGATCGCAGTTGTGTTATGAAGATTGCAGTATGATTTTCTCGGAGATCCTGATTGGTCTCTTGACCCTAAAAATCATAAATGATTCCCATCATCCAGCTCCCATTGTGTTATAAATCATTATAAAATTGCATAACATTGTGTGGACTTGGCCTCCAAGGCCACTGAACCCATCTCCAAAATCAATGATGCTGCTTGTCTGCCCCCTACAGGAGCGCATAATGGATGAGGGACTGGATGAAGAGGAGGGTGAGAGCGGGGAGGAAGGCCCCGAGGACCCTGGTGGCACGGTCCATCACGGCTTCCTGTCGTCTGCCTGGTCGTTCATCACTACCTTCTTCACGTCGCTCATCCCAGAGGGTCCACCGCACGCTGCCAACTGAACTCGCACGTCGCCGGGAGGTGCAGCTGAACGAGACGTGACAACACGTGTGCCCGTGTTTGGGGGTGCGGGGGTGCTGTGGACCTCAGCAGTCAACACAGTCCTACTAACAGTCGTATCTGATGTAATCTCCCGTTTAATAATGACAAAAATGGTGAGGGTCCTTGCAAAGGAGAAACGCAGATGCAAAAAAATATAAAACTTCTGCAGCTATTCTTTTATCATCTGAAAGTGTTTTTTTTTTTCTTTTCCTTTCTGATTGAGGAAAATAAATTGAAAACATTATGCTGGATCGCATATGTTAATCTGTGACCAGCTTGTTAGTTTCTTTATCTGCGCATACACAAGATAAAGTTATGTATTTACATTAGAAAAATACATCTAAGAAGAAAGAGCCACGTTAACATGCTGAGGAATAAAACGTCCTTCTGTCCTTTTAGTGGTTGTTCTGGGCTTTTCTTTTTTTTTGGGGGGGGGGCAGGCCGGTAATGGCTCTTGGTAATTTGAAGTGTTAGTTTGCCCAGGCGTATGGAAGTTAGTGGTTAACCAGTCACTTTGGCTAATAATAGCAGGCAAGTAGGAAGTTAAAATGCAGACCACCCTTCTGATTTTATGAAACATTACAGCGCCACCCCACCCACCAGGCCATGCTGGAGGTTTCCTGTACCCGTGGCGATATCAGGCCTGGGTGTTTCGTGTCTGAGACGTGTTCTATGAAATGAATATGCTTGCATAATACAATTAATGTGTTGCACTTTTAAATTACCAGTACATGCATTTTACAGGATAATTATTTTTCAGTTCCCGACACTGAATAACAAACAGCAGTGCTTTTCTATAATGTGTGCAAAGTCTATTTTCACAATTCAATCTGTTATGTTCTCTGACGGAGATGGCCAATAGTAATGACCATTAATGATTACTGGCAATGTAATGAGACTGAAAATAGAGATGTCAGCTATAAGGTTCCATGCTGACCAAGTTTGGCTTATTATTTATAATAATAAAAGTCGTAACATGTCTCCTGAATCAGTCACTTTATTTCCATTACATTATTGAGTAGTGATGGCTTCATTGGTGCATAACAGTGTGAATAAGTACTGGGAAGAGTTACTGCAGTCAGGGTTTAGCCAATGGTCTTAGCTTTCTTCCAGAAGTTTTAATCCTTCTAGAATGTTCTGATAGCTCTGAATATGGCATGATGGCATGAATATGGAATGTGATGATGAGTAATACCACCTGACACTCGAATATAATGAACAAATTAACACTTTTAAAGGTTAAGGTGCTTGGAGCTGTTTAAAGGAATACAATAATGCTAGATACAGGGGTTGGACAATGAAACTGATGCATGTTTTAGTCCACAATAATTTATTAGTAAGGTGTAGGGCCTCCTTATGCGTCCAATACAGCATCAGTTCATCTTAGGAAAGACCAAGAAACTCCTACACAGTGGTCAAAGGGATTTTGAGTCTTGCTGAACAGTGGCCAGGTCACTATGTGATTCTGGTGGAGGAAAACGTTTCCTGACTTGATCCTCCAAAACACCCCAAAATAGCTCAATGATATATACACATGGTGACTATGCAGATCATGGGAGGTGTTCAACTTCACTTTCATGTTCATCAAACCAGACTGTCACCAGTCTTGCTGTGTGTATTGGAGCATCATCATCATACACGGCACCACTGTCAGGGTACAATGCTTGAACCATTGAGTGAACAGTTGTGCAAAATGGTTTGGTGGTGCTTGGCAGTGACGTGCTCACTTTGAACAAGTAGTGGACTTAGGAAATGCAACGATATGGCAACCCAAACCATCTTTGGGGCTTCTCCACATCGTAACGGCCCCAGATCTGGGATAGACTCATCAGAGAACAATACGTTTACACATTGTTCACAGCCCAAATATTGCAATGCTGGTACCACTGAAACTGACGTTTGGCATAGCATTGAATGACTAAAAGGTTTGTCTATAGCAGCCCAACTATGAATATTGGCCCTGTGGAGCTCCTGGTGAACAGTTTTGGTCCAAATAGGAGAGAGTCAAGGTCTGCATTTAATTTTGCAGTGAGTTGGGCAGCTGTGGTTTTATGTTTTTTGGAAACAATCTGGGTTAGTACCTGTACTTCCCTTCCAGACAGCTTCCTCTTATAGCTATGATTACTCCGTACCACAAAGACTTGCTGTCCTGCTCACTGATGTGCCAGAGATATGCGCACCAACAATTTATCCTCTTTTGAACTCTGATATGTCTCCCATTATGTTGTCTGGATTGCAGTATTTTATGTACAGCTGTGTTGTTGCTCTGCTAATTCAGTACTCACACTTTGCTCTTACTTATGGAATGTGCGATCAGTGAAGATTGGACTTCTGGCTGTCCGATGTTTCAGTTCCATGGTCCAGCCCTTGTACGTCACAATGATTAGTGTACACTCAGAATTTCTGAATTGACAGGCAATCAAATTAATGCTTAAACATTAATGCGTAATAGCTCCAGTAATTGCTTTTACAGATTGAGAAATATGCCATGCCATCTGACAAGAAGGTTGAGTTTGGAGTCACGGGACAGACACAACACATTTGTGAAGGCAAAATCCACATTTAATGTCTTTATTTACAGCAGCATCCATGGACTCTGCATTTTGTGTGTAAAGTCACAAAAACCGCTCCCGTAAGCACGCTGCCAACACACCAGATTTGTGCCCGGAGAGACCAGAAATATCTAGAAAGGTGTGATTAAGTGTGACCTTCCCTCTCGGATTCTGGCACCATCCGTGCTCTTGATCATGTGCGTACACTAACGGAAAAGCGATTACAAGGCACAAGAGTCATACCGCGTCTACTCAGCAGTGCGGCTTGAGCTCAAGGCAGTGGTCGAGGACTGGAACTAGCCTGAAACACAGTAATTAACAACTCTCAGCCGATAAGGACATTCCCCGTGCTGTTTTTTTTCTGTGTTGGGATTATTGCTCATACCAAAAATTATGAGGTATTCAAACAGGGGATACTGTCTGTGGTTAAACCTTTTTGCACATATCAAAGCACTATTTCTGTGGTATAAATACAATAAATTGCCAATGAACGCTATTTTGCTCGGTTACAGTAATTTAAAAATAAAAAATATGGATTAAATACAAATAGATTAAGACTGAACATACGTTTGATGTGGATGGTTAATTTTGATGAAAAAGGGAGCGAAAATTAAAATCAGACAGTGAAAGAGTTATGATGCCTTAAAACCTTAAAATTAGCAATATGGATTCCTGAGCTCGCAGAAAGGTACGTCGGATTGTCACTGTCAGTCCCACTAACAGTGATACACCAGAAGGATTAACCACCAATCAAATTGTCGCTACTGATGCATCCAGCCTGATTATAGGATAGATGCAAAACGTATCTGCAAATTAGTATGTAAGTTGTGCTATTTTCCATTTTTGAAAGGCTATTTCCATTCTAGCTGAAGTTACTGAAATTATTAGTTACATCTAACAGTGAACGCGAAGACAATTGTTCTTTCCCGTATCAACAGCAAACGTAAAAGTAGGTGCTGGTATTGTTCTTTAGATTGTAGCGGCTACAGCAAGCCATCAAGCATCTGTAGAGACGTATGGCTGAAGTTAGCAAGTCGACACTGGGGTGCTGCTAGTTCACGACAAACACTAAACACAGAGCGGCAGAACATCCAACAATATTTACACCTCAGGTCAGGTTCAATCCCCTTCGTTGTTTTACACCAGCTGTGACAAAATATCCCAAACAACTTTGTGCTTTTAGATCCGAAAAACTATTTGTCTGTTTTGGTAAGAATGAAACATTGCATTTATGACTATAAAACTGCTCTGGTGTTTACAGGATCACACCCAAAAGCCCAGGTGATTTGTGGTTTCAAGCAAAAGGCCGACGAGATATCTGTAGGTGTTTAGACCTTGCGATTGTGGTCCCTTTTCCTTTGGTTTTGCTGATGTTGGCTCTTTGTCGGTTGTAGAGAAGTTCCTCCCCGGGGCACTGGTTCTGCTTTCTTAGACCAAGACGTGAAATCAGGCAGTGTGTCCTGCCCCCCCCATCCCCCCCAGCATCGCCGCAATTCACCCAAAGGGAAAGACTATCTCTCCAGCACCAGAAGGAGGTCTTCCCTCAGAGTGAGGTCTCCACATGCATTCTCTTCCCTTCCTTCTCCATGTTGATCCTAACACATGCCACCTTCTCCTGGCTGCTAGAAAAAAAGCAAGTTCAAAGGTCACAGTTGTGGATAGAGGGCCTGTTGGACATTACAAACACAGGCAGGGAGGCCAGCCAATTAAGTCACATGTAGCATGCATATAAACATGTAGCGCCAAGGCCGCAAGACTTCTCAGGTCTTCAAAGATCATTCAAAAAGGTCAGATGTTGGGCACGCCCACATGTCATGGCAGTTGGAGGGAAAGAGTGTTTATTTCAGACATGTGAAAGTCTGACACCCTATAGAGCCATACACAAATGCTGTGTGTCGATGCTTAGTCACTCCGTAAGGTTACTAAGGTTGCTAAACTGGCCCTCGGGATTTTGGAGACTCCTGGCGGGTGGAAGTGAATGATTGAGAGAGCCATAGCTACCTCATGTTAACCGTCACATGCTTTGCATTGTTAGTATCCATGGCGATCGCTCTCCACGCCGTGCTTTTGGCCATTTCGTTGGAAATGTTTACAATGGATGGGTCAGGGCTGAATGAGGGACAGGCACAAATCAGACAAGCGGACGGACAGACCTTGAGAAGCTGCGACAGACATACAGCTTGTTACAGCACGAATGGTTGAGGCATTAATGAAGTGATACATATAATCACACAAGGAGCCCTTCATGAAACATCCTTCCATCTTCTGTCTACTTTTATATGTATGGATCCCACCCCCGGCTTCTCCTGCCTTATGCTCTGTGGTTCCTGAGACAGACTCCATGCAGGCCACAACCCTGTGCTGAATGAGTGGTTATGCAAGACGGATCCATGGATGGATCACGGCTTATTTATGATGCTATCAGTCATATAATTATATGATTAGATAATTATTAGATAATTAGTCATTACATAAAAGTCAAGCATCATTCAAAAGTAAACAAACCCCTCTAGACTCCTCATCCAGGGACGTGGACTGTGAAACTACCCTGTATGATCTGTTCAGGGCAAATACACCAAGGGTCCCACATAGTTACTGCCACAGCTGTGGCCAAAACATGTAAGAAGTGATCCATATGAGCAAATCTGGGTAATCTCAAGAGCAGGAACAAGCTTTCCCTTTCCTAGCTCCACCACAGCACCGACACCCACCTGGCCTGGGGGGCCTTTCCTGGGACCTTCAGTAGGTGGCTTCGGTCATAGGTTTCATCCATGGCATCAATTTCTACCTCCTGCAGAGACCGCTGAGCTTCCTGGACACATGGGGTGGATGGCTCAAGGTCATGTTCCCATCTTTCTAAGTAAAACAAAAACGGACCCTGACCACCACTCTACCTCATTCTCCTTCTTTTTCTTGTCATCCTCCCTCTTCTTTTTACTCTCAGGCATCAGGTCGTCAAGCCAGCTGAGCTCCCTGCTGGTGAAAAAGAAGTCCAGCAGTTTGCGGATGAAGACCAGGGCCAGCACCTAGGCCAGAGAGAGACACAGTGCTCCTCAGAAAACCAGCAATATGCCTGCTTGACCATACTTATGTTTTTGTGCACTCGTTTTATGTCATCTTCCATTGCCGAAGACCAGTTCCAATACTCAAGAACAGAAGCACAAAGAATGGTAAAAATCCCCAGATGTCGTTCATGCCCTGCACCCTTGCCAAACGAGACCATTCCCATGATTCATTCTTGGATGGCAGGGTAGCAAGACCGGTCTTGCTACGACCACAGGTGCAATCTTTGTGCTCTTGGTTTTGAGACACGCCCCTAGTGATCCCCCGGTGAAGCTACATCAACTCAGGAGCCAAGGAAGAGCATTCCATGGGGATTACGAAATACAAACGCCCGCGGTCCTTCACGGGAATCATAAAACATAGCCATAGCTCATTGTGACATATGCAGAAGACACCAGCAGTGTGGAACTTTGAGATGAACTTAATTCTCTCCATGGTTTGTTGAGGGAGACGCAATTAAGATGGATATTGCACTTTTACACAGATGCAACCTGAAATAACGGACTGGTAGAAAGCTGCACCCAACATAGTGATTGAAGACTTGGACTCAGAGATGAGGACCTCCTACCTTTCTGTTCTACCTTTGAGAAAGAACCCAATTTGGCAAAACTGGTCATTTTCTTAGGCTAAAAAACTAAATCAGCAGGCTTCCCGCAAGTTCTTCCAGGAAATATGAACAATGGCTTCCCCTGGGAAATGTGACAGGCAGCTTTGCTCTAGGACACAAGAGTGTCGACATCCCCCAGAGAAACGTCTGTAAGTTTACCATCATGGGAAAGACGACGGCGGCAGCAGATGCCTTGATCACCCACAGGAGCACCAGGCAGGTGAGCTGGACGATTGTGAAGATGTGCACTTTCCAGAGCGGCACATAGCGCAAGTAGATCAAGTCTGGTTGGTGCTTGGCGGGCATTCCGAATAGCTTGATCCTGTCAAAAAACTGGTTGGAACACAGGAAGAAAGACAAACATCTGAGCATCTTCGACAGGTAGACGGTTTGTACTGAAACGTTTTCTGTCTGAATAATAAAACAAAAAGGGGAACAGCTAGTTAGTATTAGTTAGAGGATGAAAATTTTAACATCCAGTGAATAAATGCTGACTCCAGCTGAAGGAAATGCAGCATCTCGAGCAGGGATTCTCTTTTGATCAAAGGTCCACGTAAAACTTTTGTTCATAGTCAGAGATCTGAACAATTTTCAATAACAAAATGGCATTTCAACAATTTCATTGAATTAACAGTAACTCTCCATATAAACATCAATATATATAACAATAACGGGAATTTAACATAGGGACTGGTTTAACTGCTCGTTGATCGTTTTGACTCTCTGTCATTGGCGATCCTATGATGAGTTATGTGTGTGTGAAGTATGTGGTTCTACGTTGAATTTAATGTACTTCAAACCACATTAAGTCTTTTTATGTTAACCATATTGATTCATAAGATGCATTATTAGTTGGGTCGGGATTAATTTGCAGATTGGTCTGCACCTGGACTACCGTCCAAACTTTAAAAACCTCAGTTGAAGAGAAAATGATGTGATATTGTTCTTCCACACACATATGCTATCCAAAAATATTTACCTGTATGCCTTTAAGCGAGGACACCCCCATGTAGAGGAAGACACCATAGAGAACAGGCATTGGAATGAACTAACAGAAAAAAGAAACAGGGAATCGAGCTTAATGTACTTATGAATTACCATCAGACCATGAACAAGAAAAGTGAGTCACCAGCATCACAGGGTGTGGATCCTTAACCCGGGTCTTGGCACCTTCTCACCTTAAGTGCCGAGGTCATGAAGACCGACAGACCCATGAGGACGAAGATCATGAAGCCGGTGACCCTCTGCTCACGGATGCCCAGGAATTTGGGCTGTTCCCCAGGGGCCGAGCACTCCGACTCCAGCTTCAGGCTGTTGACGTGTGAGATGGAGAGCACGGTGGCGGCCACGAACCAGGGCAGGCCCATGACGGAGCACACGCCTAGCATCACCGCCACCACCAGCAGGTCCAGGTGGTACCCACAGCCTTTCTGTGAGGTGGGATGCAGTGTAGCATGCAAACTTAGTCAATGGAGCAATGACGCCTTGTAGGGTTACCAAGGGAGTCACTAATGACCAGGTCTGAGTTAATCTTTGTGTGTTTCTAGTTAAGCTTAGTGATGATCACGTTTCATTGCATGCAGGCTTGTGTGGGAGATTTTTAGATGCACACCAGGGTTTGTGTTGTACCTTGAGCTTGTGCTCCTTCCGGTTGATGATGACAGCTGTGATCTGCTGGTCCATGAAGATAAGGATGGTACAAAGCAGAGCTGGAATAGAGGCCACCAACATGGTCCACCAGGGGTTCCCACCCAGGGGGTCAATCAGCCAGCCTCGGTGCTTGGAGGTGGGCTAGAGTGACACAGTACGACAGCAGGTGGACATATTCTCTCCAGCACTAGGCAGAAGGTTCAATGCAGTTGACGAAAGATAAATTCAACTAAGTGTCACATTAAATCAGAAGGATTGAGCCTCAGAGGTTGAGCCTGCTTGGGCTTAATGGTTTAGCATGATACCAGAGTGATTCGTACCTCAAAACGGTCAGGCACGTTGAGCTTGGGGGAGGGGATGCCCACCAGATAATCCACCATCACCATGATCATTATGGTGAGAAAGACGGCAAAGTCACTGATGGTGGAACGGACCTACAGACCACATTGGTTACATTCAGGAGAGTGAGACTGGTGGTGAGAGATATGGGGTTTGGCAGTCAAAGGAGAAAACACAGACACTGAGCTGCCATTGGTGGAGACAGAAAGGGTCTAGGCTAAGGAGTGACAGCCTCACCTTAGTGGGAAAGTAGCTCTCTGTCTTGAACTGCTTGAGAAAGGTGGAGAGGAAGAAGGTGGTGAAGAAGAGGATGATGGACCAGAAGAGCACATCGGGGATGAAGGGGCCGTGGGGTCCACAGGCAGGGCCGACAAACTCTCCATGGAGCTGCCTGCACGTCTGAGGAAGAGGAGACGTGTGAGTATGATGCTCTTCTGACGGGCGTAGGCTGGTCTGCAGAGGTGATGCGCGCTCACCGACACATTCAGGTCGCTCCAGAAGATGGATTCGGTCGTGAGGCCAGTCTGGTTCCAAATGCGCAGGATCTCAACGGAGCTGTTGGCTGGTGGGGAGCACTGACACCTGGGAGAAAACGTTTGCATGTGGAAATACGTTCACTGTCGACTGGTTATGCAAATAGCCTGTCTCTGACACACTATACAACTGCCATCTTGAAAACAGTTAAGAACTCATAAAGCAACAATGAAGCGAGTAAAGGAAAATGTCATAAAAATAGATATATGTATAAATGTGATCATTTACATGTACATTTAAATGTGATCTGTTCAGAAGACAGAGTAGAAGTGTTTTAGCAAAACTTGTATCTCCCCATGTTATAATGTCCGGATATTATGAAGGTATAAAAAAACCTGATCTCAACCCAGCTGATGATCGCGATCCTTGTGATGTTAGAATTCGATGTACATAACCTGCAGTGTTGGTATTAATATCACACATTGTCCAGCCGTATAATATAACGCACCCATTTTTCAAATTCAGTACAAAATACCCTGCCTCGTGTTGTAATGTCATTCAACATGTGCAAAACCATCACATAGAAGTACCATACTTTTGGTATTTTTTTGAAGTACCAAAAGTTCAGTACCTGTTGCAATGAAAAAGCATACAAAATGAAATTGGCTTGCTAAGTCAGTGTCTGGTCAGCAGATGGCGCTCTAGGTTGCCTTACAGTATTTGGAGCCCCAGTATTTGAGGGACTAAACACAGCATCCTGTCCTCCCTTCACTCACATGTAGAAAGTCAGATTGTCCAGGCTGTTGTGTGTGTTGACGGGGAACATCTCGCCCAGGTGGAAAAGCTTCTCCAGTGCCTCGTAGATGAAGATGATGCAGATAAGAGCGGCGAATGCCTCCTCCGTGAAGCGGGTGATGTAGCAGACCAGTGAACTGGCGTCCGTGGCAACCAGCAACAGGCAAAGGAATGCGGTCCACAGCCCAATGCTGGTCCGCAAGGACAAGTAGGACAGACCATAGTCCCTGTGCGGAGGGAAGAGTCCGTCATGCCAGCATACTTATGGACAGTTTTAAAGCAGAAGTCCTTCAAGATGGATCCTAAGAGTAACAATGTGTACCTGCTCCTTTAAAAGATTAAGAATCTGATTAAAGGTTAAATTAGTGATTCGTTCAGTGAAGTATATCAGAACTCAGCTCAACCTTATTTCCAGCATCCAAGACAAATGTTATTTGTTATAAAGTATTTTACTCTCATTTCAAAAATATCAGTTTGACAATTTAATAATATTCAATATTTTGTATTACTCGGTATAAAATTTCAAGAGCAAAGACTGCAATAACAGAGAGCCGCCAGCAGATGGTGCATGAGTAAAATGAGGCTCACTTGCAGAACTTAAAGAGGATCTTCTCAAAGACCAGGACCGGCCCGGTGCTTCCCAGGATGGTAAGAGGCTGCCCAGCAAACAAGGAGAAGGCCACACCCGTGAGCGATGCACCGAACAGGGACTCAATGGCACTCTGTCAGCAGCCGGGGGTAACAGAAAGAGAAAAAAGACGAGTAAGGGAGCGAGAGATTTTGAAAGAATCAGATACAGTGGAAAAGTACCTGGCAAGTGTAAGTAGGGCAAGAATGAAGTGATGAGAGACTATGAATTGGGTGGCATATAAGATATGCTGCCGCTTTCTCTATCTGGACACTGCAAAGGGCACAGTGTGCTTTATCCTCCATTAGAGTAAAGCCAGCCGTCAACACTGTGAGAATCTGTAACCATTGCCCTCCTCGATCCCCTCGGGATCTTATGTTCAGCGTGTCCGCGGCGGACGGGTCAGCGAGGGGGCGGGGGGGGGGGGGGGGCACCGGCCCGGGGGG
>JAABNX020000053.1:3859710-3892990 GCA_015163995.2 Mormyrus lacerda | reverse complement strand
ATACACACATATATATATGAGATAGCTAAAGAGAGGATTGGGTTGCATTCTTTAGAATGCAGTTGGTTTTCTCCGCTCAGTAAATCTCGAGGGATTTCCCTCACGCATGCTCACTCACTTTGAAGAGCCTTTGAAACCCCATAATCCCTTGGGGCACATGTGGACATCTTGGACTGGGACTGAAGTCCCTTGCAGGGCACATGATCACACACTATGTGTAATTAAGAGGTACCAAGGAGATCAACTGCTCCATTAAAAAACATCCTACTGCATAAATAAATATTTAAAAGGCTATCGACCAAGTAAACAAAACATGACAACTGCTTTTTTTGGGACATTAACCTGCATTGTTGCCTGAGGGATTGTGGGTAAGCAAGCAGTGTCAGTATGTCAATGCCTTCCTCCCCTCCTGACACCCACATTATCCATCACCACCTGTTCTTAGTGGTGGTGACCTGGCTGTCCCATGAAAGGTCAGCCTAAGCCTGTACATGGTTAGACAGCCTCAGCTCCAGCCTTTCAAACTGGCTCCCAACAAACCCGAGGAGGGTGGGGGGGAAGGAGGGGGGGATTGTGTCAGCTGTTCCAGAATCCTATTGCATTTTCAGAATCGCATTTCCCAGAATCCCTTGCATTCCGGTTCTTGCCGTTCCCTGACAGTGATGGCATTGTGGCTCCCGCCCGATAGGCCTGTTTTTTTTTTCATCGCGTCACTTGATTGGGTGACGGAGAGTAACATCCTCAGGGCTGCGGGTGGCCACCTGACATCATTAAATCGCAGCGTCGCGTTTCCAGCCTGTCAAACGTGCATCTCCTCCCAAAGACACGCGGGGCAGGCGGCTGCTGCACCAGAACATCACTCCTCTGCTCAGATTCACACCGTTAGTGCTGGGCATTCAGGACCCCCGCTTACGCAACCGGACAGCTGCTCCACGAGAACCCTCAGACATGAGACTCACCGGTCCTCCCCTCCCCTGTGATGCTCTCTGGCGAATGCCTCACTGTGTTTACATAATTACACCATAAAAACAAGCGTGAAAGACCTGGCCAGCTTCAGAAATGGAGTTACACTGTCAAAATGGGGACAGCGTAATTAGATTAGATCTATTTCCTGACAAGAGACAATCCAGAACCTCTTTCCACACTATTTCTTAATCATTGGAGAGATCAGTTCCTGTTTAAATGCTCCGTCTGCCCCCCCCCCCCAGCACATGGAGTAAGACGCCCTAAAACGTGTGCGTGTGCACGCCACTGTCTCATGGCTGGATGCCGTCAGACTCCTCACCTCATAAACCTTAAAGGCACTCAGCCCCCCTCCATAAAAATTAATTACACACCAACTTATGACCCTCCTACTTTTATGATCTCGACCATCCTGCACACTCAATTGTGTTTGACAAGCTGTGACTGTATAGAGTCTAGGATTTAAGCATTTCCTTTGACGCTTCCAAATGCTAACTGTCGCTCCCTCCGTACTAACAAACGTATCTGTGCGGTATCTTTTGGTGAGCCTTAACTGTGATCAAAAAGCTGTAGGCCATTCCTGCTGAATTACATTTATTTGTTAAGCAGTTGGTTTTATCCCGTTAAACGGTCGAGTCACTTGGGTATTTGGATAAAGGGATAAGGACCTTAGTCATGGGCCATGGGATTTGAACCAGCAAACTCTCGATCAGGGGTACGTAGGTCTGACCTGCAGAATCTCATGCTTCCCCAAACTAACACCAGCTAAAGTGAATATAAGGCACCTCCTCTGGCATGCAACTAACTCTGGCCTCAAAATAGTACCCACTGTGTATCTCTGATCCAGAAAGGCGGGAAGGTCACCTTAATGTCAACACTGGGACCTGGCTCAGGACAGAACCCTGTCCCACATAGGGCGCAGAGTACTACGTCATTGGTAGGAGCAGAAGCCCAAATGCGTGTGGACCTTATGTCTAGCCAGGTCCCTCAACCAATGAGTCAATCCTCCAGGAGAGAGGAGACTAGACCCATGGAATGGAGGAGTCATTTTCAGAACAGTCAGAATCGACCCCCTTCCCAGCTCGACTGTTTTCCCAAGTCGCTCACAATGTTCCATCACGCCTCGGAATACGTCGACACCGCTGTGGCACCCGCTCGCCAAAATCTGGTCCGCTCACTCCGATAATGAATCCAGCCATCAGCGGGAGACAAAGAGAAGCACGTCACACCGAGTCGGCCTGGCGCGTATGACTATCAAAGATAATAACTCCACCAGAATCAAAACAGAAGATCGCTTACATTTATATAATAGAGGCATTAAGGTGATCTCTGACACTGTTTACGAAGCTAGACGGGTCAGATGTATGTTGTTGGTTCTTCGGGTCAACCACTGGTCAGCACTCAGAAAGCTCCAGCCAAAGACTCGGGGACTCGGAGCGGGAAGGGGCTGGCAGTAAAAGGTTGCTTTAAAGAGCTAAGCTCTGGCCAAAGCGGCAGACATGACAGCACGACTCAAAATTAGTAAGGCGAGGGATAGGGAACATGTGTCTCTCCAGCTTTGAGCTGTCAACATGATGGAGAGCTCCCCTTCCGGGGAAGGTGCCGGTAATTATGTGAGACGGTGACCTCCGGGAAGAGGCTGCTGCTGGTGCCAAGCCCGCTGACTTCTACAGATCGAAGAAGGGTTTGGTCCAGGTTACCTTCTTAATATTATGGAGCCAAAATCAGATGATGACTGCATGGGAAAATCTACCAACACAATGGGCAAAAGCTAAGAGGCCAAACAGAAAGGTGATGTGGCCACTGGGTCCGGGGGGGCACTATATGTCATTAACTATTCGCCACTAGATACAAGATGATGGATGATGCCATAAAAGATGATGATTTTATTGAGTGAGAAATGACTGTTGCTTTCTTGATCAAACCGACCTTCGAGCCGATGCAAGTGGAACCCATAATGCATTGCTTCCGTCAAGTTCTGACAGAGTTATATCAGGGGCGGACCAGCAACCAATAGCTGCTGACTGGAACCAGTGAGGAACATCACAAGATGCTTTGTCAATTCACTGATTCTCAGAGCACACAAGCCACAGACAACACATACAGGCTAGGATTATGGGTAAGTGGAAGCTGTCGACACTCCGGAGTTACATCCCATGATCTGGCACATGGTATAGGTCACTCTGGGCCAGAGAGGGCCTCATGCCAGGAGGCCAGTCCCATTCCACTGGTGGAACCGGCAGGAGGTCGGCAGCACCAACACGTTCCCATATTCCTCTCTCACCCCAGGAACATCTCACCCCACTGGGAGCTGCAGATGCCAGCAGAGCAGGCCAGCATCATCACATGAACAGTGGCACGCACACACATAGATCATGTCTGCATGAGCCACAAACACAAATACACATACACACACCAAGTTTGTGCACATCACAAACATGCAGAGCACACGCCCACAAGCATGCCATTTATGTAAATATAACAGGTACTAGATGTACCCCAAACAGGTGCCCTCACGCACACACCACCCCTCACGCATTTACACACCATGCCCACACATGCCATAAATATACGTGTCCCCCTCGTCATCCCCATCCCACTCTCTCTGCCCCCCTTTCCCTCCAGGAGCTGCTAAGAATATTTCCTTTCCAGGACATGTTGCTGAGGACCCCCCCCCCCCAGCATCTCCCAGGTTACCCTCTCAATACCCCACATCTCCCTCCTTTCTTGCTCTCCACACACACACACACACACACACACAAACACACACATGCAAGCTTACCATCAGAGTGTGCCCCCCCTCGGCTCTCCCCGCCATGGCGGCTTCTTTCCACAGCGTGTGGCTGCGCAAGCAGCCGGCCTGCTGGACTCGGTGCTGCGGGTTGCCTTGTGGCCACGGCGACAGCAGAGACACCGCGAGAGCGCTGCCCCGTCTGCCTCTGACTCAGCGGCCGGCTCCCTCTGCAGCAGCCAATCCCGGGCACCATGAATATTTAATCATTTCAGCCAATAAATCTCCCAGACACAAGCGCATGGACACACCCCCTTCTGTCTCCTCTCTCTCCCTCCCCCCTCTCCCAGCCCTCTCTGATATTTACACAGAGTCACAGACACACGCGCACCCGCCCAGCATCCAGACACGTCAGGCAAAGACATGGAAAAAATATCAAAAAAGGAGAAGAAGAATAATCACTTCAGCCATCTTTGTGTCTTCAGCCTTGTGTTTTACTTCATTCTTGCCCACAATCTAGGTCAGACCCTAGATCCCCAGGGTGCCACAGAAATTCATTCGTCAGGATATACCCTGCCCGTTACTGAGATCCCCACCAGGGGGCTCCATGTGAAACCTGCTAGAGACAGAGCGCAGTCACACGGCTCCATTGCCAAATTTAGACATGTGGAATTCCAAGAAGGGAACGTGGTGCTGTTTGCGGGACGGGAACGCCCCGTGTGATCCACCCAGATGCCCATTTGGGCTTCCACGGGCTCAGTCTGATTTGATCACAACCTACATCAGTCCATTTTCTTCTCCGTTTACCCAGTTGAGGTTGCCGTTTGACCGCATGCTGTAATGCATTTATTGCACTAAATCCCTGCCCGCTTATCTACTGGTCCCACAGCTCTTAATAGTTTCATTTTCCGTAATTGGGAGTCTCTGAAGGTACCAGGGGCCAAAGTGGCATTTGAGCCAGAATGTACTTTTGGTAAATTGAAAATTTGCTCATAAGTGATCTTTCCCTGGATTCAAAGGTTTAAGCAGCACATATATAGTCATTTCAAAGGTTTCTGCATTTATGATTGACGTCCTGTCCAGGGCGCCCCCTGCTGGGCTCTCCTGGCTTTCAGGAATTATCTCCTGTCCCATCACGACCAAGTACTGATGGAAACTCCAAAAAAATCCAGTATAATGTTTGCAAACAATGATGGGAGAAACTGGGCACAGTGGGTGAACTTCTGCAGCTGTACTGGGTTCCCAGACAGCTTGAGGACAGTGACCCCTACTGGTCAGTCTGAACTCCATAATTTTAACCAGAGCTTGGAGAATGACCCGTCCAGGACATCTGCACCAGTACTTCTTAATCTGAGTTCTGTTGTTAACCAGCTAAACCTGGGGAGCAGTACGTGGGGGTGCTACCTTGCTGGTCAGGGATTTGAACCAGCAACCTTTCAATCACAATTTTCCCTCACTACTGTAACCACGTATCATTTGTGAGAAAGGAGGTAGAGCTTCCTTTCAGTCGGGTTTGACTGTATTTGACTGAGCTAGTCAGAGATCAGGCTAAGAGTCGGATCAGAATTAACCATGAAACAGCTAGTGTGCAAAACTCCTACCCCTCAGACCACAGACTCCGTCACTTGAAAATGGTAGATAAAACATGCTGGATTTTTCGCAGTAGGAAAATGTGAGAGTCTCGGGTTTGAATGGAGTTATGCCCTACGCAAATAAAAAATTGGGATCAAAAGGCTGATGTCTGGCAGATTACAGTGCTATACACACACGCGCCGGCGCGCGCGATGCCACCACACCGTTAACTAATAAATGACTAAAATAGTTTTTCATTTGGTTTTCCAAAGTTAAAGGGAACCTTTGTGAACCACCAGCAGAGGTCACTGTTCTGAAAAGCATTCCGCGAGACCGATGCAATGCGCTGTGTTTTCTGACCCTATTCTTCGTCACGCATTAGGCGAGCTATAACCTGAGGCCTGACCTTTTTATTTTAAAGACTAGCATTTATGGAAACGGCAAGTAGCATTCTGGGGGGACTGCAGATGGGGCAGATCAAGGTAAGAAATAAGTGAATTAAAATGCTGTTACCTCAGCCCCCATCCCATATGCCCCGTCCTACTGCCAAAACCCTCACATATGGCTGCTTAGCTGAGACGTTCGTCCAAAGCCACTTTACACCCATTTAGTCAGTGTCATGTTTCTCTGGAGGACCTCCACTTAAACTGGGAGGCTTTGGTTTAGGAGCCCAGGTCCTTGGGCATGACGCTGGTCACCCCGATAGACGGCCAGCTCTGCCTTGGTTTGTGGAACTGAAGCAACGTTTGAGTCTGACGATTTGACGTTTCTTAATGTAATTTGATACAATCGAATAACGGCAGTAAACACGTATTTAATCACATGACAGCACAAACACACACACGGACCACGCCGTACCTGTACTTCACCGTACATTGTATCCTATAATTTCACTATCATGCGTACATAACAAGTTCTTAAATAGCTTTCACAGAAACATGGCGCGAGAAAGGGTGAGAGAGAGAAGCGAGCGAGCGAACGGGCTATCTCTAAAATAAATAAATATAAACCACAAATTAGTGTGCCAGTTCCCACAACGTTTAGTTAGCGCTTAGTTAAATTACAGGTATAAATTCTAAACCAGCCGGAATTGAGTACATTAAAGGAAAACTCTTGACCCACTAAACAGGAGTAATTAACACAATAACATGATAAAATGTCCAAGAGGCCTCTGTACTCAGCACAGATTAGCACAGTGGCCGGGCGCAGTGGACTGGCTCCACCTTGCCTTACTGCACATTCCTCCAGATGTTAAGATGTTAAGAAAAGTGCGGCATTTACTGAATGGGGTCAAGACTCAGGAGGGATGTTACTGTAAGACCCGAAAACTGCCACTTCCTTGCTGTAGGACCCGGAAACTGCTCGAATATCAGCGACTTTTTAATACGAGTCAAATGCTTCCCTGTCAACAAATTCCGCCAAAGCATTTTTGGAAAACACCTGAAAATACAATATTTATGCACTGACTACTGTAACACTCATTGATTTTTCACGCATCTGAAAGTCTTCTCTACCGAACAGTCAGTATGTTTATGCATACATATTCAATTGGCCCAACTCGACAAACATTAATAATACACAACGGAATCGACCGGATACAATTAATAATCCTTACCCTCTCCCAGTAGTGATTGCTATCGCAGACTTTTAAATGACACTATATAGCAAACTACAGCGAAGTCGCTTCAGTCTAACTTTTACCTATAGGACGTGAGTTCAAGACGCTATTATCCGACAACAAGAAATGTAAGCACAACGATAACATTTTCACCTGCTAAAAAAAAAGAGTTATATCATCATATGCCACTTACTGCTGACAAGAGAGGTCTTATGAATTCGTCTTTCATTCTGTCCGTTCCTCCCGCTGTCATTTCCGCGACACTATATAAAAAAACCGACTTTAACAGCTTTGCAAGAGTGACAGCTCCCTTCTCCTGTAACCAGTAACACGTGGGTTACCGGTACATCGTCACCCCTTAGAGGGATTGGATGGACAGGGTCGGCTCATCCTTGGGGGTATAGCATAGGAAAGCTGAAAGACGCCCACGTTTGTGTGCAGGGTTTACCTCTATTAAAAGGAATTGTCAGGACCTCTCTCGTTCTGCAGTGAAAACTCTATAGTATGGGGGTATCATGGATTGAAATCTCTATGCGCAAGAATGACTGAAGCAAAACACTTTGAAAACAATCCTGGGTAATACATTATGGTTTTCACATTAGCAGCAAAACTCACACACAATTTGCCTCTAAGTTGCGCGCTTGCTTTCGGAAGGTAGGACAAATAGGCTATTAAGCTGAATGAATCTTAAATTTATGTTTTTTTAAGTGCATGAATAAAAGTCTGGAAAGGATGAAGACGTAGAAGGATAACACGCAGACTATATTTAAAACGAACACAAGTGGTTTGCAGGAAAAGAAAGCCAGTCTACATTATTTTTAACGAAAACAGGTTAAGTTCCTTTGAGACTGAAAGTAATGATTGCCGATTTGTTACATCATAAATGAACTATAGGTTATCTTATACTTTTATTGGTCTTTTGTAGGCACAATTGACTTACCTCAAGCAAAAAACTTTGTGTGAGATGTAGTCCTGGTCTACCTCTAGTGGCTGAATGCGACGGCGCGACTTCACCATGCACCGAGTAGGTTACTGTCACATCAAGAGGGTGCGAATTATTGTTGATTTGCTGTGCTTTGCTGTGTACGGCTGTGGCGTTTCAAACGCTCTGCATCATTAATGAATTTCTCACTTTCATGAACACTCACAGCTGTAAGCTGAGACATCGTCGGCCAGTGATGGCATGGTGCGTCAGTTGGGGGGGGGTGGTTGGCAGAGACAGCAAACCGTGCTTTGCAATTAAAAATGCGAATCATTTTAAAGAGGAAATAGTGCCAGAAAAGTGCCAAAAGCTCCGGGAGTCACGTGGGCCCAATATTTTGGGCGGGAAAACGAATACAAATACATATGTTTTAATAATTAGGCCCTACAGAGGATCTGCGAACCTGGTTGCATTGTAATTTTAGCTTACCTTTTGCACAGGTAAGCGTGTGTGAACTCATCAACCCCGCTGTCCTTGGTGCTGAATTTCTTGCTGATGGACCTGGTGCTGAGCGCACAGCCATGCAGACAATCTAACTCGTCCGTTACCCCACTCAGAACCGCGTTGTCCACACGTCGTAACGCGACACTGTTAAAAATTGTAACTGAAACAACGCAACCTATAGAATGTATACATACATGGAAGGCGACACTCATAATTTTATGTATTTATAATATCAGTCTGTCATTTATGTAAGTATGTCACTGCATATGTTCCTACCTTATAATTCCATGGTGTGGCTGAATGTCGACAGCCGGAGATGAACAGAAAGTTAAGCCGCTGTAGGTGGCGCTCTTCCGTCATGCTTGAGCGTTCTGTGGTTCTGCATTAAAACTGCGGCGTTTAATTCAAATTCATTTTCTCAATAATGCAACATGTGCTTAAGTGACTTTGTGAATGCGTAAGTGATTTTGTAAATTGCTGGAAAATAATAAAACGGGCAATAAGTTTTAATCATCCTGAAAATGCATGGGTTTATATGCAACATATATTTCCCAGTTTCACTGTGTCCCCGGCCATTCGTGTTTATATTTCGCTACCGTGGTTTTGTATTTCACCTAGTTAACTGTACTGTATAACCCGTCAGTGTTAATCCGTCAATGCTAAGTCCCCATTTTCTGCTTTATCTTCTAACCCTCCCCCTGGGCCACCTGGCGCTGGGCTCGCGAAATATTTTCCCAGAAGATGCACTGAAGAACCTTATCTGAAGGAAAAATGTACGAACAATTTTCAATTTTCCAAAAATTGTGTATTGTCCAGTAGGTGGCAATGTAGTACAGTGTGATACATACGGGACCAGCTAAGGTACACTTGTTTTTTGTCAGGTGCTTTTTTTTTGCTTAAATTATTGAAAATGGAAAAATTATATATATACAATACATTAGGAGCATCAACACAGCGTTCATTAAAAGTGAAAAACCTCTCTAAATCTTGGATCCCTCAAAAAGGGCATGTTTTTCCCTGATGCCACCCTCACAAACTAAAGGCTATCGAGTTTCAGCAGGGGAGCCCGCTATACCCCTAAGTTTTAGCAGATGTCTTCCCAGCTTTTGTGCAGCAGTTTCTTCAGATGTTGGACATGAGTTGGTTTACGCTGAATGTTATGTTCAGTTCTTCCCATAAAAGGTCTCTGGCGTTGAGGTCCAGAGGCTGGGCTGGCCAGGTCATTTGTTTGAGGTGTCCTTCACTTTCCTTCATCATCAGACAGTTTTTGCACAATTGTTTTGGGTGTGTATGTTGCAGAAAAATAAAGTACCGTCCGTTCAGCTATTTTTGTGATGCTGTGACATTGCAAGTCGAATTCCTGTTTAGCGCACACAATTTAAAGGATTGCCGTGTCTATGGTCCGATGACGTACCTTAAGATAACAGTCGTTGGGAAATTGGTGAGTAGAGCACCAGTGCCGAACCACGCCGAGCAGAGAACGCGAGAACCGGAATGCAAGTGGCCGCAGGCTACAAGATCCCAGTCATGGCGACGCAGCTTGGGATCGCACCTCCACTAGGCCCACCCTCCCCGGAGCTGTCAGCACGTCTCACTTCGGGGAGGTGAGGGCTTCCTCAGTCCGCAGGGGGCCGGGCACCGCCGAAAGAGGCAGGAAAGGTGTGGCGGCTATCAGGAAAGATGGGGCGTCGCGACTGCACCTGCATTTTGCTGCGGGTGTTGCATGGATCATGCATGCTCATGCAGAAATACCAGTCACCATGCTAAAATTGCACATAAACATATATTTAATTATTTACTATTTTTTTAACCAAACCATTGCACATGTGTAGGCCTGTGTGCATGTGTGTGATCACGTGTGTAATCCAGTACAGATTACCAGGGATATTCTTCAGGATTGCAGGATTGGGGAAGGATGTTTTCTTGATGGAACTCTCCAAGGTACTGAGTATGTGTGTGTGTTGGGGGGGGGGGGGGGGGAATCAGGCATGGATAAAAAAACGCTGGGATCTGTGAGCTGGTCAGCCAAAGTGCCACAGCATTGATTTGCCCAAGGGATCCTTACACATGGGCGCATCTCTCATGCACTCGCCAACAATCTCACCCCCCCCACCTCAGCCACTTCGGAGGCGAAGCACTCCCTGTGCACGCCATTCCCCATGGGGCTTATAGAGGAGCGGGGGCAGGAAGGAAGAGATGGCGCTTTTACAGCCCTTCCACTCTGAGTCTTACAAACAGACGGGCAAGACCACCCATAACCCCCCCCCCTCCTCCAGAGCAAAGCCACCCACCCCCACTACCACCATGGCAAGGCTGGTGCTGTCTAAAGTCGAGTCACCCATCCAGCAGAGCACTCTCTGGACCATACTATGATGTCTGGTAACACACACAGTCCAGGCCTTGCAGAATCCTGACCTCGCGGCTCCCTTTGGCCCTGGGCCGACGCCCAGATCCCCTCCACGGACCCCAGCCAGTGTGACTCACAGATCTGTCAGGTGTTCAAGCGACGACCATGTGATGGTTCCCTTGAAATGAAGCGTCTAACGTAACCTGACTAAACAGAGAGCTGGCGTTACGGATCCAAGAATGGAATCACAGTCCTGCTCTGAAGACATAAGGACCTGCTGTGTCACAAAAAAAAAAACTTCAGATGTGAAATTTCTGATTGAAGCTGACAAAAAATCAGTCGGAGATCTAATTTTCATATCCCCTATTCTCCACATGTGAACCTTGCTTGAATCTTAGAAGGACCCAGCAGAGTTGAGCACAAGTGCCAATAGATTGCTGCAGTTTTTGCATCAACGGTTGCATGGGGCCAAAATGTCAATCGACTTTAGAGCTGAAACTTCATTGTTATCAAATAACGCAAGGCTGCTTCCTCTCTCGTTCAGATGAACACTCATGGAATGGGCTGCAGTGACATGGAGAAAGCTGTGTTTTACGGGAAAGCAACGCCATGACCTGTGTCACTCACGTTTGCTTCTGTGCCCGGGGGGCATCACAGTCGAAGCACCAGTGTAGAGCGGTGCACACATCAGCATGGTACCTGACCGATTTTGATGGGCTGGGCATACTGCAGCATTGCATTCAGTAGACAGGCCTGCTTACACAGGATTGCGCTGAACCTAAGCCCTCCATATTTTGATGTAGACCACAATGCCCCATCGAAAAAACATCGGAATACCTGCTTCATCTTGAGCAGAAAAAAAAAATCACGGCTACATAGCTGCGCATCTGCGCGACCCTCCCCACGTGGGCGACACCTCGCGCTTGCTCGCGCACGTCAGTCAGCTGTCTCGTGTCCTGCTCGGCTTGTAAGACGCCGCACGCGAACACTGTGCGTTTTTAGCACGGCTCCCCGCATCCACAGATCCCCGGATTGTCGCTTGCCTGGGGGGCGCCGGAGCTCCGCCTCATTAGAGGGTGTTAATTGGAGGACGTCAGATACTTAGATCGCAGTCGCCACGCGGAGTTAACCGGAATAAAACTGTTTGGGGGTTTTAATTGATTCAAATGGGAGAAGAGTGCCCTAAAAATGGAGGAACTCCAGCTGACGTCTGTGCCCTCCTCTCTTTCTCACTCTTTAGATTAGGTACTTTGGTAATTCCGCCCTGCTCTCCCTGACCTGCTGTCGTACACTAAATCATACCGTGCAATTAAACTGCTCAAAAACAGCAACCATTAGAAAACGCACCAGTGCACAAAAAGATTGGAACACTTTCGCAGAAGCGCTTATATGATTTTTTAATGTTACGCAACCAATGTTGCGCCCTTCGGACTTGCTTCGCCCTCGCTAAGCAAATTTTAGATAAGCGTTTAACGGAGTTTGTCTTGCCATCCTGAACCTCATTAAATAACACGTCGCATTTGCCGCTTATCAATCAATGCACATGAATAAAACTGTTGAAACCACAATAACGTTTTTTTCCTTGAGCCTATATGATCTCCAGCGTTTCTTGGCTCCGGGATTAATTATCTAAATTAATATACATGTTCCTATTCACCAGTGTTAAATGCAAAATGATTTTGTGCTATTTTACTTTTTCTTTACGAAAAATCTATAATAAAAAAATATCTGCATGATACGTCGGTGTGTTTATTCTCTCACAAATTAATTAATGAGTTTAAGTAGGGCAGCTTTGTCGAATGCATCCAAGTCGTATAATCTTCAAAAATAATTATTTTTCGCTATTAATGTAGTGTGCAGGACTCTCACTGCAATACAATAGTACAATAATAGATTACTATTAGGCCTACTAGCTAATATTCTAATAATTAGCTAAGTTTCATGCAAACACGTAAAGCAAAACAGAAAGAATGATAAAACATCTTAAAAATAAAATATTTAGGCAACTGTTGTGTACAGTACTGCCTGCTCATTACTTATGAAATGAATGCAATAAATAAAATCAGTAAATAAATGTTAAAATGCACTATGCAGCCACTACAAACGGATAAAATGTTGGTAAGTTGTGTCATTAAAAATGCTCGGCGCAGCTTCTTTTCTTTATAGCCTGCTTTTGCATGTTTGTTTTTGCAGCGGCTGTTTTTTGCTAGTGGTTTGCTGGTCTCAGGCTGAGAGACGCTGCAGTGAAGAAAATTACCGAAGTTTCAACTGTGACTACTGGCCCCCGCGCGCAAGCGCCGCTCGCTCCGCTTTAAACACCTTCCGCCGCTGACCGCCCTCAACACGTTCTGCCAGCAGCGAGCACAGTGATGCACAAACAAACTTGTTTTTAAATGCACCTGGGGGGAGTCTTTCACATAAGACAGAAGTTTGCCACGAGTGATTATCGTCGGAATCTTCCTTAAAAGTCGCAACGCAAAAAAAAAAATCGTTCAATGCGTTCATCAAATAAAATAAATATCCTAAATATGTGAAAATTGGCTACACTCACTTTTCCTAAAAATATTTCCAACGTTAGACTTACATATTTACACACCACAGCAAATGTAACTGTGTTTCAAGTTGTTTTTTACTTTTACAACTAATTATGAATTTTGTGTTAAAAACATATATAGGCTGCTTGCTGTCTTGTAGTCTACTTATTTAATCTGCATAAACGTGAAATAAAACTATATTAAATGCATCATTTATAATTTGTGTGAAATCTTAATTAAACCTGTAATTTTACTTCAAATTCTAACAAGAAAAACGATTTTAGTGTAATCCAGTCTATATACGGGAGTGTTTGTCACCATTTAAGCGCAACACAAAAGATTTAATTAGCAGCAGAGCCAATGATTGCGTGATAATGCAAATTTCCTTTGTAAAAAAAATTTAAACTAGAATCAACTCGTGCTACTTCGTTAGCTTAAGATCACATGTAGGTGATGATACGGCCATCCGCAAAATCTAAACCCATAACGTTTTAATTAGAAAGTGCCATTCCTATTTCCACATGAATTCATGTTAAAAATCGTTTTGAGATTTCGTGTGAGAATTTCGAATATTTGCATAGACATATTTTAGATTGTCTGGTAATTGCTTTCATCAGAATAAAAATGCTAAAAAAAAAAAAAAAAAAAAAAAAAATACTTCAAATAAATCCCCGCTCTTCGACACTTGTCTTTCCGGATTTTATCTGGACCATCCAACGGCGGATATATTACCGTAATTCAGGACAAATATTTGCCCAAAAATGATACCACGTCAATTCTAATAAATGCAATAAAAATTATTTGGAATCAGGTTACAGTATTACTTACAACTGCTTTCTACACTCAAATAACACACCATTTGTCGCTACCATATTACTGGAGGTAAATATTTCCTCTTGGACTAATTTAGAAAAATTATCCCCGCTTATTCCGATTCGTGCCCGTCATCAGCGGTGTATAACACAGCGGGCTTCAGGCTATTGATTGCCTCCATTTTATATTTTTCACAACTGCATCCAGAAACTTACAGATATTGAATACCTCAGCCATTGAGTCTTCTGGGCAAACGAAAATACGATTTAAACGTAATACATCGCAGTTTCCATGACGGCAATCACGCCCATTAATAAATATGCGTATTTACGAAACCGTATACAAATATTAAGTAGCAAAAGGCTCTTTTTGAAAAGCGTGGGGAAGATTTTTTTTATTATTTTTACTAATTTATAACACTTCCATGTACACATTTTTGTACAAGATACTTCACATTCTATAGTGGACAAGTACTGTACAGCAAAGAATCTTTAATAAATAAATGACAGTTTGTACAAAAAAAACAAACAAACAAAAACAAAACTCGTGGCATGCTTTAAGGAAAAAAAAAATATTAAAAAGCAAAACAAAACCCTTAGTCATTTGTTCACACCTGGCGGGGAGGGGGGGGTTTAATTTCCGCAACTTGCTCCGAGCAGTAAAAGCTTTGGCACAATACAAAAAAAAATAGTCGAATACATCTTTAAAAGGAGGCATTTCGAAACAGAAACACAACGGGACTGAGCACATTTGTAAAAGGGACGTTTAAGAGCTCGTGTAGAAGGCATAGTAACCGACACCTTTGGGGTTGTCTTTGTTATATTCATCGGAGGTCAGGTCCTCGCATTTGATCGTCGGCGAGTTCTCTGTGCTCGAATTGCTGGGTGACATCCTCCTCCGCTTGCACACCATGGAGTAGACGCCCGAGTCCACAGAGTCCAGGGATTTCAGGGAGTGGGGGGTGTCCAGCCAAGTGGAGGTGCCGCTGCCGCTGCTGCTACTCTCCTCCCGGGCCTTGTCCTTGCCAGAGAGTGGGTCTTCGGGGAAGCTGGGTGGGCTGGGCCGGGGGGACCAGGGCAGGCTGGTGGCCACCTTGCGCTGGTAAGGGCCCCTGGAGCCCCACCCAGCAGCCATGGAGGCAAACGTGGGATCCGGGTAATAACCGAGGGCGTGAGAGGTCTGGAGAGGCAGCGGTTTGATGCCATAGGGCAACAGGCCTCCCGCTGAATAGTCCCCCTCGTATGGGAGGTCCAGCTTACCAGCACCGCCCTGCTGGACAGAACCCACGAACCAGCGCTGCGTGGCAGCCGCTGCGCCATCCTCGGTCTGTGGCGACAGGAGGCCGTTGGTCTGTGGCACGGCCCGCTCCCCATTATAGAAGCGGTTCTGGGGCAGGTTGTTGACAAACTGGTCTTGGAAGAAGGGTTGCATGGCGTACCGGGCCCCCGGTACGATCTGGTGGGAGCGCGGCGAATCTGTGGGTGACGGGGTCAGCCTATCGGTCTCTGGAGCTGTGTACATCCTAAGGAGAGGACCATGCACGGGTCACTGACAACAAGGCCTGTAATATCACTCAGCTGTGTGTCTGTGTGACACAGTCACACATGTGCATATTAAACACAACAAAATGTACTTACGAGTCATAATTGTCTCTGAAGCCTTTAGCAAAAGGGTTGTGATCAATTTTCAGCTGTGTGATCTGGAAAATTATGGAAAAAAAATACTTAAAAAACCATATGCCAGAAGTCATCATAGACAGGCACCTAAATGCTGAACGTGTTATCGTTTGAAGAGTGCATTTGTCCTGTCCTCTTACATCAGTGTTCTGGTAGGCTGTGACGGCGATGAACTGGTTTTCTGGGAAGGTGAAGGTCTGGGTTTTTGCCTCGTTGTTTATGTCCTCCACCCCGTCCTCGCTGACCTCGACAATGTGCAGTCTGGGTTGATATTTATGTAGAGACTGGAGGACGATCATCTGCAAGGAAATCAAACACACAATGCGTCAATGTCGAGCACTACGGGAGATGACGGTGTGACAGTTTGAGGCTTTCCGCACGCGCGCTACCGCTTTTCTCACCTGCGTGTTGTTGTTATTTGCGCCTTTGTTGTTAGTCAGTTTCAGTTTGCCGAATGAGATTTCTTGCCGCATCCAGTGCGCTCCGGTGTTTGGGGATTCCGGGTGGACGTACATTTTATTACCTTTAGGAGGGGGAAAAGGAGTCAATTTTTATTTTATCATAAATTGCGGCAGGATATTTTCCATTCCCGAAATCAACCAAACAATAAGTCCACCACAAATGAGACAGTTCTGAAACTGGTGTTTTAAACAGTCGCATTATCATGTCTGTATTTTTCATCGAGCAGATCGAAAATAAAACCTACACTATTTTTGTTTACAGCTGATGGTTTTAAATGTCTTTGATCATTTTAATTAGTCTAATTTAAAAGATGCTAAATTTACGAGAAATTACGATTTAACTTCGAATAGATTTTGCTCGAGATGGTAGTTTTTCAGTTAAACTATAATTATTTATTATAATTATTTATATATAATTATTTATTATAATTTTAATGAAATTACCCAAAAAACACGCTACTGAAATTTTAAATGTTATTAATATACTAAAAATGAATCGTATAGGATGCTTGCAAAACATAAGTTGAATTATGAAAACGTGGACTAAAAGCACAATGATGTTGCCAACGATAAAGTATCTTTGAAAAATTAGATAATTCAATCTGACATAGTTTGCACGATTTCCTATTCGTGGTTGTGTTAAAAGACAGAACTTACGAATGACGTAGCATTAATAAGGCTTCGGAAAACGCACCCGTTTTAGTTATTACTTTGGTTCTTCTTTTTGTAGGTTTTACATGCACACCGTAGACTCATTAATTATAAGCTACAGTTTTCTAAATAAATTTGACCACGAAATATCTGCATAGACCAATAGCTGTGCATTATATATACCATTTTCATTAAAAATTTCTTTGGTAGCTATTTCGATTTCATCAGTTGGTAGGCGACACTGATATTTTGTAGTTGTCATCAGGGCAAAAAAAGAAAAGGCAACATTTAAAAGCGACCAGCCCGAAGGTCCCACGTTCACCATCTTTATCTATTTCCAGCAGTACTCTCAGTTCACGGGACGGAACTTACGGTGACCAGTAATTTCTTGCGTCTTGTGTTTATTATATATCTTTCTGAGGTACCACTTTGCACTTGTAAATGGTAGTAACTCATTAATAAAACTCTTGTAACTTGTTTAAAATGGTCTATTAATAATATACAAAGTGTTACAACCCATATTATAAACCATTCGTCTGAGTATTCTTATTGTAAAGTGACACCCTTTCTGATACATTTGCGCGTTCGTACCTTGCATGTTGTTATCGGCCTTTCCACACGTCACCCATTTGCCTCCCTGGAAGCGCCAATGGTTCGGGTCGGCCAGCACGATCTCCACAAACACGTTGTAATGTGCTGAAGGGTTCAGTCCAGTGATGTTGAAGCTCAGGAATGGGAACATGCGTCTGTCGACGGCAACAAACACGCCAATTTAGTCAAACACCGTCAGGAATTTCTTATGCAACCAGGAGTTTTAAATAATTGAGTGGCACTGCGGCATTGTAGGAATTTTACACTTAAATACAATCATGAAAAGGGTTCCTATGTATAATTAAAATACTTCATACAATGTACACTTTGCATTTGCACTTGTACGTGTCCAATAAGTATGCTATTTAAAAATATGTGCCGATTAATTGTCATGACATTGCATTCCCAAATTCAGCTTTAGGATGCACTGTTTTATTCACATTTAAGAGGCCAAGCAACCTAATTTTTAAATTTTATTTGTATGTCATGTCGGATTATTATATTATTGGATGTGATTATGTATATGTAGTAGGAGAACTAATTGCACACTAATAAACTAACACGTCTCATTTAACAAATTAATACGGATTCATGTCTTGCAATGCGCACACGCAAATGCAAAAACGTATTGTTGGTCCAGTTACGCAGCAGAAAAAAAACAATGTGGCTCGTACCTGCCCTGCTTGGTGATGATCATCTCGGTCTGATGCCGGTGAAACTTGAGCCACAACGGCCGGTTGCAGAGGTAGACTTGCGCTCGAGCTCCGGTCCCAGCCGCCGGAATAGGCACTGATGCGATCCCCGAACTTGTACCCGGGTAAGAGGGATAAAGACAACCGGGACCTTGCCCGAACTGGTATCCGGCGCCGAACTGGCTTCGCGAGGCGCAAACGGCAGAGGAGAAGCCCGTCGGTGGCAGCACAGATCCATAGTGGAGCGATGTGGAGTACCGGGATCCATTTGACCCTGGATAAACTGTTCCAGTCTGAGCAGCGTAAGGGAAGAGAGAACACGGATTCGCCACATCAGAGGCCGGCTGAGAGGAGGAGAGGAAATACCTGTCAGAACCAAGTTCATCTATATTGTAACGGCGCCCGTTGGACAGGTCATCTTCACCGATGACCGCAGAGCTTTTTCTTCCGTCCGATGCGGTTTTAGTCCCAGTGAATGTGTCACTTTCTCCTTCGTTCAGCATGTCGTTAACCCCGCTGCTTAAATACTTTTTGGGACCGTTCCCGGGATGAGATTCTGTCCGAGAAACCTCCTGAAATTCTAAAGGGCCCGATCCCGGACTACTGCTGCTGTTGTTGTTGTTATTATTACTTTCTGACGACAGACTGTAAAACGGCTTGGGTAAATTGATAGTGGAGCTTGGTAAAACTGGCTCTCCTAACTGCATAGCTTAATTAAAAAATATATATTTTTAAAAAATCAGATGCCGCAGTTAGAAAACTTCCAGAAAACTACGAAGACGAGAAGGATGCCGCTAGTCTGGGTATCTCTCCGCCGTGTGTGAGCGTCCTTGATGCGGCCGAAGGCTGATCTTCTCAGCCACACCTCCCGGTTTCCAGGGCTGCTGCTCTCTGCAAGTGATAAAAATGTTTCGGTGCCCTTATATACGATCATCTTATTCACACTCCCAATGTGCTGCGAACTTCAGGGGAGGGGCTTTTCGGTATCCATGGCATTACCTCTTCAGCTTTCTGTGCCTATTGGCTAAACGTGTCGACAATAATTTAATTGGATGCTAACAAGTTCCTCTGTTGAACAGACTAACATTTAAAATTTGTTTTTAGGAATGCTTAAAATGAACTATTCTTTTTATACTAGATAAAAAAAACATAATTTACATAGCAAACAATAGTAATAGGCCTGCATTAAAATAATTTCAGCAGATAAAGAACTATTAATAATAACTATTTACAATATAATATTTCGAGAAAACTGAGTATGACAGAGAATTAAGCAAACCAGAATTAAATACTCACCGTGTCAGCATTAGTCCTAATTTCGACCGATGCACTTTCACGGGCGAATACGCAATAAGACCGTGTCTAATTTTTAAACATTTCGAGGCAAGCGGTCGCCGCTGAAATGGTGTCTATTTGCACCATCCGCGTTGGTTTCAGTAGCGAGTCTCCACCGTATTAGCAGCAAACTGGTTTCCCATTAGCGGCCCGTTACTGGGTCTTTATCTTAGACACGTGCGCCGGGCGCCGAGGTTGCCCCGCTTGGCTCGCTAATTAACCGAGGAATGCGCTCAGTTATTCACCAGGCTCCTCTTTGTCTAATCCGAGTTAAAAAAGTTGCTGATAACTATAATAGAAAAATACGCCTGAAGCGCTCATTTAAATCAGCCACATCAACAACTAAAATAAACACATTTACTCGGGAATAAAATTGCAACAACAGAGAAAGCGGTATTAAATAGGTCATACAAATTTACCTCTAATTTACCAGAAAAAGATCTGCATGGATAATGCCAGTGTGATTTTTTGTATAATTTACTGACAATTAATTTTGCATTTTTAAACTAAAGACAACTCACGGACGGCTGCTTTATTTACGGCAAAGACACGAACTGATTGAATATGATGAAAGCGTGAGTAATTCTCTTTGAAAACCTGTCGCCTGCGGGCTTTCACTTTTCTTACCTCACAAAAGGTGTCTTAAGTGCTGTTTTGTTGAAGTTTTCCATCAGCCCTTATTTGACTGTGCAGCGCAATATCCAAACGGAGTGATGCACGCATCTGTTCTTTCAAATTCACAATAAATAAGGAGAGAGACGGGTTCATACAATTAAGTATTAATAAAAAGAACATTTATTTAAGACTGGTGTAACATAAAAACCAGGCATGGAATTATACTAAGGTCCGCGTGCAATTAGAATTAAAATTGTGTGTGTGTCTACGTGTGCGTGCGATGTCCACCACAGTAATCATAATTGTGGAATTGTGTTAAAACGCTATTTTGGAAAAATCCTGTGGCATATCTGCATTGATCAAGAGTTGAACGCATTAGAATTAAATAGGCCAACTACACCTGACTAAACTTGAAGTAATCACCAACCCGTTTTATCGTTAATAATCTATGTGATTCGGTGCTCTTATCCGGATAACCTGCTAGTTGTACGGGAGGATACCCGCGGATTTAAATCCCCTTGGAGCGCCGCTCTCCAAGCGGACGGAAAACTGCCAATTATTTTTCCGTCTGATGGAGCCGGTGATATAGCAAGAAGAGACAGCTCTGCTAGGAGACACGACATTATTAAAACTGCTAATATACACGCACGCCGGTGATACAGAGCTACTGCATGCATCATTTTTAATGTGTCGGGCCAGGACAAGACAACAAAATGCCCAGGGCTGCCACTATGAGTCAAGGAACGCTATGGGCGCCGGCATTTTAGCCCCTGCAGAAAGAAGCAGGTCATCTGTTTTCCACGAACTAGCAAGTTTATAAATGTATAGTTGTGGGTTGTCCCTGTTCGCATATCGAAAAAAAAGTGTCAAGTTCGAAAACAATATAGTAAAACCACGCGTTAAATGCTTTAAACACCACGTATTATACGGTACATATGTTATAAAAAGGAAAAGCATATAAATTGTTTTAATTGTATGTGAGTTTTTTTGTTAGCGTGAGTAAGTAACGGTATAATACCAAATATCAATTCTGAGCTAAGTAAAACGGGGATCTCTGTCATTTTGCTGCGTGATATTCTGAGATAAACAGAAAAATTTTCAAATTAAAATTATATTTCATACTGCATGTTTGAAAATTAACTGTTTAGCATTTATATCGGCCCGATTAGAACAGTGTTTAACATCTTTAATACATTTTATATGCCCAATATAGAATTATATTGTCCAAAATATCTTTGCAAAATTTGCAAATAATCGGATTTTTATGTAAGACATCTACACACATCACGTTAATGTCCTGCATTTTCTAGGGAGATGAGGCACGTAGTTGTGCGTTTTTCCAGCCACTATTTCAAATATAATTTCTCTTTCTTGCGTCACGTGTATATCGCCTACTGCATAATAACGACAATGCAGTCTAAGCAATAGGCGCAGTGAGTCATTGAAGCCGTTTTAAAGAAACGTTTGAAAAATATCTGAGACTTACAGTTAACGTGACAGGTGCTATGAAGGAGATATTTATTCACTTAACTGTTGCATGCTTCCCGGTAACCTGGAAACGCCCCACGCTGTGTTCAGAGAGGGGCCTCGCCGTATAAAATTCGATAATACTATTACAGTCATCTATCTTGTCTCCATTGAGTCGTTCCTTCACGTGCCTATACATATTGTTCTAACCGGCGCAGCAGTTAAGGAAGGTGCCTTAGGAAAAAAATCGCCCGGTCTTAAGTCCCGAGACGGGCCTTAGATTTTCATGCTATTATAGCTTATATCAAGTTATAAGTTTTAAGTTCTTAGGTGAAATATAATTGTTGTTTATACTGAGAAATAAATGAATAAATAGCCGCGATATCTGCTTTGTAGTAGTTATTGTAATATAAAAACCTTGGCAAAAATATAGATCAATTGGAGAACTGTTAATGGATCAAAGAGCTGTGACAATCCAGTTGTTTCTGACCTACCTCAGTTTAGTAACTGGACACCATGTTGCGCTGTGGCATCTAAGCTCCTCCCACCGCTGAGAACAGCAGCCTGTGGAGTCCTCACCTCATCAGTGACTGACAGGGTGGCAGAGTATAAGGGTTGTATTCTGTCTACTTCTTTTACCACTCATTTTGATCCAGAGTGACTGTCATACCCTTTTCATATCAGCATTGTTCATGAATTCAATAACCAAGCCCCTCCTCAGTGTCTCACACTGCAAATTCAAACCTCCAGCCAGTCTTTAACTGCCTGCCCCCCCATCTCATACCTGAGCAACGGAGTGGGGGAGAATCAAGGAGGAACCTTATACAGTTGAGAAATTGCCTTTTTTGCTCCTGCATCCTCCTTCTCTCCTTCTAAATTGCTTTATCAGTCTCCCCCAATCTGTGAGGACAATGCCGTGTCCAGCAGAGAGTTTTCCAATAAGGAACAAGCTACAATCTGCTTCTGCGGGGTGTGTAAACCTCACACAACCCACACTTACATCCTAACAGATCGAAAAACCAGGAGATCAAAGCTGGACTGGCAAGACAGCACAGAAGATTCGTTCCACATGGTTTGTGCACGTTGAGGAGCGAGTGTGTGTGTGTACTGGGGAGCAGGCCTGGGACAGGCAGCCAAAAGCTGAATGACAGCGCACAGTTGCAGCGAGATTGTCTGGTGGTGTTAAGAGGAAATAAACGTCTGGTCATGTGGCAGCTGGGGGTGGGGGGGGCGCAGGGCAAAAGGCCACACGGCATCGGGTTGAGCCCTGCTCATCTCGGACACCCCGGGACCCTTTTTGTCTGAGCAATTTTCTGTCCCTGAAGAAAAGGCTGATGCAAGGCTGCACTCTTTTCCAGAAACTGATTTTTTTCCTTAACCCTTTTCTCCCACCCGTTAACAAATATCCCATAAACCCTTTGTGTGTGTGTGCGGGGGGGGTGGGGGGTGGTGGTGGTTATGACATTTCTACGGGGTGGGGCCTTGACACTAGTAAGAGAATGGGGATTTAAAAAAACAGGATAACTCAAAATCAATATTTTGCTTTTAGACTGGTTGGGGTGAATCTACGAGGAATGGTCTAATGTTCTTTCTTTAAATCTCAGAGGCTTTGGTAAAAGTGACAGGGCAGCTTGACTGCACCCTGGAATGAGACCTTTCACATCAGATAAGGAAACCCAGCTCAGGCAGTGACAGGACAACCCCAGACGCGGGAGACTGATTTTGTGCAGCCCGGTATTACCGCAGCGCCCATTCATAAGCAGGCGTCCCAGCGTAGTTTGGAGTGGAATCTAGGGAGGCTTGAGTTAAATTATCATGTTCAAAAAAGCAAACAACTTAACGGGTAAAACCTTCTGTTCAGAAAGCTTTTATAGCTGGCAGGAATGCATACATATTTTCAGTGTGTTAAATGATTTTAGTACATTACACTAAAAAACGGCAAATATAAATAACAACATGATAAAGCAACTGTAACTGCTTCAGGAAACATCCTTGGAACAGATGACACTTCCAGACTTCAGACTCCCCATTTATTCAGCTACTCAGGGCGTAGGGTGTTCTAGATCCGTCTACTCTGAGCAGGGAGCTGAGACCTCAACCAAAGGAAAGCTGCATAGGTAATAACGAGGCCAGTGATCAGGCATAGCAAAGCCGCCAGTCAGGGCCCCAAATATTACAGAGAGGTGTGCTATATCTGATACCAAATCAACAAGTATATGAGGAGAGTATTTACAACACAGTGCAAGGTGATTGATTGAATCAATTTAATATTCAAAGTCAATGTTGGGATATATTCGGTTTCGGCCCAACGCGAACAGCAATGAGAATCAACAGATCCAACGAATAATGTGCATTCAACACCCGAAAGGCCGGAAATCTCTCTGTGGTTTTATAACAGAAATAATGGAGGAAAGACGGGAAATAGCGCAATAGCGTCCATTATTAGTGATAATATGTGATACTGGAACGGGAAATTTGAAAGGATGACTTTTAGCATAAAATTACTAATTTCTAGTTATCGAAAAATGCCGTTAAGAAATATTAGACTGTCGTGCATGACACATAAAGTTAAAAATTTGCAGAAGCATAAGTGAAATATTTTAGGAAACCTAATGAAACCAGTGCACTTGTTTTGCATTTAAAATAATCTTCCGAGTTATTTCTAATATATTTTAGGATAAGGGGACAAAATTGAAACTTACCAAAAAAAGAATCTCCAATACTTTATATAAGCTAGCGTTTCATATAATATAATCATGTAATTGAGGTTTTTGATTATAAAAGAAAATCCTCAAATGGCTTTACATAAGGTCGCAACGAAACGGTAAAGCGGTGGCATTTAAAAACGGGATTAGACTATTAATTTCACAAAGCAGCATAGAGACCGGCCTTCGGCGAGATGTCACTTCGCGTTCCTAAATAGGCACGAGATGCGACAGTAAAATTTCATTGCGCCCCAAGCAGCGATGTTTTACGGCGCGCTACTGCACTCCCCCCTTAAACACCCTAAGCTACCAAAACTGGCGGGGTGATTAAAGGGGCAAACGCGCACGACGCTGCCTCTACTTTTAAAGTCACTTGGAAAGCCTTAAAATTTTAACTTGTTGCGGTTACTCAAGGGATAGGGTCCAAGTGAGCGTGGCTTCACAGGAAAATGTATTAACCTAACCGTTTTATAGAGGCCGCTGTTATATGATGTTTAAAGTAGTGTTTGTTAACTTTTACTGCGGTGAATATACAACTGACAAAGCGTCCTTTCAACCATTTTATAGACAGCGGCAGGATAAGGATGTCTGTAGTAGCCTATAACACACATGACAGCTATATATGCACACACACAGACATATATATATATATATACGTTGGTTTTGAAAATTTTGTTATTGTCGTACAATTGGGGATTTTCTCGACTGACACACGAATTTGTTCACAGCCAATTGACAATTAATTTTTTTAGCTAATGGCTCATGGGTACAAACATGAGCTGAAGAAGAGTAGATGTTTTCGGCTTTGAAAACCCAAAAGATGTTTAGGCAGGACAGCAAAATAAAAGTGATTGATACCGCACCCATACGTAGATTAATCCCAAATGAGGCTCAAGTTAACATCCTTCCGTAAAAAGGTTCCTATCATGACCTATCAGCATGTTACCTGACCACCCATAAAAGACTCAGTGTGCTTTGGGTGACCTTCGACTGGCCCCTGCTGAGGGCATGCATGACAAGGGCAAGGGAAGTCCCGGCATATTGTTGTCAGAGGAGATGATCAGCAGAGCACATGAAAGAACAGCATTCCAGGGTTTTACGAGGCAAAGCCGACAGCCGCCTCGCGTCTGGATTCATGTACCGCACCGCAAGGATTAATCACGCCGTCTCATTAGTGCAACAGCGAGAGTGGGATGCAGCGAAAACGGACCGTCCCGGCCACGCCCACGTCCCGCCAGGCCACGCCCAGTCCGCTCCCCGCCGGCCCAGCGCCTCTGAAAATGAGAGGTGAGATACTCCAGTAGCTCACACCGGTCACGGATCACGAGAAACACTCCGTTTTCCGTTCCAGACAGCAACTCAAACTCTGACCTTTTGCATTATCATTTCAAAGAAATGACTGAACGAATGCAACATCGTTGGCAGTGTTAAATTAACAGCATAAATTGTTGCAATTATAAGTAATAAAAATGTAAAAAAGATGTTGACGTTTTAATGACGTTTGATACATAAACCTCTTGACAATGTACGCTTTTCGACTTCAAAATGGGGTCAGAATGTTCATCGCCTAAAGCTGCATTGTTCTATTTAAACGTTGGTTCAGAATCGACAAGGAGAAATTAAAGTTTTTTTTTCCGAAGTAGACGTCAGCGTAATTACATCACGAACCAGAGAGAAATAATGGAAAAATAAGCCCCCCCCCAAAAAAAAATAAAAAATAAAATAAATGGACAGTGTGTGAAAGGCTTGTGTTGACCGGCGACTTCGCGTGTTGGTGAACTATCGTAAACGTAGTCGTCCCCCCCCCAACCCACACATACACACGCACACACGCACACTGCAGCCCTCCCTTGCTCACGTCCCACAAGTGCCATTACGGGCTGACAAGGTGGGCTTTTATCACATTGAATCCCTGACTCCGAAATGCCATTTCAGCCCCTCCGTTTCTGTGTTGTTTTTTTTCTTCTTTTCATAGGGCTGCACAACGCAAACAGATTTACGCCGCAGCAATGTTCCTGCCCTCTTCCGCAAGGTGGTTAAGTCCGTGAATCAGAAGTGAGAATGTACAATTTTGACACTTCCCTCTCATGGTATGAAAACCTCAAATAAAGCAGTGAGGGAAAGTCTAACTATCCAGCGAGGGATTATCCAAGACCCAGGGGGACTGGTTTGTGTGTCTGCGTGTGGATGGATGTGGTTGATGTTTTTAACCTCCAGCAACTCCACTACATCCTTGCTACATATATGTTAATTCTTCTAAATATTCAGCTACCTTTCTCTGCTACTGCCAGTCAAAACAAACCCTCAGCAGGACTGTGCAGACTGTAAAACAGAAGGTTTTAAGTTCGAGACCTAGGATGAGCTCTTTCCTTGATTGAGGGTTCAACCTGCATCAGTCAGTTAACCATCCAGCTTTTTACAAAAGGTTTAACCAAAGAAAGTACTGTTTTGATTTAACCACACAAGAGCAGCTTTTAATATTCTTATGTTAATCAGCAGGCAAAATAAGCGAAAATATCCAGACTAGAAGAGTATATGATGTACATGATTCAAACAGCTAATCATAACCATTTATATATCATCAATGAGAACATAAGAACATAAGAAATTAGCAGGAAGACTATTCCATACTCTAATTGCACGCTGTGTAAAGAAGTACTTCCTTAAATTTGTTTTAAAATGTTCTCCCGCTAATTTCCACTTACGGCCAGGAGTTCTAGTATTTAAACTAATGAGCTTTCACTAAGATGATTATTATTATTATCATCTTAAGGCTGAAGCATTTATATTCAGCCGATTATTAGTTCAATTACCATTTGCCAATTCCATCCAACAGACTATGGGATTAGTTAGTGATGCATTCTCAACTTGTCATTTGGGGATAATGATATCTGTTTGTGTTTGTGTGACGTGGCATGGCTGGTGACCTTGCACTGTTCTCCTAAAAGGCTCCTCAGGGTTTGTGTGTGTGTGTGTGTAGGGGGGGGGGGTGCATAGATCACTTTTGAGAACCAAATTGTCCCCAAAGCGTAGTAAAACCTGAAATTTCCCTACTTTTGGGGACATATTTTGAGGTCCCTGTTTGGATAACCTCTAGTCTTGTGTTTGGGTTGGTTACTTATGGTTAAGGTTAAGGTTAGGGATGGGTAGGGGTTAAGGGTGTCGTGATTGGGATTAGGGTTTTCCCATAGAAATTAATGGACGGTTCCCATTTAGACCAGCTTGTATGTGTGTGTGTGTGTGTGTGTGTGTGTGTGAGAGAGAGAGAGAGAGAGAGAGAGTGTGTGGTTTTGTGCCACCACCATCCTGAAGAAAAAGCCAGTAAACCATATCACACCCTCACGCCAGTACTTCCTGTCAAGCCCCTGATCATGCTGTACATTTTTGTGAAATTCTCTGGCGATGAGCCCCTTAGACGAGCAGGACTGTCCCCGGCGCAGTTGAATTACTGACATCTGAAGAAAATGTCAAATGGAGTAAAAACAACAACAGTGGAAAAAAAATCTGGGAGCCTTTTCATTATATGCACAAGGGATGGATGCAATTCACTTAAAATGTTTATTTGTGCTTGTGACTCATCTTTTTATTTATTGTATCAAAGATCTTTTTAGCGGCCATTTGTGGAAACAGTTGACACCTTAACACTGTGCTGCATGCTTCTTTCCAAGAGGCGAACCTGGAAAGACACAAACACAAGATGCCGCTTCTGGTAGCTGGGGCTTTTGTACAACAAACATCACCCTGCTGCTTAGTCACTCAGCGACTTCACAGACACAGGTTACAGCTTTGCTCACTTCTGCTGCTGAGTGCGACACTGAGGGCTCCTCTACGTCTTCAATGAGAAATCTTTCAGTCATGGATCTTTAACCAGTACGCCTCCTGCTGTTTGGAAGGAGGATTTCCCCAAGATCTCTCAGTCCTGTATCTATCTGCCTTGGATCGCATGCTGCACTAAACAAACACACACGATTGCACGCACATTCGTTTACCCATCATTGGAAGGACTCGTTCGCTTCTAAATTTAATGCAATAGCTAACTCCTAATTCCACCTCACACAAAACATACGAAACGATAACAAAAGAAAGGTGTCCTTGTTTTTAGCTTGATTGACGACAAAGCCCCCGAAGGGGTAATTTTTTTTAAGCTTTATTACCCTTGTGGAGACATTTATGGGGAAAACTTGGCCACAAGGTTAGGAAAACACACAGACACACACACACACATACAGTCCACTTATCAACATCTTTATGGGGACTCTCTATTCATTTTGATGGGCAAAACCCTAATTCCAGCTATGACAACCTTAACCCCAAGCTAGCCCTCACCTTAACTCATAAATAAACAAAATACAAGATTTTTGGCATTTTTAGCTTTTTGATTGCAGCCACAATCTGGTCCCCACATTGAAATAATTACCAAAACACACACACGCACACACACACATGCACACCAACATACACACACAGAAACACACACAGCATAAATTATTGCAAGTATAAATAATAATGCAAAAATGATGTTGACGGCTTCTTGATGTTTATGAATGAACCTCTTAACACTGTATGCTTTTCACCTTCAAAATGGGGTCGGAACTTTCATTGCGTAAAGCTGTATTTTTCTGCCAGACTTGCTGTTTAAACTTTGTGTGTGTACATGTGTGTGTGTACACTCACACATGTACACACACACACACACACACACACAGAAACCTGCGTTAATGCAGTGTCTCTGTGTTTACATGTAAATGGTTAACAACAATCTGTGGCGAGGGGCACAGGACAGATACTGGCCGTCAGATGGGTCGGGACGGCTCCGGGACCCAGACGGCGGGGCGAGGATTCTGCTGGTCCGAGAGACAGACGCTGCCACCAGAATGACTCCCACTTGCAATGTGGCGACCGGGGACATGCAGTGTGCATGAAGCCTCTCTTCTCGGTGGTTGAAGAAAAGTCGTGGAGGGGGTGGGGGGGGGGGGTGCACATAAACTTTCCTGGTTGTTTGATATGCAGGTCCTTTTTAACTCGGCAGATGGCGCGAGGCTCTGGAGCTCACGTCGGGGTCTGCTTGTCCATAGAGCTGGCAAACCTCACGCAAGATATAGGAGTCTAGCGGTAGGGATGCCAGGAGATAATCCAACACATTAACAAACAAAGGACATCGCGACAAGAACAGATCACGTCGTGTAGCAGGAAGACGTGAATATAAACTGCTCGGGCCCCTATTTTTTTTCCCAGAAGGGCTCATAACACTTCTATAAGTGGGCCGAACACCAACACTTAAGCGTCTTAATGGAATGCGAAGAGTCCTCCTCGCTTGCATTGTTGGTGGAGTGTTTTGCACGTCCTTCTGTGCTAACAGGTCAGACGTGCTTCCAGTCTACGCACATGGAGCCGCTCGGCTAAACATTCTGTGTGACAGAAGCCTTCCCCAAGGTTCATCTGACTACTTTGGACCTTGTTAGAGCTCAGCAGAAGGGCCACAGTTGGGCCAGAACCTTCTTCTAACGCCTCCCTTTCTGCCTCCGAGCTTGTGCGCCTACTTAAATCCCCGGAGATGCACACACACAGACTTACATCACAATATGAAGCACTCCTGCATATTCACTATGATGCACGTGCAACGGAGGTGCACGAAAATTCACACGTGCACTGTGAATCCATGGAATGCACACAGGGCACACTCTCTCACATGCACGGCATGTACATTCGCATGGTACAGGCTGCTGCACATTAGCACGCATGCTCTCTGTTGGCCTGAACGGTGCTGCAAAATGCATGCATGCAAACGCAGGCATGTGCAAATGTCTCGCAGGATAAACGGAGATAGTGGAGTCACAGGAATAGGGAGCTATGGAATCTCGGGGGGGGGGTGGTGGTGATAGTGGAGGACTCCCTGTTATCGCTGTTGTCTACAGAAAGGTGGCAGTCAGTCTAAGGGCACCTCTGACCTAACGAGGTCAAAGTGACATTCAGTCCTAGACAGATGCAGCATAAGCCCCCCCCCCCACTCCATCCCCCACCAACAGGGGCTCTTCATAAGCACTTCCTGTGTGAGGTGTGTCGTCAGTTCAGCCTGCAGTCTCTCAGCACCCTGATTCACCATCCCCCTTGACACCTAGCCCCGCATACATTCTGGAAGAGATGCATGTTGGGATTGGAGGGTTCGGCAGTAAGGTGAGTTCCTTTACTCATAACACCCTGTCTTACAGCCACCTGGGCTACAGTAAACATTACCATAGAGACTATGGCAGCAGGACATCTTGAAATACACTCAGATTTGCATGCTCGTTGCGTGTAAAATACAGGGATCCAAGCTGTACTAACATTATAGTACATTAAGTTGGTGTCATCATTCGAAGCAGAACTTCCAGAGCTTTAGCTGTTTTATGCAGATGGATCATCAGGGCCAGTTCAGATGAAGAGCCAAGCTCAGTGGTATCACAGGGGGGCTTCAGGGGATCTGAACTAGTAACCTTCAGGTTATGGGTCCAGCAACACTACCCACGGCCCCCGGAAGAGCGGTTCCACTGGTGCTGGCCGCTGTCCTGCAGGTCAGATCCGGGATCAGCTTGGTAGGACACGCCATCATGACGTTCCGGGGGCCTGTCCGACACGGTCCGATCTAACGCAAAGTCATCCTGCCTGCGACTCCCCTGCGGCGCCGAACGGGAGGGGGAACAGGAGACCCGGCTCCCGCAGCCGGTCCTGCTCCCCCCCGACGGGAGCAGAAGGCCAGGTCAGCGGCACTGCCAGCTCTGTCGCGGTCTGTGGCGCTGATGTCATAATGGCAGTGGCCAGTGGGTGGCTGCCATTGGTGAGTCCTTTTAGCACCGGATTCTAGAATGCCGTCAGCTGCTGGCGTCACTTCTTGGCAAACTCACTTCAGAGTGAAAAGACGAGCGTGCATGCTCACAGACAGCCGCGCGCTCCTTTTTTGCATTTGTGTGGCGTGACGCTGTTTTTGTCCCCGTTCAGCGTGTTCTCTGGTGGGACTGCGGACACCAGAAGGTCAAGGCTTTTCGTGACCCCCTCCCTTCTCCTGGTCACCCCATCTCCCCCCCCCCCCCACATCAGTGTTTATGGTTTGATCCTGTGTCCTGTAAAGAGCAGCAGCAGGAGCAAACCATCACATTTGGTGCTCAGCATGGGGGCGGTTTGTGAGTTGTCATGCTCCAACTATCCTATGGAGCCTTTCTTCTGACTTTCAGTACATTTTTGACTAACCACATTTGCATCTGCTAATTAGATCCTGTTAGCATAATTCATTCACACAACACCCTCTTGAAGCTAATGAATAGATATATCTCCAGACAACTTGCAAAGAACATATAATGAGGTTCAAGTTGCTCATAAATGTATATTTGTCCTAGGAGGATACAGAATAAAGGAAAATGAGACGCATCGCATTTGGTATCTGAAAACCTCTCATAAAAGGTCGGTGACTTGTTAAAAACAAAATGCTGAAAAAGATCGAGAAGTTATTTCCAGCCTATTGCCCTACACCTCCCGAATTACAAACTGTTAAAACAAGACACACTCCCTCAAGCAGACCAGCCCACATTAACTAGCACAAAATCATAAACGGCAAATTACTTTTTGCATACGTTAAAAAGCTCTGGGGGTTGGGTTATATAATGTATTGAGAGTCGACCATTGCGGGTGGGCTGTTTCAGGAATATCAGTAAAACTTATATCAATGCCCAGCTGATCTCTGCCTTGTGTTAAAGAATAAAAAAGGGCACAAATAATGCGCTGCGGAGAGGAGGCACCAGGGACGCGGCGAGAAACTCATCCGGAATCAGTAACGACATCAACGCCTGAAATAAAGATGGAAACCGGACCACCGATTCACAAAGAACTGAATCCACTCCCACCACAAGAAATCCAAGGGGTATTCAGAGCGGATTTTTAGCAATTAAGCCTAACAGTTGTCATTCCGTGGTGCGTTTTATTCTGCTAAACACTAGCAGAGATCTGGGGGGCCTAGCAGAGCAGTGAGCTAAAGCCAGGCTCGACCGCAGGCCGGTAGAGGTGACACTTGTTGGCACGGATCGGCCTGTTAAAAGCACACCGGTGAGCGGCCCAAATCAACGTCCCGGGGTGTGTGACTGAATCTGATACACCAGCTCGACCAGCCTGCCCAGAGCCCAGTGGGCATCACGCCAACCATGAGGTACCCTTGAGATGAGCGTCACCTCAACTCGGTCCCACCAGCAGATCACATTGACGTCTGATTCTCGAGTTGCGGATGGTTACGTCCTTCCTGAGCCTCTGCTGCGCATTTTTAGCATTCTGATCTTATCACCTTTGTTAATTTCCATGTATCACCTCCAATTAGCACCTCAGATCTCCACCCCGCACATGATCAACCGGCACCCAGAATCGGGTCTCCACCACATGTCGTACTCCTGCTCTGGTTAACAAGATCACATGTCACATGACCCTACTGGCGCACAGGTCATGCATGACACACAGAATGGATGCTCAAGTCATCCTAAATACAAAATACCTACTATACTCAACCATAACAAATGGTGCCAACGACCATGAAATACCGACTGCTCACGTCTTCTCTGTCTGACTTCACACCTGCTATGTTCTTCATCACACTTACCAAAGCATCAGCTCCCCGCTAGATGACAGAGGAATCCAACCAAAATACTGATATCAGGGAAATTACGTTTGCAATTTATTTATTTATCAGACACTTTTATCTAAAGCAATGAACATTTTTTTAAGAAGCAGGGTCTGACAGTCTGGGAGGGGGGGGTTAAGGGCCTCATCCCAGGGGCTCAACAGCAAAATCCCAATTAGGATCCTGGGATTTGAACAGGCAACCTTCCAATCACAGGCATAGTCTCCAAACCTCCATATCGGCGCAACACACCACAATCTGCAGTGCGGCATTGTCTTTTCTGCGGGGGTACTTTTTAAAAGCGTATTCTGGACAGTGCTTCCAGTGGCCACTTAAGGGATTGCTTTTATAGGAAAGCTCAGTTAGACATGGTGCATCCAATCTCCAAGGGCCCCCACTCAGGTGTGAAAGGCAAACCCAGCTGTCGGGGAGGCGGTGGGGCGGTGGG
>JAABNX020000053.1:3841417-3855887 GCA_015163995.2 Mormyrus lacerda | reverse complement strand
ACACGCATTCACACACACACTCAGACGCACGCACGCGCACACACGCGCTCAGACGCACGCATGCACACACACACACACACGCGCTCAGACCCACACATGCACACACACACACACACACACACGTACTCAGACACACGCATTCACACACACACTCAGACGCACGCACGCGCACACACGCGCTCAGACGCACGCATGCACACACACACACAATCATGCACACGCTTGTGGTTCCTCAGATGCCAAACGTGGCCCCCAGCCTCGGGCAGGGTGATGCCCTGCGGTGATTAGATTGATTTCCCATTGAAGAGGGGAGCAGCTCGCTGGACAATGCGGGACTTCGGTGAGGGTTGGGCTGGAGGGGTGCCGCTCTCTGATTGCCTACATTGTCATGTGGTGACACTGAAGTGCGTTTCGGGCCTGCCGTCCGCTGAATTAATCCAAATTATTATCGCTTTTGTCCCCCCCCCCCGCCATCGTGGCTGCAGGCTAAAACATGTCAGGCCCTTTATTTTTCCCTCGCAGCAAGCTGCCCGGGCAGATGCCATATACAACCCCCCCACCCCCGTCGCCATTCACTGCCGTGCCCTTTGTCTGCCTTAATTGAGTCCCCCGCTCTGCTTAATGGGTGCTTTAATGCTCACTGAAACAGAGCTAGTGCGCCGGGTTAAATACATGCTCACGTGGCCCCGTTAAGCCCTTCGTTAAAAGAGAGACTTGAGGCTCATCAGGACTGGTGCTCATTAATTAACAGGCCTCGGCGCTCTGTCGTCTACTGGAGCGCCAACTCTCCGCGTCCGGAGTCTGAGAGGAAAGAGAGGGGCAGGTTTCCCTTGCGGGCTCGCAAGTCTGTGGGCTTTGCCGTCATCCACAAAGCAATCACAATAATAACTGTAGGCTTATTTACTAGTAAATCTGCAGAGTCCATCTTCTTTGGCATCATTAGCTTGAGTCTTATGGCGCTTCAAATGTTAATCAGTGGCCAACTGGTGAAAAGTCAGAAAGCTTTGTTTTTTTTAGAAGTCTAGATCATATGACAAGCTGAAAGCAGTGTGGCCTAATGCCCTGATATAAATCCCAGCGATTTACCAGATTCCAGTCAGGCTAGTAGTGTCCTGTTATGATGCAACCATGCAAGCCTCTTTCAGTTCACCTCTCTTTCGATAAGAGAGTTTTCATTTTGATGACTCAAAACAGTCAAGTATGTGAATGGCTTCGATTATTAGGGACACCTAGAGCAATCAGTGTACTTCTCAATGAAAGTAATCAGGTATAAAACCTGTCCGTATTCTCCTGTTTTTCAGGATTCCTGCTATAATGAACGCTAAGATTTGACTTGAGTATCTCTAGAGCCTCCTCAGGAAGCAGAAGGTTTGCTGGCATCTCGTGTTCTGCTACAGATCTCAGGCAGGTTCACTTACTAGCTGATGCCAGTCTGAGGTGACCTTAACATATGACCTGACTTAAATCTCGTTTAATAATCTCCCAGGAGCCGCAGCTGTGTTCCGGCCGACCACATGCTTCTTGCTTGGCTTGCGTCGGTAAACCGTGCGGAGCCCACGACTCAAGACATTCGAACCACAAAAACGAATTTGTCTCTGGAGTTAAACAAGCAGATTGCGATCATCTTGAATTGAACTCTTCAAAAACCCACCCCCATCACTACTCCCCCCCCACCTCCCCCCGATGCTCTCTGCTTTAATTTCCCTCACTTTGAGAGCTTTTCTCACTGTATATTTTATCACTTTCTCTTAAGACTTGTGTTCAGCTATTCCTCAGCTCCTTGTTATAAATGGAGCCAAAAAAAAAGAGAAGACTCGGTTTTGAAAAAAAAACACGCAGCCGCGCATTTTGGAGGGACATGCTTAACGGAAGAATTTCACACTGTATCGATAATGATGTCTTTTTCACACCTATAAATATCTCATTCAATGATCCGAGAAGCCAGTTCCTCAAAAGAATAGCCACTTTCTAGGAGACTTGGTGACCAGCGTAACGTCTCAGAATTTGACTCTTGTCTTGTGACCGCACCGATGGGGCCGGTCAGTCATCCCTGTGTCAGCACATTGCATTGGAATGGATTTTGGGGAAGTCTTTCTCATGTACGAAAAAACAGGTGCTTTTTGCTGGGGGAGTGTTTTCTACTAATAGACATATAAACTCCTCCTCAGGAAAAAAAAAACCCCATAACACATTTATGATGTCTATTTTTGTGGCACTTGTGGCAAAATGGGGGCCCCTAAAATGGATGTATTCGTGCTATATTTACGCGTCTAATTCGGCCCCCGTTGAGGTGTGCGGCGGTCATGGATTCCATAGTCTCATGAGAGACTGGATGCTCTATGCAAGATGAAACCAAGGGCCGCGAACTGTTTGTGCACATGGCTGTGGCCGACGTCTCACTGAATAATGAATTTCTCTTCGATTAATGAAATTCCTGAGCGCGAACATGGTGTGTTGTGTAAGCGGGGAGTAATGGGGACACTTCTGCTGCTGTGCTGTGGGAAGGCCTCGGGAAAAAAAAACACACGGGCGCCCCGTCGAGCCCCCCCCCCATTTAATCAGACGCCTGTTTCTGGTTGCTGGGTGAGGGATTGGCGATGGTGTAGGGTTTCGCCGTGGCAACATGACCAGACGCGAAGACTTGTATCTGATGGAAACTGTTGCCTTGTTCGAATAAATGCGTGAATAACAATGGAGGCCTTTCTCCTGCACAAACAGATAGGATGTTCAAACCTTTATGCTTGTAGAAATGGCTGTGCTTTAAGCACCACAATTACAGGGGATGAGACGCAGCCACAGACACTGAGCCTCATGTGAGAATCCAGGCCTGCAAGTGAGAATCACTTTTGGCCACAATGACATAACTTAAAACAGAAATAAATGATAATCATGGACCCATATTATGTAACAGAAAGAAAATAAAAAAGATTTTTATGAAGTAAAAATGATGAGCTGTATTAAGGGGTCAGTGATGTCATGCCGATGGCTAGGGGGCTTAGCGCTGAGTTCTGTGGCATTTCCTGAAACTTCTTTTAGTTCTTGAAGAGATCTATTTAGTTAAAGTGAAACAGGGTCAGAGTAGCATTCTGTCAACATTCAGCATCATAGAGAAAATCGCAGAAGTTTCAATATCCCGTCACAAATTTATCTCAAACATAAAATGTAACATTTTGCAAACATGGTGTTTTTTTACAGCTTTGCACTCAATCTGTACATGCGGGTGCGTGAGTGTGCATGTGAGCGCACCGCCTCTCTGAGCGCGCGCCCGTGTTGCTTATGATGACAGACAAGCCCAGACAGGTAGGCAGTATTGATACCAAGGTAGAACAATCGATCCGCAGATCGATGGAAATCCTGCTAACGGAGTGCTGGAAGTTTCGGCGACATGTCCGAGCGAGTGCCAGGTTCTAGGCTTGCACCCCATTCCCCATCCACTGCCTGCCCTGCAACACCCTGACCGGCTACTCTCAGTGTCTCCTCCACACACACACACACACACACACACACACCTACACACACGGTGGTCCATGAGGAGTCCAGGGCGGGCTGGGCCCACAGTCACACGCCGGGTGATGTGTTAATAGGTCCTAGGCCATCTTATTTTCTCACTTCTGGAAGACTGAGAGGGGCGGCCAGGAGGGAGTGTCAGCCACGAGGCAAGAGTCTGTGCTGCTCTGCTGGGGGGGGGGGGGGGGGGCACGCGGGAGGCAGAGGGCCCAATTTCAATAGGCATATAGTTGAATGAGCTGGCTCTTGGGGCGGGGAGGTGGGAGGCAGTGGTGGAAAAGCTGAGATTGTTTTTGTTTAAAAAAAGATAACTTGCACCCTGCGTGTGATTGGCTGAGCCGTTTATCCACAAGCCTCATCAATGGATGTCACGGAAACGACGGCGCCTTCATCGAGATACTGACTCGTGTGTCTTTTCCTTGTATTATATATATCGCGTAGGTATCTCCCACCTAACTGTGGGTACTGTTATTTTTTTATTTTCATAAATATTTACATTTTCATTTACATTTAAATATCAGCCCTTTTGAATCCCAATCGTTAAAATCCCAGCTTTGTACCGTCAGTCTTGCAGAATGTCCTCTTCTGAAACGCTGTACAGCGTGTTCTCCATGTGTGCCTGAAAAGATCCAGATGGCAGATGGCATAGTGGTTAAGGAACTGGACATCTGTGAAATCGTAAACTGTTTTTGCTTATATACGTGTGGATATATAAATATACACTCTAGGTCAGTCAAGGGCGTGTGCTGCTACACACCAAACCTAAAATCAAACTGTGGAATTTTGTGCCAGTCATTGACATCTGTTGCTATATGCTAATGCTAAAATCACACAGTGCAATTCTATGCCAGTCATTGGCATCTGTCGCTATATGCTAAAGCTAAAGCCGCACAGTGCAGTTCCATGCTAGTGACTGGCGTCTGTTGGTGCACGCTAACCCTAAAGTCACACAGTGGAAGTGTGTCAGTCATGGGGATGTGCAGCCATATGTTAGGATATGCCCAGGATTCAGTGGAGAAGCCAGAAAAAACAGCTTTAAAAGCCTTGTTGCCATGGTCACATTAGCCCACTTGGTGTGCAGGATGCTAAAAATAAGGGCAGGTCTGGGCCGGCCTATGAGAGTAATACCTATCCGTTATCCAGTCGTTGGGCTACCGGCTGAGTTGGCCAGTGGGATCTGGAAGGATGGATCCTTCAAGGTTAAATGGTCCAGCTGTGCCCAGAGAGAACTAGTGCAGTACTTCTTTTCACTTATTAAGACGTTTGATATCTGAGAGCATTCACTTAAATAAGAAAAGCTGAAGATTTCTCTATGTCCTTGATTTCCCTTATCCATCTTTTCACCAGCTGTGGATTAAACACCACTTTTATTCACATTTTATTCACGACAAAACATAGAAAACATATCAAATGTTTAAACTGAGAAAATGTGTCACTTTAAGGAAAAAATGGCATGGCATTTCAAACACATCTCAAAAAAGCAACACGTCTCAAAAAAGTTGGGACAAGGCCATGATTACCACTGTGTGGCATCCCCTCTTCTTTAAACAACAGTCTGTAAACGTCTGGGGACTGAGGAGATCATTTGCTCGAGTTTTGGGACAGGAATGTTGTCCCATTCTTGTTGATACAGGATTCTAGTTGCTCAACTGTCCCAGGTCTTCTGTGTCATAATTTTCGTTTATGATGCTCCAAATGTTCTCAATGGGTGAACGATCTGGGCTGCTGGCAGGCCAGTTCAGTACCTGGACCCTTCTTCTACGAATCCATTATGTTGTGATTGATGCAGTGTGTGGTTTGGTATTGCCATGTTGGAAAATGCAAGGTCTTCCCTGAAAGAGATGTGATCTGGATGGCAGCGTATGTTTCTCTAGAACCTGGATATACCTTTCAGCATTGATGGTGCCTTTCCAGATATGCAAGCTGCCCATGCCATATGTATTAATTCATCCCCAAACCATCAGAGATGCTGACTTTTGAGCTGAGCATAGATAACATGCTGGGTGGTCCTTCTCCTCTTTAGTCTGGATGATACAGCATTTGTGGTTTCCAAAAATAATTTCAAATTTAGATTTGTCTGACCACAGGACAGTTTTCGACTAAGCCATAGTCCATTTTAAATGAGCTTTGGCCCAGAGAAGACGTTAGCGCTTCTGGATCATGATTAAATATGGCTTCTTCTTTGAAAAATTCAGTTTTAACTGGCATCTTCAGATGGCAACGAATTGTGTTCACTGATAATGTTTTCTGAAAATATTCCTGAGTCCACTGAGTGTTTTCCACTGCAGAATCATGCCTATTTGTGAGGCAGTGCCACCTAAGGGCTCGAAGATCACGGGCATCCGGTATGGTTTTTTGGCCTTGTCCCTTACGCACAGATATTTCTCCAGATTCTCTGAATCTTTTGATTATATTATGTACTGTAGATGATGATGTTTTCTACCTCTTTGCAATTTTATACCGAGGAACTTCTTTCTGAAATTGCTCCACTATCTGTCGATGCAGTATTAGGGGGATTGGTGATCCTCTGCCCATCTTTACCTCACCATGACGAAGGTGGAACGAAGAGCAGAGGTGAATCCTTGAAATGCAGATACTGCATCACTGCAACTCTCAGACGCTCTTTTTATAACCAGTCATGTTACTGACCTGTTGCCAACTGACCTAATTATTTCCAAATTGTTCCTCCACCTGTTGGATTTTTGTACCACAAACTTTTCCAGCCTCTTATTGCCCCATCCTAACTTTTTTGAGATTCGTTTCTATCATGAAATTCAAAAAGAGTTTTAATTTGCTTTATATGTTCTGTTGTGAATAAAATATGAATTTATGAGATTTCTATATCATTAAATTCAGTTGTTATTTACAATTTGCACAATGTCCCAAATTTTTGGGAATTGCGGTAGTATGATTCTGGGAGTCCACGAGTGGATCGAATCAACTGAGGCTGAATTTCCACTTGAAGGTCGGATGACCGAACTTTGGACCGGTCACGAGAAAATCAAGTTTGCTGAAGAGCACTGTGAGGTCTGGAAAAGTCAGTCATGATAACGACGAACATGCCGACGGGAAGCCATCCTGGGGAAACACCATGACCCCGAGCGGAACTCAGGGCAGAGGTGAATCCTCGAAACGCACAGTGCACAGGCATCGGGCTCTGCAGAAACGGGAAAAGTCCCCACAGGTTCACCAGAGTTAATCACATTCTCAGAGACAGTCAGGCTCTGGCTAAAAGTGTGTAAACATGACTACATCGCTGTCTTTCTGCATTCGCTCCAGTTCTCCACCGTCATCTCCATTCCAGTGCCATAATTGTTATCATTATGGTGGTTGGAGTGGCTCCCAACTGGTTCTGTAAAGCACTGTGGGTGTCTTGAAAAATTCTCTTTCGTTCATTCAATGCTCTTCTTCATTTTGAGATCTTCCTAATCATCTTCTGCGGGTCTTTTTCTTCACTCAGCTGTTCTTTCCACTGCCTTCATATATCTGCTCATTAAGTTTCACCGTAGCCTATGTGTCAAGGCACGTAACCCACTGTGTTAATAAATGCTCAGTGTCACGGCAACAGCAGCACCGTGGAGGCCTGAAGCACCTACATATTCTGCTGATCTACCCTGGTTTGCATAGATGTATATAAACCGCATAGAAGGGACCAACGTCTCGCGTGGAGGCCGGCATTTTACGTCTTTGACTGATGCCTGCTCTGCTGCAGCTGCCCTCGGGGCAGCACGCCTGTCTCTTAACGTGATGTGCTGGATTTAAAGGTTAGACACATCACAAGGTATAACGGTTTACATGTTGGTGTGGATATGACTGCAGCAAACCCCAAAATGGACTTTTTTGGAGAGGAGGGACAGTTGAATTAGTTACCCAGCCTTCTCCTGTCCTAAAGTAAAGGGGACAATAGGAGGAGGTCAGCAATGGCAGGATTGCTTAAATGTTGCCCAAACTCAACCTGACTGGGGGACCCTGTGGGTTTGAGGAACATAAATATCACCCATCGTCCCTCCCCATCCCTTGATCTGGATACGTGCACGCTGATGATGAACCCCACCCTGCAATGATTCCTGCTGACACCCCATCAGAATGTGTGAAACCGTTTATAATATGCAGGTACAGGAGCTGACGTGGCCTGGAACCATTGCGTGTCCTTGGATGTCACTCCCCCAGACACTGTGCCAGTCACCCCATTGAGCGACATCAACCTGCAAGCTAGAAAGCGGAAACCTTTAAAAAGTGAATAACGAGGGTCTGAAATTAAGTCATCTGACAGTGGAAGAACAAACACGCGGGTGGCAGCCTCAGTCGCTCAATGAATAGAACCTTGTGCTGATAACGTGAAGGTTGCAGGTTCAAATCCCAGAGAACGGCATATGACTTCTTATCCTTCTATCTACTGCGTGTCACATTTTATAAAACTGTCAAATAAATGTCATTCCCTGTGTAAGTAAGAGAACTGAGCAAGCATTGGTCCTTAGTTATGGTCCCAAAAAACTCAATATGGTGCAAAGCCCCGAAATTTACTTCACTCCGGACTTCACCAATAAACAGCCTGAAAGTGCCATTTTTATCAATAAAGACTCGTGGGAGTTAAAAACATTACTGATGTGGTGTTTCACCAGTGTATCTGTGGAACACCCTGATTCCAGCTGTAAAGCATGAATGATTTGTGTGTGCAGATGTGTGAGTGTGTGTGTGTGGTCCAGGTATATATTACATATATAGCGTAATGTATACATGTATATTGTCCCCACAATGTGATAAAAACCTATTGTTTTAATGTAACTGTTAGGGATCCGGGCGGATTTGGAGGCCGAGACATAATACATGCATCACAAGACAAAACAGGCTTTATAAACTGAACTGAAAAAACACACAAGAAAACACAAACAAAACAAAGGACCACGAGGGATCAAAAGTAAATAGGGGTAAACAAAGACTAATTACAAAACAGGTAAGCATATCAGTCGTGGTCACCTTAGGTTAGAAACGTTATTCTTTATGGCACAATCTAAACAACAGACCACTTCTATGAAATGAACAACGGCAGACTGTTTACGCATTAAACTGGTACATAGGTTACCATTCACGGTAAAAGAACCGTGTGGCTCCTGGCGTCCACTTCTTTATTTTCACATTCAAAAACAAAACTTTATTGCTCCTCTAACACATATCCCTTCCGGCAGTCGCAAACCAAAAAACTAACCGGAGAAACACTTTCTTGTATGATATGCTACATAAATTTCAAATTATAATGGCAGGTTTAACACAAAATACCATTTAATTAAACAAAAATTACACCATTATGTATAAATGGCGGTTACAATATCCAACATACAAACTTCACAAACATTCAACAATCAATGAACCACTAGTGAACTAAACAGAGGCAGAGACTTAAATACAGAGAGGTAACAAGACTAAACAGGGGCAGATGAGATTAATCAACAAGGATGGGAAAACAGGGCACAGGTGAAACTAAGTTTTAGTTCCTTGAGTTAATTATAAGAACTAACCAACAAATAGGGAAAACAGAATCTAACACTGGGGGAAGAACAGACAGTTAGAAACACAAACACGGGCACAAAGAATGAAACCAAAACCAAATACAAATCAGAAGACACAGGAACTAGAAAAAAATCATACAAATGAAACACTAGGGAACAAAATACAAAAACAGAGGGGATGGGATTCAAACACACGACAGAGGGGTTAACAGACAAACGCCATGCGGCCAACAGGGAACAAAAGGTGGGACGACTTGACCAGCAACGCCTATTGGCCAAATGGGGAAGGGACACAGAGGGACAACAGGAGCTGACTTGACAGTACCCCCCACCTAACGCGCGAACACCGGACACGGGCAAGGGCACTGCCAGGGTGGACAAGATGCAGAACAGAACAGGGAAACCACTAACGAAACCCAAGGAACTAGACAGCCAAAACCAAGAACAAAAGAGGTACAAAAACAGATGGGCAGACACCATGAGCTGGGACAGGAACACTAGATGGGGGAACACAGTAGGGGGCAGAACAGACAGACTCAGGAATGGTCATGGAGACTGAGGGACAGGACCAGGGGCACAAGGTGGAAAACAAAATTATGTAGGGGAACCAGAAGGGAAAGGAACAAAAGAAGTAGGGCGAGGGAAAGGACCAGGAACATGAAACTGGGACTGAAATGGGGAAGAGGAATTGAATGGGAAGGGCAAAAACAGGACTTTTTGTGGCAGCTAGCTGGGAAACAGAAAAGGGAAAGGTTGATTAGGATGTGGGCCTGATGGGCAACTGGAGGTAACAGGACGGGAACTGGAGGGTGATGAGGAAGAGACGGCTGCTGGACTGGAGGGTGACAAGGAGGCCACAGGACAGGAACGGGAACTGCAGGGTGACAAGTAGGAGGAACTTGGGTCTGGGCAGCTGGTCTGACTGGTGTGTCTTCGTCTCCCCCTTCAGGAGACAGAAAACCCACATTGCCCTCTGTGGGATCTTCTCCTCTGGCATAGGCCAGCTATGGTGGAGGCAGGGGTCTGAAATGGGGGCCTTATAGCCAGAATGGCTTTTGGCGGACCTGCAGGGGAAAAGTCAGAATTTGCGGTCCCCTGTGGGCCGAGGGCGGCAAGCTCAGGCGGAACGACGTGTGCAGCGGCGGCTTCGACTTTCTCAGTGTCAGGCACCTCAGGTGACCCTGCCAGGTCCACAAGGTGCCAGAACACCTTCTCCACCCTATGCACATCTTCCTCCGGAGAAGCAGGGGAGAGCTGGAGAAGTTGGTTTCCAGTTTCAGTCAGGGCCTGGCACAACCATGGAGACCGGAGGACAGTTGGGGTTAGGGTCAGCCATTTCCAGATGACCTGGAGGGTGCAGAGCTCCTCTATACGAGCCTGGACAGACTCAGGAAACCACAAAGACTTACAACACGAGGGACGGGATGACCAGCAACACCTGCTGGCCAAACGGGGAAGGGACACAGAGTGAGACAGGAGCTGACCCTGACAGTAAATTCCCCCACAAGGGGAAATTAAATTTTATAAAAATCTGTGACTGAAACTAAAAATGCCAAAGATCTTGTATTTTGTTTGTTACTTATGGTTAAGGTTAGGCCTGGGTAGGGATTAAGGGTGGGATTAGAGTTTTGCCCATAGAGATGAAAGGATGGTGCCCACAAAGATATGAGTACAGGTCTGTGTGGGTGGGAGCGGGGGTGCCTTATCATTTGCTGAGCCAATTGGTACAGGGGCAGGAACGAGGGAGGGATGGTGCCAATGTAGACACAACCCACAGGAGGTCAGAAAGCTGGGCCCCAGCATCCACAGTCTGCCCAGGGTCGGTACAAAAGGCACAGAACCGGACCAAAGCTGTCACCCTAAAGACGGACACGACAGACGTGCCATGAGAGAAGCCAGCAATCGAGGGGGGGTCCATTAACCCACAGCTGCTCAGTGGTTTGCAAGACTGGATTTAAGAAATGACTAACTGGTCTAAATTGACTAGTTATAAGAAGCTTCTGCAAGAAAATGCGTTTGATGATCCATCCATCCATCATTTTCTACACCTGCTTAGTCTATGCAGGATCTGAGGGATCCACAGCCATTCCTGGAAGCTACAGAGGTAAAGTAGGATTATAACCCAGGATGAGGTGCCAACCCATCGCAGGAGTGGTACTATTCATCATGGGTAATTTCATTTTCAGTTTCAGAGTTACTGGGGTTGTTGGCATGCAGTCATACTTTTTTTCATGTGATTTCATTTTACCAATGAGGGGGGATTATCTGGCTGATGTCTCGAAATGAATTCACCTTCTCTCATTTAATTTCCACCACCTACATATATGCAAAACCACCATGTATATCTGTCATATGATTATGCATCATAACAACTTAAAGCAATATGGACAATAACAGAGGCTGTGGGCTAACCAGATGGCCATAAATCTGGAGATTTCCCTGTAAAAAACGATGGACTGTGCTGGGTAGACTGGAGAATGGCATTTCCATAAATCAGATGGGAATTTACGTCCATCAGATGGAAACTGTTTCACTGTACTGCCCCTGTCTTCGTCATTTATTCACGGACAATGATTTTCGATTTCGCCCCCAAATGTGAACACTTTTCCTTGGGACCATATGAGTAGAAAAACAACGTTTCTGTTCTTCTTGTCCTCTCTCTATCCATCCATCTGCCTTTCACTTCATCTTCTTCTTAATTTTTTTTTCTTTCACTAGGCAGAGGGAAGCATCGGAGCAGCCCCCCCTCCCCCCATCACTGCCCCTTAACCCTGCGGGACATGTGTCATCTCGAGACTCAAGCTGTCACCTTTCCCGAATCCTCTGTCGCCCTCCATGCCCCTCTCCCAGGCCAGCCCTGCTGAGATCGAGGATCGCGAGCCGTTTCACGCCTCTGTGCGTTAGCCCGTAAAAGAAAATTACAGCCCGGGGTAAACGATCCGGGGTCTGGCCGGTTCACGTTGGGGTCAGGCTGGGCCCAGACTGGCAAGCGTGCCAAGCCCTGCTCTTGTGCTCTCACCCTCCTCACTGTGGTCAGCGCCTGCCCCCAGTGATCCCAGCGAGAAAGCCAATATATATACAAGAAGTTACTGGAGTATACAAGAAGCTAGAAAAAAGACGGAAGATACAGAACAAGGAGTGACTTTTCAGTTTTTATTATATTTTTGTGATCAGTGTGCAACACATTTAAAATAGCGAGTAACATGTCGTTTCTTTCCAGACACATAAAATATATTCACTCTACATGTTCCTGGCCACCCTAAGATCTCTGTTACTTTAAAGTACAGTAAAGTAAGGCTGTAATTTCTGAAGTAAAACTGCAAACGAAAGTGACCCTTTCAGAGAGATTTCAATGTGAAGGTGACTGGTGTGGCGGGTGAGTCAGTCAAAAGTTCTTTGAAATTACCTGCTGAGGGAGAAGGGGAATACAGCACAGTGGTAAAGCACTGCATCATTGAAAGGTACAATCTATTTAAAAATAAGAAAAGAACCGAATAATTTACGACATTTAGAAGTATTTGTGCGCTTTTAAATTTAAACTATGAACGCCAAAATCATTTTTGTTGTGGCAGTTAAACCATGGAGTGTACCTGTGAACTATAGGTCTACTGTCTTTCTGAATTTCAACCATGAATATAATTACACGTTTTATTTAGGGACGACTTGTTCGGATGTATTTAATTCGTCTACAGGTTTTAATCCCATTTGGAGCAGAATTATAAGAAACGATGGAAATATTTAAGTAATATTAAAAATAAATGAGATATTTCCATATAGGCCTATTTGTTTTTCCTGTTAATGAAAGGCCGCTACCACTCGAGAGTTATCTTGCAAACAATAAAACCACAGGATGACTTTTAGGACAATATTACAAATTTGGGAGTTGACTAAGATGCAGTTCTGCAGCAATAATTATAAAGATGATTAATTAAGGGTGATTTAATCTATAGAGGAAATATTAATCGCTGTGTAAATCTGCACACACAGACGATCTACAAATAGCGTCACTGATAAAATGCTACAAAATACTCAATACAAATGTGCATTTTTATTTTATTTTTTTTTACATTTTGTAATGTAATGCACCGGCAAGAGGTGGATTCATGCCGGCGGGTCATTGCTGCATTCAACGCCGGTATCGGACGTTCCATCTTTAATTAGCACACGCCGCGTTGCGCTCCCGAGCGCCGCATGGACACGCGCAGCACCGGGCCCGGTGCAGGAAGTTAACCCCTTCAGCACCAGCGTCCGCTCTGCCAGTAGCTTATGTGAAAGCATTTGAAATGTCCCCAGTTAAACAAAGCAAAATTAATGTGTTAAATCAAATAAATAGCTTGAAGTTAATTTGAATATACTAAGTAGAACTAAGGTGGTTTTCGATTTTCAAGGTTTGAACAGTTTTTTGTAGTTTTTTATTACAGTGAAACTGATGAGCAAGTCTATACTATAAATAATTTTTTTTTCAATTACTGTGAATAAATAAGAGAAATACTATTTCTGGGTACAGTATTAGTAGACATTATTGTTTCATTTTCAATATGTGGATCTTATACGTAACAGAGATAAAGTCTTAAAATAACTTTAGTATGGGCATATCAGTTATTGTGTTTCAGACCACAAGCTGGGGACAGGGAGGCTCTGATTGTCTTAGACGAAAGTGTCGAGCTGCATGAAACGAAAGGTGATGAGCATTTTCTATTCAGATGACTTAAGCTGTCAGGGCAGGATGATGTCGGTCACTACCTTGATCGGCTGCTATGTTAACAGTGTGTGTGTGTGTATGAGAGTGTTTGTGTGTAAGTGTGTCAGAGGGTGTGTGTGTGTGTGAGAGAGAGAGAGAGAAAGAGAGAGAGAGACCCTCTGTTCTATTTTTAGTGCACGGCACCGCAGCATGGTCGCTGAAAGGCTTTGGGTTGTTGTCGGAAAGGGTTGGCCAACCCATCACCGGTCCTCGTCCTCGGAGGTCAGCCATCTTCATGGGGCATGGTGCTCACTTCTCCTCTCAGGCGCTTTGTCTTGTAGCAACACGGGGGGAACATGGCCGCCCGCTTTTTCGGCTGGAGCACACAGACGCGGAGCGGGAGGTCTGTGTGGCCCGGTGGGTCTCTGTGGCTCACCTGTTCACCGGCCGACCCCTTGGCTCCCGTTACCACGTCCAGCTGTTTAGGAACATGGAACCCTCCACACCCCCCAGCAGCAGCCAATCAAACAACGGGTGGCCAGGGGGAAAGAATCCCAATCAATACCGTGAATGCTTGGGGGAGGGGGGGGGAGCACCAGCGGGGTTCCTGTACGGGCGACACTGCAGCCAGAACCGCCCCCACCCCCCCGCCCCACATGCCCTGCAACCCAGGGTTCGACAAGCTGGCTCCCCTAATGGCTGCCAGCACATCTTTAGCGAGTTGGCAGCCGCCGCGTCCGTCACAGGTTGCAATCAAGCCCGCCTCACGCGCCCC
>JAABNX020000053.1:3797490-3831431 GCA_015163995.2 Mormyrus lacerda | reverse complement strand
ATATAGCGTTCAAAGTGATAAAACATCTGAGTGAATTTGGCTTGCTTACGTTTTTTGATTTGACTACTTTCCTCCAGCTGCAGTAATATTTTTGATATTAGAAGTCGTTAAATATCCTACCATTTGGTTGGCCATATATATTATGTACTGTGTGATTAAATTATGCAACATGTTGTCAGAAACAAAATTCCTAAATACAATTGCTGCCTTTAATTCTGGTAAAACCTAGAGCTGCACACCCTACCTTTCCACTCACCAAAATGCGCAATAAGAAACACAATTTGACATGTTTGTGTAACACACTGCATAACTGCTTAATTAATAAAACTAAAAAATAAATGCATAAATAAGCAAATGAATAAAAGGCGGAGATGAAATGTTTAGAAATTGCAGGAAAGGTCACCCGCTAGACCTACATTTCAAATTCTCACTCTGAGGAGAGTCGTACCGCAATACAGCACCCCCATTGCATGCTGGGAGGGTTCACAGAAATAATTGTCATTAACACCTCAATCAGTGTGAGCCTCTGCCACTTTTTAATTAAACCAAACTAATGCAACGCAGGAAATAAATATTCAGCTACTGTTTCATTCCTCATTAGAATTTAAACCCAAAGCACCAGTTCTGAATATCGCCAGTCTTTTACATCAGTGTGCAAAAACTCATAGCCTGTTATCGTGCACATTCTGTAGAGCAAACCGGGGGATGCTGCAGCACAAGTATTTGTCGATTAGCCTGTACACAACGGAAAAAGGCAGCTTTTTAAATTCGTTTTTATTTTTACTTTTGAGAAATGTGGTTTCACAACTGTGTTCACGCCTTGGATGGTGCAGCCGATCTACTTGTGATAACCACCCATTCTTTCATTGAGTCGAAACAAGACTTAATTCCTCTTAGCTGCTAAAAAGTTGAGCACTGGCTCTTTGTGTTAGCAGGGTTAGCTTCTGTTTAAACATAACATCTCACTATCTGCATTGATTATCATATCATTTATTATCTAATGCCAGTTTGTTGGCGTTTTTATTGATTTATTGCCTCTTTTAATGATACACTATTTTTGAGTCCTCAATTATATTTTTAAATGTTCGCAATTTTGAATTAAATAGCTGATCAGCAAACATTGTTTAATATAAATGATGACAATGTGACATATAAACATCATTTCATTTCATTTCAATATCGTTTTCCCACATTTTTGCTTTTTGATTGCTGACGTGATCACAACGTATTGCATGCCCAGGCACGTACACGGGCAAATGGCTAAACATAAGTCAACCAAGCAAAGGCGAGGTGTCCGGGCCCGATGTCAGGAGCGAAGCAGTGGATGTCGAGCTACGTGAAATCGCCATCGATGGGGTTGACACGTGCGGCAGTGCCCATCGCCATACCCCGGCACCAAGCGACTAAACTGCCTTGACCCGGATCGCTGTCGTTGGTCTAATTTGTTAGCGTTAATTAGCTGGGTTCATGCGATCACACTTCGTGCTTTCGAGCAGGAGTATGCGCTTCGCTGAAGGGAGCGTACATGCTCCCAGCCTGGGGGCCCAGAAAAAGCACGTCTATCTGCTAGGTTCGCCTTGCACTCCGATTCTTCAGGCGACCTTACGTTTGAATTTTTGTTTTTCTTTATTATAATTTTTTCTCAGACTGTTTTCTTTTATAATTAGATGTGATATATACACCGAGTTGGGATTAATACTGATAAAGAAGGGTGCACACACACACACACACACACACGCACGCACAGACACACACACGTATCCTGGCAGTAGACTGGAGTGTTTTCTCTGGGGTGTTGAGATCATGGAACTTGATAATTCAAACTCACCAGCAAAATGTCAATAACTCATTTCGTCTTATTTTGCCTTCACACGTCGGATTTTACATGTGGAGGAAGAAGTCAACTCTTGTGTGTTGTGCATGGGTGTGCGCTTCTGCTCCGTGTTTTCATCATCGACGATCAATCTATTTCATAAAAGAACCTCCGTAAGAAAAATAATGACTTTCCGTAGTTCTCTTTTTGTGCATTCTTTTTGTCCTATCAATCTAGATGAAATTGCACCACGCAACGGCATGATGCTGGATTAAACAAGGAAAAAGATTCGCCTTGTGTTTAGGGGTCTTTATGCGATAAGCATTTTTAAAAAGCAGTTAGACTTTTCATATGATTGCTGTCTGACTAACAGATGGATAAAAGTTTATCGAAGGAAGCACAGGGCTTTAATGTAATGTTTTAATAGCTACAGAAATATATTCACACCATCAGTTTATATCTGATATTGTGGTTCAATAATGTGCATATAATATCATGGTTTGCTGTACTTAATGCATGATAAGTTTTAGTTGACAATGCATATTAGTTGCATAAGGGAATTTATTGTATAGTTTAATTTTTGGTTAAGGAATCCATATGCTAGTGTCTATAGTTGCATTCAGATGTGTATTATCTCAGTAGTATTACATTACTCTAGCTAATGGTGTCTTTCAAGTTAGTAGGTAAATGACACAAAAATATAATCCCCTTCTCATTTTGACATGCGCATTAGATATATAACTAATATGTTTTGGCCTGCTGAATCTCTTGTGTTTCGACATTACTGTTTTGAGTCAGGGTCGGCTTCTGTGTGTGGCCTGCGCTGTGCGGGACCATGTCAAACGGCATGGAAACCCCCTCTCCTTTACACCCTCCCACACCGAGACGCTCCTTTGGTTTGTTTGTGTTTTTTTTTTTTTCTTTGTGTGTTACTCTCACTTCGTTTACTGTGAGTGTGGCTGCAAGCATTGAGCCGCTACAGAGCACAGAACCTCCAGCAAACAGCTTTCGTTCGTCTTCCCCTTTTTTCATCTGATGCCCTTTTCTTTCTCAGCTGGGTTTTCCAAAATTTAAACAAATTACTCTGGCTGATAACCCCTCCCCCAAACACTCCAAGAGAATCCCTTAACGTTTTCTTTAACATTGAGTTATATTAGCATTTGCGGTTACTTTTCCCCGTGTGGCCTTTATCTGAAATGTTTGAGTGTGGATAGCCTTAAATAACCTAATAAATGCTCTTAGGTCTCTGTCCATTTGGACACAATGGATTTTATGGGTACCGGGGTTACACGCAGTATGACTGCACCATACAGAAACTAGCATGGCTTGTATTAGTGCTCAACCAGATGATGGCATACATTAGCCATTATGGGATAATTAATATTTGTGCACTAATACACAAATAAATTAGAGCTCTCTTATTAAGTAAACAAACAGCTATGACCTTTGGCTTATAGTGACACTTGACTTAAATTTTGATCATTTATGCTTTAACAACTTAGTTCCCAATAAAAATTTTCAGCCTTTTTTTATTCCAAGAAGCACCACGTGAATTAGTGTATTTTTTTTTAAATTATGACTGTTATGTTAATGTGATATTAATATGAGAACCAGGATAGGATTTTATTTACTGTTAGCTGTAACCTGCATTCCCTGCAGTTAATGTAAGTCCAGATGAGAAATCTGAGAAATAATCACGACGATGGAAAAGCGTTAACGGGCATCTGAGTGCGCGTCTGGACCTGCACATTCTGGACGGGCTGTCTGCGATTAACAAGGCACCCCCCCCCCGTCCTCTTTTGGTCCTGGCCTGTGGAAGCTATCTGAGCACCAGAAAGCCAGTCCCACTGTCCAACAGCGCTGAGCAGCTCAGAGATGCACCGGCCTCACACCATGAGCTTCCACACTGAACAGTACTTCCTGCAGCGTCCTCGGCCAGAAGTCACAGCCTGGCACCACGCTCCCCCCATGGCAGGTTCTGCTGTGCTGTTGACCTCTGACACTGCGATGATGTGCGATGTCCACAGGCTGTGCTGTTGTTTTTTTTTTTTTTTAAACAAAATCTCCAATCATGTCTTACACGGGGTTAAATTACTTTTCAGCCTATTGAAAGCCAGGTAGCCTGAACACTAACCACTTGTTTGTTGGTATAATCATTTTTGTTTTTTTGCAGCATAATCTTACTGACATTCTTAAGCTTTCATTAGTGAATCCTAATGAGTAACTACTACTGGTCTGGTTTTGTTCATCAACCAGGGTCACCACAATGATGCACTGGACCAGTGGTGTGTGTCTAATATGTATTTCGATGTTTATTATAATTATTATAATTAATCATCAATCATTAAAAGTAAGCTGTTATTGAAACAGTAACCCATTGTATAGGCCATGATTTGACCTGTGAGAATATTATTCAGGTTTTAAATTGAGTAAGCAAGAGTTTTATATAAACCTTTGCACACATGGTAGCCGTAAAGCAGGTCCAGGCGGCCTCATATGAACATTTATGTGATTGGCATGTGTGCGAATTTATTGCCCCGTTCCTCCATTGCTTTATAAACTGCAAAATAAAATTCCTCAGTGGTTCAAAATCATCCTCAAATAATTTATGTTTTTGTTCTGACTGCTCTAGATAGGTGAAATACTGCACTGAATAGTGAAGACTCAGTGTGACGATGAGTCTGGATTGCATCAGTCAACCCGTGAGTCATCGTAGTGCATTTTCATTTCGGCAAAATTCTGGGTTGCATGCATGCGTATGTCCCTCCATTTGGCACCATGTTAATTGCAAATAAAATGCCACCGACAGGTGGTTGGAAACGACAAGAGACACCAGGCCAAAATTCTGCAACTTTGCTGCTCATTCTTTTACCTGCCTGGGTTAACACGCACACAAGTGGTTATTTCTGCTCTTTTATTGCCGATAAATAATGCTCGCTGATTGCTTTCAGATAGCATGCGGGTGCGTAAAAGCGGGTAACGGGTACTGTGATGTGTCATGTGAAATCCTGCTTCTGGCTGCTGTTGTCACAGTGGGGTGTTGTGTTAACTTGAGGGTCATGTCTTGGTCACACCTCTCAGTATCATCACACATGTTTGTGAGCACTGATTTCAGGCGCTCACGCCAGCCTCCCCGACAGCCTGCTCGGTTTTCCATCGCAGGACAGGAGATGGCATGTGGCTTGAGCTAGCAGACCCTTGAGCCGCAATACGGGTTTCGAGAAGTGGCGTCACTGGAACACAGTCAGCTGACAGGATGTTGATGTGTTGAGAGAGGCTGGATAATATCCAGTGGATATACATTTGGTGTCGTTTTTCTTGAGTTTTTGGAACCAGTGTCTTAAGTTGTTGCCAGGAAGTAGTACTAGGAGTGACTGCGTGGTCCCTCTAGGGTCATTGGTCTCTTGGTCAGGTTATACTATGCCACACAGATAAATTACATAACATTTATTTAACAGATGCTTTTATCCGAACAAGGGTCAGGCAGCTCCTAGAGCAATTGCGGGTTAAGGGCCTTGTAAGGGATTTGAACCAATGTCCTCCTGATCACAGGCACAGCACCCTAATCCATCCATTAGTAACTGAGCCACCCCACCACATCTGCCTTGTTTGTTTTGTTTTATAATGCATATTGCAGTTTTAATCAGGCAACACATAAAATTCTGTCCCTCCATCGTTGGGCAAGTCCAGAACTTCGCACTCCCAGATTGGTGGAGTTATTTCAAAATGGGCCTTCAGACTGGAATGTCGGCTGGGTTGGTCTTTGGTGTCGAGGACATAGAAGGATCTGAAAGAAGATCAACATCAAGATCAACAAGGATGAGAAAGAATCTCATCTTCTCACGTCAGTTCCCAAGCAGGCCTTGGATGCGTAACGGGTCACGTGCCAGAAGTCTGTCCAGGTGAACCTGGCCGTCTGTCTGTCGGTAGAAGCACCAAGTTCAAGAGGAGGCAGCGGGTGAGCAGGAGGTGCTGCAAACCCTGGAGGAAACTAAATATCACAACCTGGGGTTCTGGTAGAGATTTTGGGCTCTCAACCCAGACCAATGCAATTATGTTTAAAAAATTTTTAGGGCCCCTATCACTCATGGGCCCTTGGGATGGTCCTGTCTCCCCCACAGTGCCACTGATCGTGACCACAACTCACAGCCACCAGTAAAATAGCACTTCCCACACAGAAGAGGCACCTAGTGACAAGGACAGGAATATGGACAAAGGCAACAGGAAAGATGTGAACAAAACGGCTAACCTCTTGAAGGTGAACCATGTGTCTTCAGTGGGTGGCAGTTGGTCATTTACATACCGGAGCGGAGTGGGCCATCCGCGGGCGGAGGCGGCGGGGCAGATGGACACGTCTTGCGCTGACCGAGCCTCCGTGCGGCACGCTGGGCTCAGAAAGGGGGCGTCCCACTGAGACCCTGGCGCCGACTCGCGGGCTTGGCCCCCGCCCATCCGCGAGCTGACCGGGCCTCGGGACGGGCTGCTCCCCCGAGGTCCGGGAGCAGCAGACTCCAAGCTGGTCCGCAGGCAATGCATGCCAACATGGATGCCAAGGAGGGAGGTGGGCACCAGAGCGTCGCCCGTACTCGCATGCCATTTTATTCCGAGCTTGTCTTTTGTCGTTCGCCACGTGTGTACTGTGCTGCATCCATGCATGTTCACTTCTGTTCTTTGAGTTATTATTAGAGCTGCCCATATTTATAAAAAGAGATTTAAAATGTACAAGTCTGTGTAAATGTAGCCAGTGCGCAACTGAGGGCTTCCATAATTTATATGAATAGCATAGGTTGTTTGTTTGGGTTAACTATCTAACAACCAGTTAGGCTGGGTTGTGAACCCCGACCATGCATCTCCCCAAGATACTGCCACCTTCGAGCAGGCTTGTCCCTGGGAGGCGCCCGGGACCGAGCGAGGGGGTCGTCCCTCCCCGTGCTGCAGACCCCAGGTTTGGACCTGCATGGCTGAAGCGGGCGAGCCGCGCTTGTAGCCCCGGAACAATGAACTCATCTGTTCCTCACACTCCTAACGTGCCCCAGCAGAGCTCCCGCTGTGTGCCTCATTAAAAAGAGCCCGGCTGTGGGGGGTGGGGCGGGGGAGGGGGGTGCCTCACGCGTTCTCGTCGCGCCGCTTTGGAGATGGCCCTCTCTGCCACATGTCCCCACGCGGGCGCAGGTGGGGCGGAGTGAGAGGGCGCACGCAGCAGGACCTGCTGCGGCCAGAGCCAGAAAACTCGCAGCAGCCAGGGCGAGTGTGAGGGGAAGCCATGGAGGGGAGCCTTTACGTGCATGCTTGTTTTTTTTTTTGTTTTTTTTTTTTTTTTTGTCTCCATTTTTTGTGTGTGTGGTTTTTTTGCCCCCACGCTCAGCAGAGGGTTCTGCACCTGAACACAGGAGAACTTTCCACACCTTTGTTTCGGAGTCATTTTGGTCATTTTCATCTGAACAGCTTGAGGAATGTATTTGTGATGTTTTTTTTTTTTTAATCGTAGGTCTAATAGATCAGTCATTCTCAGGTTTATTTTTGGGTGGACCAGTTAGGTCTTCGTTTAGAAATGGCTACACTAGATGAGCCTAGTGTACCGTAAGGTAGAAATTAGTTAACTCTTAATTCCTCAAGGTAGAGTGAAAACATACCAGTGAAATGTGCCCTTTGATGAGTACGAGAAATGGTATCTTTGGTATTGGCCACGTTTAGGGCCCTCGTTATGGGGGCATTGTGTCCTCGGAGCTGACCCGTTGGCTCCTTCTTTTGCGGATACCTGGCACGTCGCTCTGGGGGCTGCGGGACGGCACGTCTCGCTTGATCAGGTTGATTGGAGATGCATGCAGGCTTAGGATCAGTCGCATGGATGGGATCTGTCTCCTGCCAAAGCCGCAGCTCTCGCTCTGATAACTCCACAGTAATCCGTCAGGCCGAGCCGCTCCACCACGTAGCGGAGATACAGAGATTTCACCTTTTATTCATTTGAAAGGGAGATGAGGACCATCACCTTATATGCCGTTGGATTGAATATTCCACACATTCCTCATCAGGCAGTGGTGTGTAAGGGGTTTGTTTCCCCACAAACTGGATTTGCCTCTCCTATTTCGAAGGACAGTGTCACGCATGCATTGCATTTATGCCTGACTCCTTCTCTATCTGTATGTTTCTCTCTCTCTGTCTACCTTTCAAACTAAATTAATATGAATGCAATCAATAATAAGTTAAACCCTGTGTCATGTCTCAATACTAGTTGTCATCGTGGTTCTTGTTGTTTTTCATGCCGGTGAGAGCTGTCGGGGGGGGTCACTGTAGCCTGTTAACCCCTTGATGGACACCCTCTGAATTGTAGAGTGACCTCTCTTTGGCTCATGAGATCGAGGCTTCTGTATTTCAGCGGTGCATTTCTGCCGGAGGGTTTCATCCAGCTTCGTCAGCAGCACCGTGGTTTCTGGCTCAAGTTCAGCTCCTCCATGTGCACCCCCCCCCCCAACCACCCTCGAAGTACAGAAAGCCAATACTCACCTTTCTCTGTGAGCGACGAAGGTGGTTTTTTGCACCAGCACTCCTCCAAGAACCTATAGGCTCAGTGTTGTAAATTATATTATTAATAAATGTATCTAATATATCGCTTCTGGTAAAATGTGTACTTTATGTATTGTTAACTATGCTTAGTCATACTGACTTTCCTAATTAAAATCTATTTTTGCGACAGATAACATCCGAATGCATCGGAGTTGGCCTATCTGCTTGTACTATATCTTTTTGGTGCGGCCTAACAGCTTTGGTGTGAAGTAGGACCTAAAAAAGCAAATGAAGCCTGTGTGGTTTTGTGGACCTGTGACCAGCTGCCTGCACCTCACCGCCGCATTTAGACATTAGCCTGGACGTTTTGGTTGCAGGAGAAGCTCTGCCCGAGGCTCCCCTGTCTTTTCAGGTGGATGAGAGCTGTCGGTTCAGCACGATCCTTCTCTTAGCGTTTTCCACGCTTTGCAGGACTTCGCATTGGGCTGCCTTAGGTGCCCTGCAGTAAGGGGAAGGGCAGCGAGACCGACCTGTAAATGGAAGTCATAAACCGACATGTGGCGTTTTATTTGTGAATTTTCCTGAAATCTTTCACCGGCTGATTTCCATTTGTTAATGAGCACATGGGTTTATCTTTCTTTTTTTCTCCCTTTCCCCTTTTCTCCCGGCCTGCTTTATGCCGACCCACGTCTGATGGACGAAGGTGTGTCATTAATGGGGAGATGCACGCCGCAGTAATTAAAGCAGCAGGGGGCTCGCATGTACCCTGGCCGGCCACCCTTTTCAGCTCCTGCTCCTCTGTCCTTATTCATCGGCCATGTGGGCCTGTAGCCGGAGGCAGTTTTGTCACATTCTAACGATGCTTTTCAGTGCAGGGCTCAGCTCCCAACAGCCTGGGACCTTTTGAGCCAATCAGTGTTGGCTTTTGTCATATGACGCCCCTCCCCCCTCAGCCACCAGCACCATTGCCACCACCACCTCCCTGTTCTGGACCAGGGCAACTGGCATCCCAAACCCCCTGTGGGGCTTATCTCCTATTCTGTTCTTGTGATCTGTGATTACAAGATGTCGTCCCTGTGTTGCCTTGTATTATGGCTTTGTTCAGACCGTGTAGAGCAGTGTGGTATAATGTGATTTGCCATATTTTATGAGCACCCAGTTTGAACATTCGTAAAAATGCAGGTATCAGAGAACCGTTGGGCAGCCACTGAAATCTCTGGTCATTGACCTGGTGCCAGACAATGTGGATGGTAGCAGACTGGAAACATGTTTGACCTTTGACCCCTCACCCTTTGCGCTCTCTTCCATTTCAGCCTTTACCCACTGCTGTAAGGAGAGTGGTTTCCTGATGGTGGTTAAGTGTCAGGAGCAGAACGCAGCGCTCAAGGAATGCCTGTCTATGCAGTGAGTCGACCGTCAGCTGGGGGGCGCTGTACCGAAATGCTGTACCTGTTGTGCTGAGTTTGAGCCTCGAGTTATGGGATTAGAGCCATCAGAGAGTAAAGGCTCCCCAGGCCGTGGGATCAAATCTATGGGCTATCATTGGCACATGTGGCATGATGATCTTTCTAATGGCACTTTTCCACTGCCACGAAGATCCGAGCTGTACCGTGAACTGACGGTTTTCCATTTTAAATTATGCGAGCTGTACCCAAGCCATATCCACACTGACACGGCTCGGCTTACTAGCAGGGCTGAAAGCGTGACCAAACCCAGCTGGTTTTGTTACCACGATCTGATTGGTTTTCGGTGTACGTGCATTATCTGAAGGAAAAAGGGTCATATTATGTATGTTGTTAGTAGTATCGTACATCGCAATGCATTGATTCATCGCTGGTAACTCAGAACTTGAAAGTTTCCAAACATTTGATGGTAACATAACATGGCAATTCTCACAGATGTACTAGCGTATCTTTGCACTCAGTGCATCGTGATGTGCACCGTGTGAAGAGTAAATAAGTGTCCCTTCAGTTTTATGTCACTCTCCAAACCTGGCAATGCCTTTGCCAAGCTGACCCTACTGCAGTGGAAAACCAAGGCGAATCAGAACCGTGTTGTAACTAGCTTCTCTTCGCAGTGCAGCTTGGGTTCGGCTTGGTTCCTGTAAGCTAGTGGAAAAGCGCCATAAGTTCTTTTTATCTTAGTAGCCGGCCTGTAGGTTCACTAGCAGGTTGTCGTATGTTAAGCCCCCGAATTTCATGTTTTGTCTAGAAATATCTACGCAGTGTCAGCTCACAGAGTTATCGTTCTGTCCCGGCAGCTACAAGGACCCAGAATTTCAAGAAGAGTGCAAACAGCAATATATTAAAGAGAGGGAGGAGTATCAGAAGACTGGCATCCCAGCGAAGAACAGGAAACAGAAAGTGCCCACCAGCATGTAGTGCCAGGAGGCGGGGTCACCCACGGGAACGTCCAGCTCAGAGATGGAGGGCGGTTGCTGTACTTGCTGAGGCTTTGGAATGAGGAGACTGTACTGCACTGGAAAGTCTTCATTTGGCTCGACAGGCCCCTCTCAGCTCAGTGCCAGCTTGTACACTGTGTCTGTGTCTGTTTTCATGAAAGGAGAATATTATTGTCACTGGATTATTATATCTAAAATAAAAAGAATATAGCTTAAAAGAAATAGTATTTCTTCTGGTGTTGCTAGTCTATACCATCTTTGTCATCTCTGAATGACCATGATCAGTCCATTTCTTTTCAGGACCAGGTTTCACTTTTGTATTCAATGTAATTGTAAAAAATAGAGACTTCCATTAAAGGCAATGTTTATTTTATTAAAACTAGGTACCAGCAGGTAAGAACTGACAATTGGCCCAGGTTAGATTTAATGCATCAGAATATTCCATTGTGATACCAAATAAAGACAAATTTCATGTCATTATTAACAGCTTTTTTGATTGGGCTGTTGTGTCGCCCCCAACCAGATGAGTGAGGACTGCTGGTTTTTACTGGGGATTCTGGGATTTCTCTAAGAATCTCCTGAAAATCTGTTTTTCAAGCTTTTGTTTGGTGCCCAGTTTATAGAGGTTTTGCTAGGCTTTTGTGAGAAGTGACAGTGAAATTGGCCATTATTACTGAAAATCATTGCATTTCAGTTGATAATTTCAGAGTGGCTTTTGAGGAAAATGACAAGACATAGGTTGGCAAAAAACAGTAAGAAAAATGTTTTATTTTTGTGGAAAATAAAATGTCACATTTCTGTGCAAATGTAATTGCTCCTGTTTTTGTGCCGTCTTCCAGTTAACGTGCTTACCTGCCAGTACTTATTAAAACTAATAATGAGAGAGATTCAGATCAGAATGAGTCTGTCTTTAAGCTGTCTTCATGGGCCGCCTCTTCCCGTCTTATGAAGATTTGAAATATGCAAGGTTCAGACACTGCCAGCACGGCGACAGTTTATGTCCAAGCCTCTCCAAACAGACCATGTCCCATATTGCTGATACGGTCTTAAAACAATTAATTAAAGATTCTTTGCCAACACTGTACCCACAGAATGGCTTCTCCTTACAGCTCAGCCGAAGACTGCATTCTCAGGCACCGGCATACTGCGAGGCATAATGAGAAGTAATGCTTGCTAGAAATCACATTTGACACATTTTTTAAGACTTTGCACCTTATAAAAAGTAACCTCTGTGCTCAGTTTCAAATTCATACTTTAGAACATGAAAAGGCAGAACTGTCTGAAGCTGATTTATAATTAGACCAGTAATCAGTCAAACTGGTACAGTGCTTGCCCATGTTCCCGAAACACTAGAAGTAGATCTGACGTTTTCTTTCAAATGATATGAAATGATTTTGCTGGGTGTTGCTCCTGATATTTGGGGAGATTTTGGAAAAACGTGCAAAGACACCCAGGCCCAAGAGTTTCGGACGGATATTACCCCCCAAGTTGTGTCGTTAGGGGCAAATCTCACGGGCGTCCGGAGCGGATCACACCACCTGTTCGATGCCTGGTCACAAAACAGAGGCTGTCGATGGCAAGTTCTTGAATGCTGAAGCTGACTCGCTTGTGGACACTGACTGCAAGAATATGCTCTTATTTAATCATCAAATCCAGTCTTTGAGTACAGCACATGCACAGCTGAGTGTTTTACAGCAGAAATACAAGCTGTTCTCTTATTCCACAATTAGGGAAATAGCAGGTATTTGGTTCTGATCTTAGAATGTTTTGCTGCAAAAGTCCAGACCTTGTCCTCCGTGTCTGTATCATAGCTCTGGAGCTTTCACACTGCGGAGCTTGCATTTGCTTGTCATGCTTGGCGGTGCCGGTCCCAGCAACAGTCTGCGTCCGTGTGTGTTGACATGGAGATTGTGACCTGGTGGCAATCTAGTTATGAGTTTGGCGCATTTCCCATTTGACTGTCACTGTGTATAATTCATATCTCTCACAATCTCTTATTGTACCAGGAAAAGGTCATTTTAAAAGCCCGTTTTGGACTTTAAGGAGCCACAAACCAACCAGGAACATGCATGTCCTTTAACTTTCTGTTGCATTTCAGCAAGATCTCTATTTATTCAGTACATTTAAGAATGTGCAAATGCAGATTTTCACAGAGCTGGGCCGCTTCTGCTTGCACGCTCTTTGCCACACGCAGCTGGAGAAGAGGGTGACTCAGCCTTTGTGATCATGCTACATTTATAAGTTTTTTTTTTATCTACCTTTTTATCATTTAACAGGCTGTGACTTTGACAGCAGGCCCGCTGTAGCGAAGGTCTGCCTGCCATAGTGCTGCTGGTGTGGTTATTGGATGCAGTAAAAAGTCACAATAGCACATTTCAGACTAACACCCCACAGCTAAATATTCTGGAGCAGGCTTGTGTGTTAAGGCCCTGAGCTGAAATGGGCTCTTGGACTGTGGCTGGGCGTAGCAGTGAGAGATACTGGGTGCTGTGCCTGTGCGTGTGTGTGGAGCTTTAGGTCGACGGGATACCCATTGATCACCCCATGTGCGATAGATCCTGGAAGCTAGACTAACAGCAGACTGACCTGTGTCACCTCTCCTCACCTGCCTCCCCCACACCCCCAGTGAGCTTCCCTGGCTTTCTGTCACAGCAGCCGGTCTATCACCAGCTCCAAGACAATACACTGTGCCGTTTGGAGTATAGGCAGGTGTAAAGTCACTGACAATCCGCTTTTAGATCAGAACAAGTAAATTATCGGATTCGGTTTTACCTTATGAATATAAAAAGTAGCTGTTCACCTTGCTGCCAGCTTGATGTAAACCCCGATTGTGCTTTTACTGGGATATTAAAATTGATGCTATCAGTCTGTGTTAAGGTAACGATGACTTACATTATTTTCTATCATAATATAATGACATGTAATGTCAGGATAAGAAACTGAAAATGCAATTGCATTATACGGAAGTGTTTTTTAACAACGCATTTGGGAAGTTATCTGTTCTGCGCTATGTATTGAAGTATTCCACGTTTTGCAGCGGCATTTCAAATGAGATGTTAATTAGGTGGAAAGCTCCCGAAGGTTTTGGAATTAATTGGCTTCTTCTGGAAGGAGGAGAGCCGAATTGCGTGTGAAACTGACACCTCGCTTCTTCCACTTAAACGCTGTCAGTCCTTAACTCAGGTATGTATCTGGGAGTGCTGTAAGAAGAAGCTCACAGAAGGAGCGGTTTGATGCATGTCTGCACCTAAACCATTTACCGGTGTCTTCTGCGAACTACACTAAATCAGATCCCTTTCAGCGGCTTCGTTATTACAAGAATACAAACACCCCCTGACAAATAAACCTGATAAAACCTTGATTAGTCATAAAGACAAAACCGATTCTACAATATGGCTCAGTAAAGTTCGTCATCCCTGGAAAAAAAACAGCAGCAACCCCACAGTGGGATTTTAATATAAAAGCAGCCTGTTATATAAAGAAAGATTGAATAGAGCAGATGAATATAAATAATGACACACGCTGGAGCACCGGCGGCCTGACCATCTGGATTTCTTAGGTAGGAAAATACGCTCAGCATCCAGCGAAATGTGTACACTGCTGCGCCACACAATTTTACTTTTTTCTAATTTGCACCTCTGTTTTACCGGCTGCGTTGGGGGAATAAGTCTGTGGTCCCTCTAGGATAAGCAGCGACGGTTCTTAACGGAGAGTTCATTATGTGGGACACTGTAATCATCTGTCTGTCACAAAGCTACATTTTGCACAATATTATCCCCCGTAGAGTTCCCTTATCAATACCGCAGTGATCGCTTCATTATGTTCAACTGGTCTCCTACTGAAGATCAAATGCACGCACCTAATACACATTAAGAGAAAGTAATTTTCAAAATAAATTGAATATATTCAGGCCTATATGATTTCTGCAGCTGCCGCGTTCTTGACGCGAGGGAAACTTTGGTAATGTATTTGCAATGAATTGTGAGATTTATTGGCCTAATAATATTCAATCCGTCAGTTTAAATAAAGCCGTTTTGAAATGGGGGGCGTCGTAGATGACACAGAAACCTTCCAATGGGGGAGCAAAAAAAAATCCCTGATATGACAGTCAATTAAAAAAGAAAATAACAGTTTATGAAATTACAGAAAACGACGCGTCCCTTTATTTGAGGGCCTGGCGAGAGAGACCGTGCCCCCGGCTGCGAGGGAGAGCGTACGTGCGGTTAGAAAAGGAGAGCGACTTCGGAGCGCGGTGGTGTGAAGTAGCGGCGGCTGCTCGCCTGCGCACAAACCGTAGTATCAATAACACCTACAGGCGTGGAAGACAGGCTATGCTGTTGAAAAAACACTGCTTTTTTTTAAGAAAGGGGGGACTTCTGAAACATCTGGTTACTGATGTTTTTGAAGTGATGCGACTGCTCAGGTGCTGCCTTTTTTTCCAGTCGCCCACATAGGTGGGTGGTGGTGGGGGACCCCCAGAGGTTGGCCGGCGTTCCTGCGAGCACAGACCTCAACCTCTCCGCGATTCGGCCTCCCTTCAAAACATCAACAGCGGAGACAGAGCAGTTTTTTCCCTTCCACACCCTCCATCGATACTCTGCCCACCTTCCAAATATTAGCAGCTATGAAAAAAAAGTGTTTGGTTTTGGAATATAATTAGTGGAGCATAATTTCTCACTTACAATTAATGTCTGGTCAAATAATAACAAGTACGTGTTTCCACGTATTCTCCTTTCCATTTGCCTCTTCCCATCATTTGTAAATATTTACGATAGTTACCTTGCCCATTAAAGTACAATGTCACCTAGGTGTAGAGGAAACCATTTCTTTGACCCCACTTTGGCACAGTACTTTTATTTTGTGTATTTTAAATAAAACACGTCTTCCGACGATTACTTAAACTGAGGAAGGTATCTGACAACACGTGTTATTCAGGAGCCATATTGTCTCAGTCGTGACATGTAGATCTACTGATATATCAGGCTCTCACATATTGCTTTTACGGCGTGTCGGGGGGATTTGATTGCCATGTAAATTTATTTTAATAACGTGCTAATTTAAGCGTGATTGTTAAACATTCAGTCGTAACGATAACGTTGTTAGTGCTATTACTAATGCTGACAAACTATAGGCTATTATTTAATAATAATAACATAGCGTACTGCAATCATAAGTCTCGTGCCTTTTAATTCAGTTAAAAGGTTTCCTGAGGGGAACAAAACAACTATTTTAATCAGTATAACACGGCATTAATACAACAATTCAACAAATTTATCACATAGATTACTTTAACTATCAGTTTCACTGTGTTTGTGGAAGCGGGGAAATGGTAATTTCTTTCACCCGACACGTTATATTCCGTAAATGTTCTTTTGACACACAAGGGATAGAGTCAGAGATCTAATTAACACATCAGCAAATTCTGGACCGTTTTGCCATGTTGGATGACTAAGGCTGGGAGAAAAGACGCAACAAAATCCACATGATCATTAAGCAGTTTGAGGACTCTGATGGGTATTAAAACTGCTGATCAAAGTCTAGAAAAGGTCTCACTGTTCTCCAGGGTTTCGTTATTTTAGCTGTTTTCATCTGAGCTGATGTACATTTAAAACATTTACCAGCTGTGTTGCATGATTACATTAAAGTGTCATTTTAGCAGCTCTACACTTCCAAACTGCATTTGAGTGCAGAACGCAAATTATAAAAACGAAAACACATCTCTGGTAACGACTAACGCCCAAATTTGTGGACTGGTGAACGAATTCTGGTATCTCCAAAGTATTCAGCCAGCAGTGCATTGGTTGTGGTTAAAACGGTACGGGTTTGATGTTTTAAAGTGTTTAATCTGTCTGTCAGTGGGCAGAGGGGAAATCTGAGTCACACCTGCCGCGTGTTCTCATAAGGGGGGGCACCAGAAAAGCTGTAGATGCCATACTCCTCACAGGTATGAGTCACCGCGGGTCCTACCCACTCGGACGCCTAATCCTACTCCCACACGCACATACACACACGGGGCTCACAGGTTGGGCTTCCCTGTCATCACAGGCTGGCTATCCAGGGATCCCTGTTCCATTTTGACACAAGATGTCAAATGTTCAGGGGGTAGACTGGTGTACACAAAGGTTACTAAATGTTCAGTTTGGTATATGGATGAATATCCAGCATAGAATGTCTAGTAGATTCTACATGATTTTGACCTCTTTAGTCAAGGTCATCAAATTGAAACACCACTACCAGCATGCACTGGGAAACACATATGAACAAGGGGGGGTGGGCTTGGGGGGGGGTGTCATAAAGTCACATTCTCTTGTTTGGTTTGTGGGGATGCGGAGGAGAGATTCTGTGAATGATTGATGGACACCAAACGTCAAGGGAGGGAATTCGGAATTTTATTTTGTTTGAAGAGTTCAGGTTTGTGTGAGTGAACCCCCCTCCCCCCACCACGAATCTTTATACAGAAAATAAAATTGAAAAGTACTATAAAAACCTTTGTAATACACACGTAGTAATAACAACCATGTATTTAGTGGTTAGTGAGTCTAATTGTGTTTTTGTCCTGGCTGTCAAGCACAGTCTTGTTTATATTAGTTGAGCTTGATTCCCATGAACAGCGTGATTTCTACGCAGGCCGCTTTCTATGGTTCCGGTGTCCGCAAGCTGGCGGTTCTCCCTAAATCTCAAGCATGCGGTGTCTCGTCGGGACACCCACGTCACAGATCTGTTCTGAGAAAAGCCTCCATTGTCGGAACCGCTGCTGTGGTTTATTGGGGCTGCTGGTGTCAGGTGTGACCCCCTCCAGTATGGCCTGCTCGCGATCATGCCGCTGCAGGCAGGCAGGGTGCAGGGCTGCGGGTAGGACCTGTACAACGAGCAGCCAGACCGCACATCGACGCCCTCATGGTTGCCCACTCCTCACCTCTGCATGTGAACGTCACGCTTTAACTCTTAGCTGAGCTCGAAGCAGTAAACACTCCCATTTAAGGCAACTGGCGGCAAACGGCTTAACCGCCATACCAGCAGATACCCACCACCTCGCATGTCGCTCATCTCACGCCACACAGCGGCTCATCACACGTGACTTCGTGCCCCAATACTGTATACATTTACACTGTCAAAAATAACATTTTCACATTTCATATTGATGCCAACAAAAGCTCTCAATGCATTTGGTGAATGATAGTGGATGCCGTTTGACCTTAATTTTTTGTTTAGATTTCAGTCAGACGTTAGATATCCCATAATCCCTTTGGGCAGTGTGCTAAGACATGCAGTCTGTGCAGTTTAGACACAAAAGGTACCCCCGTCGCCCGCAATGCGCCGATCTGCTTTGGCTAGCCATTCAGCTACACTTCCCATCCACACTTTTCTGTGAACGCAATGCAGCAGACAGTCACTGGAAGCCAAGTTTTCATCTCCAATCTGCAATGTCTCAGGGAAGGGACACCAAATTGTTGTACCCAACAAAAGATTTTCCCTTTTTCCCTTTTTTTTATTTTCACAGTTTCTGTTGTCTGCTTTGGTTATTTTAAGTTTACATATCTGAAGAGAAAAATGCCTTTAAATATTGCCTTTGAATCTGTGTTGAGCCTGTGATCCCCCTAGTGGTGAGAGACGGAACGCCTCCTGGGACGCTTATGAAGACGTTCCAGGAACAAGGTCTCTCATTTTCTCTCTCCTCCTCTCTTTCCCCTGCTCAGTTTTCTGAGTGGTATCACAATTTTGTCTATGGGTGTCATTTTATCAAAGGATAGCATTCCCTTAAAGAAATCATTTTTGGTGTGAAATTAAAAAAAGATTTGTAGATTCCTGAACTAGAAGATTTGTTGTCAATCTCAGGACAAGGACGTTCCATTTCAGTTTCAATAAAACACGTTTCCACAAAGGTAGCTGTGTCAAAAGTAGTTGCGCGAGTAAAACATTTTCTAGACACACTCAATAACAGAGCTGGATTAGTAAATGAGTCCACATCCCATTCCTGGCTGTCCAAATGGGTCACTTAATAAGAAATAATACGAGAATTTGTGAAACACTTTCCGGGAATTTAAACACGAAATAAAGTTTTTTAAAAATGTGACAATGATATACACGTGTCTCAGCCTCACACCATAGGGCTAAGCATATGCCATATATCATATTAGAGCAGCACATATCACTTGATGTCTATTGTTATTGGTCACCATTATCAATGACTGAAAATTCTGAATTCAGTAAGCAGACACATCTTTATTACATTCAAAGTATCAGCGAAATGAAGAAGGGCTGTAACTCACAAAGAATGGCACATTTATTTCTGTGTCCTTCACTGCCCCCCAGTGGCCAACTGTGGCTGCACATTTGAGTAATTCATCTGTTTCCCTATAGGGCAGTGATTCTTTACCTAGGCCTCCAGCCCTCTCAGCAATTCTGTATTTCTGTTCCACTTCACTATACTACACACGCAAATATCCAGCTTATAGATATGGCTTCCATAGAGCAAAAAGGTCAGCTGGCCTGGGGATGCATTTTAACAGCTAGACAATTGGACAGCACCATGCAAGTTATGTTTGGAGATTCAAATTTGGCTCCCCCCTCTCCATATAGTGTGTCTGATTCATGTGTGGCCTTTGATTAATAATATAATCCTCCTTGGGGTGGGAAGGTTCCAGTGCCCAGTGGTATCTGGCTTAGACTCATCACAAGATACATGGTTGGGAAATAGAAATGGAGGAGAAAAGAAGATAGTAAGTGATTTAATAATAACTAATGCAATCATAAGCTTAGATAATCTCTTTAATACTGCAATGAATTTAATACAAAGCCCAGCTGTGTGTTTGAAGAGGAAACCCAAACTCAGGGGACTTGCGAGTGCCCCACCACGTAGCCAAAGAGCCCGCCTGGACAACATCTGCCAAAGGAGGCTGGCGCTGAACGACTCCCCCGTCCCTGTTGACTTCAACAACGGCTGCGCGGCTGGTGCGGATCCCGCTGCAGGCTGCTCTCTCAAAATAAACCCGCGTCCTTGGCTCCAGCCGCCATCAACACAGACGTGGCCCCAAATGTCGGAACAGTTGGTCATTTGGGTAATTCGGTCCCCTTGGATCTGACTCAAACCTCCAGCCCGGTCCGAATTCAGTCATGGTAGAAGCACGTTGTCTGAATGGACTGACAGAAGCTCCCGTTTGTCTCAAGACATGTTTTCCCTTATTGTAATGACTATGCTGCTGACACAAACACACCACAACAGTCATTGTTTGGGGGCCAAATTAACTGACAATGTGCTGTGAGAGAATATATCTACGCAGGCACTGGTGTATCGGACGGAGTGAGTCTCTCCTAACAGAAGGTTACACTCGCTTCCTACACGTGCCACAGAGAGCATGCCTACAACTTCTGCCTGCTTAGAAAAGAAATGTAAGACTAACGTCAACACAACGCATTGATCAAGGTTTATTCGATGAAAACATAAAACCCTCTTATCTAGTAATCATACCTCAAAGCAATACGACACACTGTGTCGGCACGGTTCGTTCAAATCAACGTTCCTCGATAAGTCTCACAGTAGCTCAGTTACAGACCCTGCGCTAGAGGTCTGGATTTCCCGTTTAAATAGACCTCACTAAGTACTTTCTGTTATAAATCAAGCGTCTGGCGTCACCAAGTGGCTACATGGCGCTATTACACGACATATTGCTTCCTTATACGATTTTACCATCCCACTCACGGGTATTAATTATTCTTATGAATTTTCATCAATACACCATACTGAATGTTTTTGAACTGCCAGAAGAAACCCAAGTAAAAATGAATATGCAAACTTCATACAGCCTACACTATGGGGCGCCAAGTGTCAAGTGCTCATTTTTGTGCGCAAAATACATTCTATGCCTTTAAATGCATCTTTTCATGAAATCAGTTAACGTCCTGTTGCATTCGTCCACAGAAAGACTCCAGTTGCACGTTCAGAGGTCAAAGGGAATGTTACATTGCGTGCACAGAACTGATACCAGCACTTGGCATTTCGTGGACAGAAGGCTAAATGTATCTTCTTTCATTCATAAGAACAAAGCAATTTCGTTCACAGAAAGCATTTTGTCAACTAAATAAAGATTTAGGAAAGTCATTTTGTGGACGAAATGCATTTTGTGATTGAGACGTATTTTGTACACGGAAATAAGCGCTTGACACTTGGCGCCCCATGATAAGCACACAAACCCGGCGATCGCCGATAGTGAATGGTGGTACTCTTCAAATCGTAATTCCAGATTCAGTTTTTCAGCAATGGCTGCCTGTGGTTCCGATAGTGTTGTCGCGATTGATTTTTGACGACCAAGCATAAACCAACCCTGATTAAAATGGCATGCAGTGGGGGTCAGTTTTTGGTAGTGGCTCACTAGAAACGGTCTTTCATAGTCTCTTATAATGGCCTACTGGCGTAGAGAAGCCGCGCTTAAGATGAGCGCTATTCGCTCAAGTCAGTATTTTCAGATAATACCGTAGTAAATTGTATCGTCATTCTCCGTATTACCGTCGCAGGTCAAACTTTATTTTAGGGGGACACACACAATAGTAGTACAGGCTTACGCAATGTATTAATTAACCAGTAACTAAGTGTTAGTTAATAATTAACTAACATTGTTCCCGCATGAAATACATGACTGTCAGGAGTGATTAGATACAATTAGTTACTGGCTAATTAATGCATTAAGTACGCGTGTACTACTACATAATTGGTATCCCCATCTACAACAAATCAATGTTCTTTACAAATTTCAACGCATAAGTTTGGCGGTATGGTGAAGGACAATGATCAAAGATAAAATCCCACGAAGCTCTAAAGATTAGCAGGTTGATTTTCATTTGTTTATCTAAGACATCGTCCTTTAAAACTAAAAAAGCTGTTTGTGCTCAGTTTTTGCTTGCCAAAATCTCACCCTGAGTATAGTATTTATCCTAATACTTCTCTCCTTCTGTCTGTCGCCGTCAAATTATAATCATTAAGATTCCTCCAGATTTTTATCGCTTGTTATTTTTTAACCTAACAGGGAATCTTTCCTGAACGCAATTTACGTTTGAACCGACAACGTATTTAAACAATTTTAATGCGTATCTCCATTACGTGCGTCCGTTTTTTTCAGTTTATCCCATTTTACATCCTCTCTTATCATCCTGTCACTCCCCAAGGCAGCAGGGGTGGAAATGAAGCTTAGCGGCTGCGACGCGTGTGTATGCTGAGAACCCTGCTCATCAAAGATGCGTGTTGGGTTTTTAATTACATCTGGACTGTAATGGTCATAGCTGCGGTCCGCTGGGCTTTTCACACGAGCTCAGCGAACATCTGTACTGGAAATGATGCATATACTGGAGCCCGTTGCATTTACAGATGAGATCCCCGCTTACGGTGCGCATGGATAAACTTTTAAACACTGTGGCGTCTGAGAGTTTCTTGTATCTTTATGATGTAAACGAGCCCTTGTATCGGAAGTGCCTTCGTAGATCCCAATGACATTTCTGCCCCAGAGTCCTTGCATGTCAGACAGGTACTGCACCAGTGACCAATTTGACAACTTAAGCTGCAAGCCCTCTGAAGCTCTGAAGGCTGTATACCGACAGATAGCATGTGCTGTTGAGAAAGTCGGGCCCGATCTCTGCCTCAGGTCCCGCGTCGATCTTCTTTTTATTTGATAGGAACAAAATCCAGCCCTCCTTTGACGCACTGCTCCACAGGGAGGCCCCGAAGCAAAGTGCATAAGGTAGGGAGTACCCACCGGGCAGTATGTCGCACGCCGAGGGCAATTTAGACACACAAATGAACACACCTACATGCATTCGGACTGCGGGTGTAAACAGGTGTTGTAGGCTAATGCAAACATTACGCACATGGCAGAAGTAGGTTTCGAACGCAGGACTACCTACTGAGCCAGTATGCGGCCTAAAATAGACGTCAGTTTGTGATTTGTTCACAACACGTTTTGCCGTTTTTGACAATGCAGATGGGCAGATGCTTTTCACCTTAGTTTTAAATCAAATCATCTCGGATTCAGAAAAAGATCTCTCTGTGGCCCTTTGACTATGTGGTCTCCCCTCTTATTTGAAGGAATTTGCCAGACTCTCTAAAACGATATTTTTGTGCTTCCTAGCGAAGGTCTGACACGACTTACGTGGCTTGTCTCATGTTTGTATGCCGGGACGTGTTTTCCGCTGCGGGAGGCATCACTACGGAATAACGAAAAGGTTGAATGCCTAATTAATCGGGTTGATGACAGGAAAATAACCTTTAAGCTGCTAACTTTGCTGAAGGCGAAATGTACTGAACGGGCGAACCTTTTTAGAAATACAGTGAAATGGGCTGAGTCAGCCGTTTTCTTAATTATGTATTCAGTTGCATGTGTAATATGTCATCCCCTCCCCACAGTGTGAACAGTGAACCAGTATGCTCATTTTTGTTTTTTAAAAACGAAACCATTCCCGGGAAATGTTTTCAAACGAACACTGTGTAAACTAGACTTCTAATGGTTTTTCTTCATGGACGAACACGCAGATTTAAAACCAAGCTGGTGGTTGCATTTCTTTTTACTGGAGAAAGAAATTGTATATTGCAGGAGTCACTGTTCAGAAAGAAAAATCGTGATGTGACATATTAATGGAAATTGCCAAGGGAAAAAAAACTTTGTTTATTCCTCGTTTAAAGGACTGAGTGATCTTGGCGATGCTTTAATTTTTCTCCCTCTGTACCATCAATCGTAACCATGTTTCATCTGACCACTTTTCCTCGTCAGGATCACAGGGTTGACTGGGATTAGGACAAGTGGCTCCGAAGTCAATATCACCATAGCCTACCTGCTGTTGCTATGTAGGCTTTACACTTCTGGGAAATAATTTCAATATACCAAGACAAAGAATAAGTATTTATCTCGTACATTTCACTTGATCAATTTTAATGCACAGTGTATTTAAGATATTTTTACATCCCATTTACTTATCCTAAGTTCGTGCTCGCGTTTAATATTGACGTTATACATTCATTCATTTATTTTCCAACCCGCTTTATTCTATTGGGTCGCGGAGCCTATCCCGGAAGCAATGGGCACGAGGCAAGGAACAACCCTGGACAGGGAGCCAGCCCATCGCAAGACGGGGACACACACGGTCAATTTATTAACGCCAATTAGCCTCAGCATGTCATTACTTGTGGGGGGAAACCGGAGTACCCGGAGAAAACCTCACGACGACACAGGGAGAACATGCGCACACGTAACCCAGGCGGAGACTCGAACCCGGGTCTCAGGGGTGTGTATTTCTCTTCAGGAAAGCTGTTTATTGGCTTACGGAGTAATTTACTTCGCTAATATCGTGCCGATTTGATAGCAGGTAGGTAGATGACTTGTCCTGGCCCGTCAGCTTCCACGCAGCTTCGGCACATGCACGCGCGCTCTCTCTCAGCTTCGGACATCACGCGCTGCCGGTAGCAGTTGGGTTGTTTTGGCGGCTGCATCGTGCTGTTTTTACGCTGGTTTGTGTTCCTGTAAGTAAAGCCAACCAAAAAACACCCATTCCGTTTCTAAAAAATGGAATAACAGCCACAAAGTGTAACGTGAAGGTCATTTAACCTCGGTATATTTCCATTTTAAACGCCATTTAAAATATGTATTTTCTGCGGTTGGCCGCCTTCCTTTTCTTGTCCCTGTTCAATTAAACTTCCCTCTACACCCTGTGTTCAGGGAAATAAAGGCGTTCTACTCATCAGAAGCGCTGACAAACTCCGGCATGCACACAATATTTCGCCTGCCGTGGGACCTGCGGGCGGTACTGAGGTTTGAGGGGGAGGGGTCAATAGTTGCTGGGTGGCAGTTTTAATGGTGGTAATCAGTTTGGAATGGACTTGTGGGTCAGTAATGAGGTTTTAATGATGCAAGAGAAATCGGCTTGGCGATTCCGAATAGCGGCGACGGCCCCCCGCGGCGCTGCGCCGGGTAAGCTGAGGACGAACCACACGGTGACGAGCTGGTACATTGAGGAGCGCTCCTTAAGCCGCCCCTGATGGGTCATCATACCTGGCAGCAGCTGCCAGGCACCGAGAGCAGTGCTCCTTGCCGGTGACGCGTGCTGTCTGGGCAGGGTTTAGACAAGAACCAGTAGGTGGTCGTAAGTAATTAAGAAACTGGCTTTTTGACCAACAGGATGATGGGGAGGGGGAATGGGTGACTGAATCACTCTAAAAATAGAAAAATGATCACACTCCACAATCCCCAGTGTTTAATCAGAGCGGTACAACCTAGTATATAATCACAATCTTTTTTCTTTTTACATTTTTTTGGGGGGGGGGAGGATTGCAGTCAGAGCCAGAGGAGGTTAATTTATGAAGGTAAAATTCAATATGCATAATGAGTGAAGCCAGAGGTGAAAGAAAATTCTAGTGGCAGGGATTAGCAGGTGTTAAACCAGTCTGTGAAGTGATGGGTTTCTTTCAGCACCCAGTAAAATTTAAGAACTGTGATCTCTGGCTACTTGACTAAATATGCTTATTAGGAATTTTTGTGTAACATTTTACTTAGGGAAAGAAAGGCACACACATTCTTCGACGTATAGACATTCAAACACCTGCAGGTTTCTGTCTTGGAACAGTGAACAGAACTGGTGTTCGGGTTGGGAAGGTACCAATTTTTACATGGGAAGGGTTTTTGTATTCAGGACTTACATCTGTAGCAAGGAGCTGGTTTTGCAGCTTAGGGCACCAAAAAAGAGAGAAAAAAACTCAGGCATGGGTGTCTGAGAGGAAAGAGGAAACGGCAAATGGATTCAGTATTGCTGTCTGGAATTTGAGTCTGGCTGGATTTACTGGGGGCAGGCAAATAACAACAGAGCAATTTTTACATTCATTCAGGAACCTGGGACAGGTGGAACCTATCAATACAAGTTGAAGGAGCAAAACTTCAACAATGGCACGTTTAGGGATCAGTACTTACATTTTTCACCTCACAATAATGTGAGGTTGTTGTGTATGATTCAAAGAAAAAACTACGGATCTGAAGCTGTGTCACTGGTGTTCTCCGTTCTTTGCTGCTGGTTATTGAAGCTGCTGTTTCTGTCCAGGAGGGGGCAGTGTTTCCCTGGCATTCCCTAATTCGTCCTTCTTTATTCTGCAGCAGGAGGAAAGCATCATAAACAGAGAGCCTAAATTACTGCTCAGCAGAGGTCAGTTATTGAAGTGCAGAAGCACTCATTGTGGAGCTGTGGGAAACTGTTATCCTCTGCATCTCAGCTTATGCATCACTGAGGTGATAGGTGGAAAAAAAAATGGCGGCTGTGAATCACACATACTGTACAGACGTCCTCCAACGAGAGGCAAAATTCTCTGGTTATCAGTGCAGAGGACTGGGTCTCTTCCCCTCCTCTGGTGCCTAGGCCCAACTGCTATGCTCTTTGTGCTGTCCAGAGTAGTGACCTGATGATGGCAGAAACACTGACTAAAAAGGGTCGCATCATGTGTTTGGGGTAGATGTAGGTAGGGTGGTGTGACATTTACGTGTGATGTAAGGTTCAGGTTAGCCATAGATTTGTGCCATTTAGAAACATACAACTTAAGTGTATTGTAGTACCTAAATTGACCGTATGTGTGACTGAGTGTGCAATGTAAGCATTATGTTATATACAAACAATGACTTAACAAATCGTCATGTTCATCTGTTTATTACGTGGATTTATATAATCAATATAAATACTGAGGACATGCTTTTTGGGCAAAGGGATGGATTTCCTCGCTGGTTCCTTGTTCGGAGCCTCAAAACGTGTGTAAAAGTCATTTAATGCATCCAGCAAGGAGGCATCAATGCTACAGGCCTGAGGACCAAGTACTGTAGTACTTTAGTACAGTGTGAGGTCACCCTTTCACTGCTTTGTTAACCCCCTTTGTTTGCAGTAAGAGCAACTTCTGACTGCAGTTAAGATTTACATCAACTCTATCATTGCGTGCAATGGGGTGGCACCCATCTAGGATTATCTCTGGACCCCCGCAACCTTGCAAAGGACAAGTGGGTATTGAAAATGGATGGATGCATCAGTGAACCTTTGTCTGCCATTTGACTTGTATATGAAGTGAAGCGGTTAATTATCAGTCCACCAACAAAGTGCGCAACAATGAAATGTGTCCTCTGACTTTAATTCATATGTGACATAGTGATTTAGCAGCGGGCAGCAAATCCAGCATCCATGGAGCAGTGCTTGGGGGAAGTTTCTTGGCCAGGGTACTCTTCTGGTACTCTTCTATAACCATTAGGCCATCAATTGGAAAACAGGAGCAAACTCTCTATGGATAGCACTTTGAGCGTGGTGTACATTCCATGAAAAAAGGTCATTTGTTTTGTCCAAGGTTTTTTATCCTTTCTGAAATCTGTGAGGCGGACAATGGCTAAACGGGATTTTAGGCACGGCTCTCCGTTTGACTCACATGGAGGAAGGATGGCTTGTGCTGTTTTGCCAACGTGATGACAGTCGCCACATTGGAACACTGGAAACATATTTCCCAGACCTTGCAGTGGGGATAAAGGGATTTACTCGCAAAACGGGGGGAGGAAGGTCAATGTCAGCAGCACTTGAATGTCCTGTTGAACCATTGAAAAGATCGTGTTAAACGGGTTGACTGAACAATTAATCAGAAGGTGTGTTAGAATCCCAATCAGAGGGGCTGTGATGTATGCAAATGAGATCATCGATGTGCTGGTTTGCGTTCAGTCTTCAAATTAAGAACTCATTAATGGCACCGGCACTCTGCTTAGCTTGTTGTTTCATTAATAGGAATTACGAAATGATAATAACGGGAAACCCATATTTGTTTTCCACAGAGATGGGATTTTATTAGGAAAACTGACATGCCGGAAGTAACACAGATTCACAGATGTCTGAAACTCAGACTCTTCACCCAGAGGCCTGCAAAAGTGCCGCTCCATCCATGTTGACTTGATACAGTGGAATTTTTAACCAGTGTTGGTGCTCCTTGATCGGTTCAGAACTGTGGTCAATCCTAAACTCATGTTCGGCTTTAAAGACAAGGCCGTGCGCAGAGGAAAGAAACCTCTAGACACAGTGTGGCTGAACTGTAATCAATTCAAATGTTATCAAGAGAAAAAACGTGCAGTGCTTTTTGACTTAACTATAAACTTCACATCTCCAGGGGGGTCAAGCTGCCAAACCTTGGTAAAAGTCATATCTTGACTATTAAATGTTTTGTTTGTATTGTCTGTATTTGTTTATATTGTTACTTTAGATGTTTCACTCTTTGTTTATACATGGTTTTCTTTTTTGTTCAGTCTAGCTTTCAGCACCTTTGCTTCTTTTCACTCAGGTGGACACATGATTTTTTTTCTGTAACAAGTCATGTGGCAAATTTAGAATATGAGCTGCTGCTCGAGTACAGTAACCTGTGAATGAGTACAGAGAGTCACACAGTGGTCCCTGACAGCGGTCTGACTTGTTTAAAATGACCTTGATTACAAGAGGATAGACGTAGTATGTTAGACTGAAGTGGGTCGAGCTGCCTAAGAATTATATGGGATAATAAAAAGTGAGTGACTTGCTTGTATTTTGAAAGCCATTGGTTTTATTTCATAGCAAGGAGGCTGTGTGTGCATGGGGGTAAGATGTATGGTGTGGACCAGCTAGCGCGAAGTGGGGGCTCGTAGTGGTTCTGCTTTGCGAAATGTGAACTGATTCGGGGGCTGGCCTTTGCTGATGGTATGTTTTTCCCCTCTGTTCTGTAATTACAGCAGGCTGTGGCCAGCAGGGCGCCACGCCAAACGGCACAGAGCAGATGGTCCAGGCCGCTGCATCGTCAGGTAACCGTGACGACCGCCCCCTGCTGGGCCACCTCATATTATGGCTTCTCACAAAATAATGCAAATTAACCACGTTGGAGGCCATGGCTAAAAATGAAAAATTACCAGAGAGGCAGTGGTGTCGTCAGCAAATGCAGCCTCCTCCGAGACTCACGAAGCACATCTACAAAACATTCTGTTGGGGATACAGCTGTGCTCGGATGAGCTCTTTCGTGATGAGCAACGGTGATCATTTGAGGTATAAACTGAATGGCTTTATTTATTCTGCTAGCTTAATTAGCACTGGGCCTCAGCACCAAGGCCTGGTTGTGGTCTTCCTCTTCCAGGAGGATCGCTGTGGTTCTGTATTGCTTCTGTGGTTGTTTCTAGGCATGCAAGTAGTGGTCACTCCGCAGTTGTTTACGGATGTCCATTTGGAGTTGAAATTCCTATTATTGTCGAGGCACATTATCTTCCATCATCATACGCAGAGTTGAATGTCTGTGGTTTGCTGCATTTCTCTGACTTGGTTGGCTTTGATTTGGATTGTCTCTACTCCCCAAAGACCCCTAATCCTGTCACCCGAGACTCTGTTCACATGTTTGGTCAGACATCGGTGACGTGGATTATAGATGCTCTGTTCTAAAAGCAATTAGGAGGAGTCTGAACAATACCCATTCCTGATCAAGTAGTTTGTGGTGTCAGCGTGCAGTAAGCACTGGGTCAGGCTCAAACTTGTTTTGCTGAGGGAAAAGTAATATGCGAGGGTAAACAATTAAAAATAACAAACATGCATTTGTGAAACAATGGGTCAGAAGTGTAGCGAAGGCATGCACTTCCTAAGTCTCCCAGAAGGAGGCAGTCGTACATCTCTCAGGGAAAATGCAGAACTGGATTTACTACATATTTATTAATCCTGTCATGTGTATGTGATTTTTGAGTTCTGCAGCCCCCTTGATGCTTACTTCTGTGTGAAGGACACATGGGGACTGAAGGCAAAGTTTGCCAGTGAATAATGCAGCCACCCACCTTTCTCACGACGGTCGATTTGTCACCACAGGTGCTGGGGCTGGTGGCTGCAGGATGTCTGAAATGGTCTGGTGTGTGTGTGTGTGTGTGTGTGTGTTGGTTAGCTTGTATGAGTGTGCATGTGTCGTGTGAATGAGGACATATATAGACGGGTCACCACTGCAGCATCCATCCTTTCATTCATCTAACATCCTTAACTGCTTCTCATGAATCACAGGACACGAGGTGGCGGATGCACTGGATGAGATACCAGCCTGTCATAGACCCTGCAACATGTAAATGAATGTGCTATGAATCACTGGGCTTCCATATCAGGCGGTAATATTTTAGCATCTTATCCAGTTAACAACTCTGCACAAAGCTTACTGCTCTCGCTGATTATGTGCCCGTATGGCTGCTCTTTGGCTGTTGAAATGTTTATGCACTGAGCTGTAAGTCTCTATTTCAAAAGTCTCAGGCAAATGAATAAACAAATTTAAATGTAATTTAATTAAACTGTGAATTGGCGGGGAGGGGAGGGGGGGCGTCTTTTTTTTAAGTGTACAATCTCAGGCAGGGAGAGGATGAACATTGCTGGGAAAACTGGAAGTCAAGCCACACTGGCAGCTGGGTAGTCCAGGTTCGCATAACATAACAACACCTGTCTTTGTGAAGGTTCTTGGAGAGGGAGCATATTTCCACCTAGAAAAAAGCAAAGTTTGTGATGAGACTTCTAGTATCAGACTGGTGGGAAGTGCACTGAACATTAAACAGTGTGAACATCTTTGTGAGCAAACTGCGCCCAGTCACTGGGCAGATGTTGCTCAAGTGAGGCCGGAACAGAACAGCCGACGGAATCCGAGATCCCCCTGCAAGGACAGGTTTGAAAGGGGTGCAGAATTTCGAGAGTGAGATAGGACAAAATGTGCATCCGTAGGCAATATCCGGAACGCTTTTGCAGAAGCCGCATGGCAGGGTGGCGAGGACAAAGCCACTGTCAAAAATAGACCTTCTGAAAGCCCCACGTTACAGTTTGCAGTGAAGTACTTGAATAATCCTGGAAAGATCCGGTCAACAGTGTTGTGGAAATGAGCCATTTTTTTTCCAAAATGTGAAGCCTTTGGTTTGTTGCTAGACTTGCACAATTGCCAGACAAAGGAGGTTTATTCAGTATTATCACATTTTCACAGCCAAAGTTGCCAACAAACCGATAACATTTATAAGCGTGTGAATCATGAATTTGTGTCATGGGCAAGTAACAGTTGACTTGGTTATAACTGATCGAGACTGGAGGGGTTGGTAGCCACGGTCACGTGCTGTGCTTTTTGTTAACAGGGCTAAGGGGTGGATCAGCTGGGAATGTTCAAGGGTTTTCAGATCTGCATTTATCCCTGTTCTACTAATGACGATAATCATTTATTACAAATATAGGTAAAAGCATTGGGTAAGTTGATGTACATTTTCTAGGTAACTGAAGCTCCAAAAATATATTAATTTCCGCTCTCTGTAATTCATGGTTTCCTGTAGGGCAGGAATTGTTTTTCACTCCTTGTGCCTCCCCACTGGGCCTGCTTTTGTATTTGGTACCTCATTGTAGTCAGTGTTGACTATGTGTTATGCTTATCAGGGCTGCCGCCCCTCCCCTACTCTGAGCATGAGATGCTTCTTCAATCGACACCCCTGCCGATGCGCTTATTTTTCACACTGTGCATCGATCGCGTGAACGCACCGCGCTTCTCCCTTCGAGGCCAACATCCTCCCAGCCAGGAAAAAGTGATAGAACAGCCCTGGTCAGAATCTTTCACATTTCCGTTTTATTTATTAAAATAATCTTTGGCAAACCACTGAATTTAGCGACACATTTACTGAACAACTCACTTATTAAAAGTAAATAGTGGTAATTTGGTATCTGTAGTAAATGGAAAAAGTACTCTCTTAACTATATTACCGATACAATAAGGGATCACAAGAACAACAAACCTCAACAAGCAATAATTAATTTTGTTATTTAATTGGAATAGCCTCACACCAACTAGCCTGCCATTCATTTACGCTGGGAAGTTTTTGTGCTTAAATCACTTGTATCCCCTGGGCATCTTTGAACGTCAGCTTTACTCCTTATTTGTTCAGATGCCACCGCAATGATGTCAGTGGTAACTAAAGCAGAGTGAATCACCTCACAAGCAGGAGTTCACCCTCTAGGTGTGGTATTTTGAAAGGCCGGAGTTGCACGGGTGCCAATCCGGAACGTGAGCTATCTCCGCAATCCCTGCCGCTGCCTCTTCCACTCCCCTCTCAACTCCCACACATCTCACGTGACTTGTGTTCTAGCTTGGATGTCAGGTGGAGATTGGCCTATTTGCCAGTCATTAGGAGAAGACATGTAGCTGTTTCTGGGGAGGTGGTGATGATCAACACAGGATTAGCCCTTGGCCTCCATGACATGCAAACAGGGCTGCTTGCCCATCCAGGCCTTGGTGTTGGGGTTAACAGGGAGCGGGCAAAACCGTTAGTGACTATGGGAGTTACCTTTTGTGACTGGTGATGAAATCCTTGAGCAACAGATCTCATGGGCCGAGACAAAAGAAGAGACTCGTAATCGAATTACATCAAGGCTTGATCTGTGCCGCCTGCCCTTTTGAGTCAGCACTCAGAAAGACACAATAACCAGGCTTTTCCCTGGAGTATCTGTTTTCCTACCCCATGGGATATCTTGTATTCCTGCTGATTGAATTTGTGTTTCACGACTCTATGGTTTAGAATGGGAATAGTTTGCTCTATTTTAATGTATATAATCTTAATATGTGTGTCTGCTGTTCTGTTCCCATTATGCAAATTCCCCTGGATCCAATTGAGTTGGGTGACTGATGGACAACCAATACAGTAATGAACCATCTACTTGGACTGAGGTATGTAGGACCATCAGATGGTTGTTGGGCGGACTGTGTTACTTGAAAGTACTTAATGTCTGCTGTCTCTGCTTTTACTGGCATGACTGATTGGCAAAACCTGTAGCTGACTCAGACTGCCATTAATGCCAAGTAACCCACAGTTGAGTGCCTAGAATTAAATCATAATACAGTGAGATGTTTTGGGGTATGATTTCACAGAGAGCGGCTACACTATGGAGAATATGATACCCCCTTCCCCCACCATGAGTGTGCCTCCGATTTGTTGCGTGCCTCCAGATACGTTATCTCTAGTGTATCGTGCGATACACACTTCTATACATGGGTGAACTCTTCGGGTAACCTCTGACTTTTCCCCAAAGCTGACAAATTGAAGAACAAGTTCAAACTTTATAAAGCAAATCTTCACTATATGCAGAGATTGCAACAAAAATTCTACAATGATCCTTTGGCCAAATGACATCACAAGGCAGTCACCTGCCATTCCAAAACTGAGATTCTGCTCACAGGATCTTCTGATCCTGTAGCATCTGTTGGTGATATTTGGACTTTCAGAATGCTATGACAGGGCAATCTCATTATTGTTTAGGGCAATGTTATTCAAATCACGGTCCTCGAGGTTTGAGCACTGCTGGTTTTCCAGACTCCTTTACCTGTGAGCCAGGTGTGAAGCCTCTGACCAATCAGAATGAGTAATTATTAAACTACCTGGGAGAACTGAAAACAAGGTCTGTATTTGGAATCGAGTTCCAGATTTGAAGAACCTTGGTTTAGGGGTTAATTTCATGTGATGCGGCATATTGGCCCTGCATTACAACCTGGGACCTTGTATCAAGTAGGGGGGAGGTTCTGAAGCTCAAAGCGTTCCACTGACCTCACCAAATGCCAGTTAATTAACGGCCAGGTGATGTTGCCTTCATGGCTCTATCTGGCATGTCTTGATCCCCCATAAGCACTCTAGGATCAATCTGGTATTCAGGTGGGTTAGTGTGAATGAGGCAAGGCTGAAGGCTGAGTGCCCTTGCACGGTTATCTTAGTGCCGCAAAGTGGCTGCAGATGTAACAAATTAAGAATAAGGCTTGAAACTGATTTAATATTCAGAAATAAATATGCAAATGTTTTTATGTATATGCCCGTACATTTTCATTTATGGCCAATCTAAACCATTTTAGTTGCAGGTTTTGGTGCTGCATATATAACACATTTTAGCACCTCCTGTCTTCAGGAGGAATTAATAACATTCGTTTTTATATATGTTACTGGGATAAGTCTGCCTCCCACCCACAAAGACGTGCAAAGATCTGTCATAAAATATAAGCGTATCGTTACCACCTGTTAGTTTCAAAGTATGTTTCTGCTTATTTTTACAGTACAATCAAATATTTTGCATATATAAAGTTATGAATAACAACAAAACAAGCTGAGGAAATAACACAAGGCAGCTACCTAAGATAAGAACATACCTTTAAATGATTTTTGAACTGTTTGGTCTTTACTAATGAGGGTCGGTCTTTAGTCC
>JAABNX020000053.1:3781423-3797277 GCA_015163995.2 Mormyrus lacerda | reverse complement strand
GGTTGAAGTTATTAGCTCCTTAAAATGTCAGTCTGATATGTCATTTATAGCAGAGCGTCTGAAGTTCATAGTTGTGTTAAAGTATAGTGGCTATTTATATTAAACTGTAATCTGTATGTATAAATCATAGGCAGTTGCAGTCGCATTCCTTAAAGGTTGTGCCGGCTGTTTACTGAATAATCGTACTATATATTGCACTCAAAGATCATGCACAGTGCAGACGCGTTTGTTAAAGGATACGGAGATACTCACTAAAGGACTTCTCTTTATATATGCATACAGCAAGATAATGCAGCGTCTTCATCCTTGTTAAAGTCCAATAATACAGCTGGCTGCACTGATCCGGTTCTACCCCCTCCTTCTTTACTAGAGCCCAAAACAGATCGATGGGCTACCCCACTGCCCACTCCCCAGTAATGTCTCTTAACAAAATCGCTGTATTTAGCTGTTTTCAAAAACTGGGTACTGCGTACTGTGTGCTGTATACTTTGATCAGTATATGCTCTGTCCTGCGTTTTGTCAGTCGGTATAGTATCCAGTACTGTATGTCAGCTTTTTCATAAGAGTTTTTTGGCACGCTACTTTTGACATGAGCTCCCTACAAGAAATAGCTTCTTGCAAATAAAATAATTAAAAATAATAAGTAAATGGTAAACTTGCCCAAAGTGTCATATCTTGTTAAGCCCCATGTGTATTGCAAGGACACGTACATTGAAATGTGTAGTCATTACAGAGACAACCAGGGCAAAGAATTATGCGCAAGCAAATTGCGAAAGAATGTAATACTTTAATAAATAAATTACAAATTGTAAGTAGGCTATACATTAACACATAATTAGAATTACATAAATTAATCAAAATGACAGTAACATTTAGTTTATCGTCTTGCAGGCTGTGATTAGAGGGTAGTATTTGGGGTTAAATCCCATCTCCCATATCCTGGGTGTATAGCTGAAAACTAAACAGCTAGCCCAAGGGAAATATAATAGGGAAATGTTAGCTGCTAACATTAGCTAGCTTGCTGATCCATGTGGAATACCTTGCTTGATCGGTCCAGTTAGTTTGATGTTGGTTTGTTATACTTTGCCCTCCCTTTTAAAAATGATAATAATAATAATAATAATAATATAAAACAATGAATAAAAGTTTCAACAAATAATTTTTATTCAGAGGCTGAGCTCTCCCTGGTGACCATCAGGTGTAGAATTTTTTTCAAAGTTAAAGAGTCAAAACGAGGCAGTGACATTCTGCCACATTATATTGTGGGGTGCAGTAGGTAGTAGGTAGGGAGACTGGTCTTGTACATATTTCAAAATCTGTACGATGTCAGGGCATCTTTGAGGCACTGCAAATTTCATATTTTTCTTGTACTGCAAACAACACTACTTAGTCAGTGTGTAATAGTAGTTTCAAAAACAGCCTTTGAATTTCTAATGGCGTCAGCGGTCCAGGTCCACACCCCCCCCAGTTCACTGCTATACCTATGTCCTCTGTGCTGGTCCACACCTAGTAATGGGCATGCCTTGTGGATGGGGTTCATTGCTAAGCAACCCGATTTGGAAAGAGGGTGGAGGGGATGAAGCCGGCAGGGCACCATGTCACAGCTCACCAGGGAACAGAGCCCAGATCTGTTTAGCCCTGTGTCTGGATCGTCTTTGCAGGCTTATGTGCCCAGGCAGGCTTGTCGGCCAGGCCGTGTGTCACAGTCGCTGGGCAGCTGGCAAAAAACCAGGCCTGGAAAGGTGCCTTGGCAAGGCCTTTCAGCTTGGGTGGCCGGTCCAGTAAATCCGAGTAGACATGGGTTCTCCCTGGTCTGACACATGACGCGTTCCACCCATGTGACGCAGCCTGGCCAGCTGTAGCATCCCTTTGGCTGATTTATATCAATAGATCATAGATCATAATTATTGTATGAACTACATGTGTATTTACCTTCAAATTGCTTCAGTTGTATAACTCTAATTTTCTTTCATAATGCATGGTTTATTCACTTGATATCCTGCTGCATTTTCACTACACTTTTCCTCTGAAATTATTTGCATTTTCAGTACACTTTCCTTTGATATAACCTGTTGTTATGACCTTTGTTCTAGTTGTGTCTTCTTAATTCTGGTACAGAGTCATTGTGGCTACCTTGATTGAAGCAATCAAAGTACAGCACTCAAAGCAAGGCTTTTAGCAGCCAAGTATAGGGGGGCAAACTGGTGTTTTGCTGAGCTAATGTGAGGGCAGTGATGCTTTATGGCGTGAAAATATAAAGGCGCTGATGATGTTCTGCAGGAAAATGCAAAACTCTGATCATCTTGCTGTGATTATAAATCAAGCCCCATGACAGCTGTAGCATGTTTGGATGCATTCATCTTGTCCAGATGTCTGGTACGCTTCCCAAAATCTCCTCCTTTTTACAAAGCAGTAATATTTCCCCTGCTTTAATTGCTTCACGATAAGTTGTGAAAAACTCATTTTTATTGCGGTGATGTTCTGCATTGAGGATTTCTGTGTCAATTACACAGATAATTCATTCATTTCAGATCACTCACCCAAACCTCTCTCCTGAAGCTGTAATGTAATGCAAAGCAACTTTAATGGGTTAAAGTCTTGGGTAACTCATTGGCACTAACAGCCCCAGTAATAAGACATACTTTCAAATATTTGAAAAAGATGTGCTAACATGAAGCGAGGGGCTGTCCTCTAGATGCGCTTTTTGGCATAATGTGATACCTCAGCCTTGCACTTAATGTATCATAATCTATATTAATGTATATCATTCTCTAGTGATTTATTGCATTGTTTACAGCAAGTCAGTAATGATGTTCTAGGGAACTGGAAGGAAAGAAAGGTATGAAGATTCTGGCTATAATGATAAATTATTTTACAACCTGAGCTAATTGTCTCAGAAACTTTAGTTAACAGCCAATATGAGCTGGCCCCAGGCAGCCTGCCTTTAATGAAGAATAATGATGGATGGGATTACTGCTGGCACATTCTCCGGCGAGCGAGGCGACGTGACGCGATCCCCATCAGGCGGATAGGGCACATCTTTGGGGGGGGGGGGCGCGCTTAATATATATTCTGCTTGTGTGTAAAAGAGAAGGGACTGATAGAGATTAGCATGGCTGTAAAACCGCATGGGACAGGAAATCTGGGCCTCTGCAAACCTTGGGGTGGAGGATGCAGATGACGTAGCACCAATTGGATTTTAATGTCTGATTTATTGTTCCACATTGTGCATCTTTCTGCTGGATATTAATACTGTCTCACGTGGAATGACCTTGGAATACCCCCGGACCAAAGATGACATTCCATCACGTTACCATGCCAGGTAACTGAACTTTAATACTTTAATGTCTTTGGCTCTAACCTGAAACCTTTTTGGAAACTGAACACAAATTGTCTAAATATATCTTTTTTTGTGTTTTCTTTTTGTTTGTTTTTTGTCCATTGCCTCTTTACTATCACTGTCATGTTATGAGGTATTCAATTCTCCTGTTAAATTATTGAAGTTGTTTGGTTGGTCATGTATTTTATTGGAATTTTAAAAAAATTGAATTGGCATTGACTTGCGTGAGTCAATGCCAATCTTGCACATGGCCCCTCTACATGACCTTCCTCTTCTTCCTCTTCACGGTTATCTTTAGGGTTGCCCAACTTTGATTGAATTGCTGGCTGTTGAGATTTTCAGTCCGAGAGAAGTCTGCACACACATGCACACTCATATACTGTACGTGTGCGTAACAGTTTTATTACCTTGTAAATAATCTTTCCAACTACTTCAGTGCTTGGGATGTAGCTAATTTTAGGTTTATAATGGAATAATATACATTTGGGGTAGAATTTTTTGCATGACCATGAGAGTCTGAAAGCATGTGTGGCATGCCAGATGCATAAGAGCTGACAACCCTGGTTATTCTCCTCATGTTCATGATAAAAGGCCCCACCATGAGCTCTACATCTGTCCCTTTCAGCTTTCGGCGAACACACCAAGCCTTGCGTTGCTTAGAAACCCGTCACTGGAACAGGGCACCGTATTACCAGATTATTACATAGAGCGAGACTCCACTGGCTTTATTCGCTTTACCGAGTGTTCTCCTTGGAGACAACGGATTGTAAGTGTGGGTGGGCAGCTCTATCCCTTACAGGCCGAGACACTGAAGACCTCGCCATAGGCATGACAGATTCCGTTCATGTGAAAACGAGCTCAAAGGTGTGACAGTTCTCTTCCGGGTGCAGTTACTCTGGTAATTTGCAGCTGTACCTCACTGGCACTGGAAGGCAATCAAAATAGGCTGGGAGAATCTTTTGTATTTGACAGTTTTTAAACCGACTTTGGAACTTATTGTGCAAAGAGATTGAGCAGCTCTGAAATCCTTGATACTCGGAAAGGTTCAACCAAATGCAGGCTAATGGATAATGTTCACAGCTGGTGACATTACAACCCTGTGTGAAAAAAAACACAATTTAACACTGCATGTATCTGCCTTCAGCAGTCAGCTTTAATGCTAAATTGTAATTTTTAAAATTCCAGCAATGCTTATCTTTGATCTTGAGTAAAACTATTGTATGAACGAATGTTCTTGTCTGTTGATAAGAACCAAATAAATCCCTATCAGCCAGCCCATAGCCGGTATCTGATGGAGGATGAGAAAGTGAGTGTGGAATCTCAGGAGGACCTGGATACAGTTTAGCCTGCTAATTACTTCTGCCTGTCTCTTATATCCTGCTGTATATTTACATTGGCATGGTGTGCCATTTTGGCCTTCGCCAATCTGAACACCCTAGAAAGCGAAAGCCGTTCCCGGGGTTGTCAACTTTGGTCAGGTGGCTGGTGTGAGATTTTCAATTTGAGACAAGTCTGCACACATATTTACGTGTATGACAGTTTTATTCCTTGTAGATAGTCTGTAGGGTTTGCGAACTACCCCAGTGCTTTTGATATAGCTCATTTTAGGTTTATAATGGAATAATATAGATTTGCCGTAGGATTTCTTGCTTGTGTGCGAGAGTCTGAAAGAGTGTCACAGGAGACGCATGAGAGTTGGCAACCCCACTTTCCTGTCTCAGCCTCCACCCTAATAGCAGTTTTTAATAATATCACGTTGCCAGAGAACCCTATTGCCACTGAAAAAGACGTCGCTGTCTTGAAGAAGGACCCCAGAGCCTGTCTGCGCCGCAGGAGGTTTTCTGGGAAAAATATAGGATAACGTGGAGACAACCTGGTATTATATGCATGTCAGATACTAGGCAAGGAATATCTACTGTGTGAACCCGGCTACCTTTACGCTTCTGAAGAGTAGCTAAACGATTACACAGCATCGAATTCATCCATCCCTCAGCTGCTTATCCTGGGCTGCATCACATAGGATAGCAACAATATACATTTATTTTTTTGATATTCCTATGCTTTTCAATGTTCATCTACTTTTACTAGTTACTGGTGTTACCAACATAACTGAACTGTACTGTCTGCACGTATACAGGCCGCAGTTTAATCAGCATTAAGTGCAGCTCTCGACCTCAAGCTGTACTGGTGAATAAACCAAGCAGGGGCAAGATCCAATCCTGTATTTCATTTCAGTGGCTGCTGGTAGATGCTGATTAAATGTATTCCATTTGAACTTTCTCCATAGCCCCCCCCCACCAATTTTGGAATCAAAAACAGGCACTACTACACTGGTGAAGAAGGAACGTTACAAAGGGCCGGAGCAAGGGGGGGGGACTACAGATTATGATGCCATGGCTGAGATCAAGTTGCTTTGGCAGAGTTGTTCTGCAGGAGCCTGGGTGGCTCTTGAGCCCAGTCCTCCTCATCTCAGCTCCGGCTGAGCGTTTCTGCCAGGCGGCACTGCTCAAGGGCTTAATTAGGACAGATCATTTGGTGCTGGTTATTTTCAGCATTGCTACACGCTGGCGAGTGCCGGTAATGAAACAGCCTGGATCCCTAAAACGGCTGGCTCGGCTCGCCGAACTGACGAGGCAGCCCACCGACGAGAGGGAGCCGGGTGACGCGCAGAGAACAGCATCGATCAACGTCGCGTTTTGGAGCAGGATGGGCAAGATGCGGAGATGAATGGCAATCAGAACATCTGATCTTTAATCGCCAGGCCTTCCTTTGTGAAGGTCTTTTCGGGTCTTTCAACATGCCTCGTCTGCTGTACAGTCCTGGCACTGACTGTTGGCTTTGAATCCAGGATGCTGACATGCTGGCCTGATATTTTCTGTCAATTAAAAGAATATGACAGACATCTGAAAAGACACTTAGTGGAAGTTAATGGATGTCCAGTGGATGGGGCCTGTGGCTTTTTGGCAGATCCTGGACCTTTGATAGCAGAGCAATAGATGCTAGTCCTTTTGGTTCTAAAAATACCACTACTCCTCTACAGTCAATGGAATTGGCTTGGTCCAAGGACGGTCATTCTCATTCTGACCTGACCCAAGAGGTATTTGCATTAGGATGTTAGGATGCACTAGAGAGTCGCAAGGTGGGACACATCTTGGTTCTTGACAGCTTGATTGGGGGTGGGGGGAATGGCAGAGAGGAGGATTACATGGCAAGGGGAGAGAAAACGGGGCTGCTGCCTTGTGGAATGTGGACAGCTGGGCAGTAACTGGCTGGACATGGGTTACTGTTGAGACTCAATGGGGGAACTCGCTGTATTGTGGAGCAAGCCGCTTTTGTAAAAACTCAAATAAGCCTTCGAGTTATTTAAATTGCTTTGGGTATTGTGGCCTTTTTCCAGAGGAAGAAGAACAAATAGGGTTATGTAATGTTATGTGAAGGTCATTCTACAGCAGAATAGTCTAACAAGGCTAAAATTGCTTTGGGGGGGGTGGAATCTGTCCTTGAATGATTATCTACTTTTCATACGCATTTTAAGGCATCATGACTAAGAAATGGGACACTGTGCACAAACTATGACATTGTTGCGCGATTATACACTTTTTGTTTTCACATTGCATTAATCAGCCCATGTTCAGCTTAGGAGAGAAGCTGTTTTGGACACTAACAGGGTCTGGGCCAAGGGGAGCCCTGGATCCTGGCTTGGAAGGCCCACAGAGCCAGCCGACGGTCATGCATGGACACTTTCAATTTGAGCTTGATCCGCTTCGGCCCCACAGCCCGTAATGCCTGCTAATGGAAGTCACATTAGGTTATCTAGTACGCTTGAGGTTTTTATAGCTGTGAAGGGAGCTAACAGGCTTAACCGTATCGCGCTGGCGAATCTCCCCCACCCCCAAAATACATCGGGAGCTGTGGCCCCTCCCAAACCAGGTCAGAAACAGTGGGTCTACTTTTCATCCCTCTCCTTTGTCCAACCCTCTGCCTCTCACATTACTTCAAATAATAGCTGTGGGTGCTTTTTCTTTTTACATTTCATTAAAGGGCTGCAATCAGCATTTTTTTTTTTTACTTTTATAATTTATAGTGAGTTAAAGGGAATGGCCTCCCTGTCCATAAATAATTTACCTTTTATTAAAGTGCTTTTTCTGAATATGGTAGAAGATCTGAAGTTCCAAAAGACACCTGTAGAAATGTTAAGTATAATCACTGAAACAATTTTCTGACATTTTTACGTACCTATATACGTGGATATAGACATGTGGCAAGTAAGTGGTTTCTGGCAGCATTGTGGATGTGGGTATTGGTGTGGATGTGGGTGTGGTTGTGAGTGTGGTTGTGGGTGTGGATGTGGGTGTGGATGTGGGTGTGGTTGTGAGTGTGGATGTGAGTGTGGATGTGGGTCTGGATGTGGGTCTGTACTGTTCATGCCACGCCTAAAAAACAGCTGCCTGTGTTTAATCCATGCGATAATTTTCTGCCAAGTTGTCTTACTGTACTTGACGTACCTCTGGGGCACATATCTTCAGCTGTACCTGCATTCATGGAATGATGCGCAGTTAGATTTAGGCCTGTGGTGTGTATCTATCTCTCTGTGGTGCTGCAAGCATCCCTTTGAAATAAAATGTATCTTTTTTGTTTTTATAGTAGAGTGATGCTGAGAAACTTGCTGGTTCTTGCATTTGCTGAGGGTTGACCTGAAGACTTTTTTTCTCTTGGGACTATTAAATTATGTGGGAATTTGTGATTAAATTACGGTTCTGTTTATTTTCAGTTTGCTGCCTGTATTGATTGTTTTGCTCCATGTTCTTGTTTTATTGTACACTTTGTAAATCACTCCAATATAAAGGTCATTTGCCCAGTAAATCAATATCATAATAACATCTGTTTTTGATTCTTACGGAATACCTTAGATTTTTGTGCACTCCTCATATGAAATTGCCTGTCATAAGGTAGGAAATACAGTGTTTTATTACTTTAATGGAGGCTTCCAGATCCCATGTGACCCAGAAGCGGATTCCTGCATGGAGCGAGGGAGTAATGGTGATTTGGTGTTGATGGCCCCTGTCATTTCCTGATAGGTCCAGGCCCGCCGTCCACAACCGCTTCAGTCCATTGCGGAGTAAAGCCTTGTAAATATGTGGAAATGACTGACTATCTGTGGCAGCCATTTTTAAAAGGCATGCCAAGACCAGAGGCCTGAGTGATGGGTTGGGGCCAGCAGGAATACGCAAGCGGCCCTAATGCTGAACCGCCACCTCCCGCATCGGCCCCAAAGCTCACATCACTCACACTATTACTGTATACTTCTGAACCCAACACCAGTGTTCCCTGAAAACACTATTTGTTTTCAGAATGTTTAAAATTTTCTTTGTTTCATGTTTAAAAGACTGAAGGCAGCCATAATTTTTATTCATGCTTTTCCTTGCTTATGATGCTTTACATAAAGGGTTACATTTCCCAAATGCTGTAATGCTGTCTAGTTGGATATTTTGCTTTATTAAAATTTTGAACAGATTTTACATTATTGATATTGTTTGAATATGGTCCATGTGCCATGGTCATGTCTGTCAAATTTTAATAATAATACTGTTAAGAAGGAAATGTAATTCTTCAGTTTATAGAGCTGGATAGTTGAATCAAGGCAAGTATTTTTAAGAGACTGGTAAGCAAATGATATATGTCTACAGCTTCTATTTTCTTATCCATGGTGTTTCTTATGTGCCAGATTACTGCACGGAGGTATTGGGAGGACTGCCTACCCTGTCTGATTCGCTAGTCATTTAACGATTACCTGTAAACTCCGGTCTGCGGCAAGTCGGAACCATGCAACTGAACAGTTCCAGCTATCAGGACCTTTAGGGAAATGAACCCCTTGTGACCACTTGCCATGGCAACACAAACATTCAAACGCCCAAATTTCAGCCTGGGTTAGCATGGTCTTCTAAATTAGGTCTCTCTGATCAGTGAAACGTTGTAACTGGGGCACATGACCATTTGCATTAATTCAGTACAGTTTTTTTTCTCCCACAGTTGCTAAAAGGGTGTTGATTCACTGGGCAATGTAAACACTCATTGGCTTCCGTATTGCAACTCTAAAACTAATTTATGAAAAGTGACCCCTCAATGGCCTTGCATAACCACCCTTTGTGTCCTTGAAACCTTGATAAATGGTCTGCCATTCATTAGTGGTTTTATGTAAACACAGCCCTACATTGCAGTCTGACGCAAAACTGTTGTAAACGAAGGTAAGCTTTGTGAATTTACTGCGTGACTTTGTTCAGCTGTTTTGGGATGAGTCAACCCCCCCCCTCCCCCAGAAGGGCTTTTCATATAGAATGGCATAGGTGAGTTTTTGTTGTTGTTGTTGTTGTTGTATACCCTGTGTACCTAGAAAACAGCACTTAAGGGGAAAGTCCAAAATCTGTGGCCTTATCTCTCTATCCACCCACCGCAGTGAGCCTGGAGCTTGTCAAGCCAATTTGATTGAGTTCTTTTTATTTCACTGGAATGTTTTGTGGCACTTCCCTTATACCCACAGGCTTCACACAATCTCCTTGTAAATTTGATAAGAGGAAGAAGAATGTTTCACAGGCAAAACAGATTGTTACTGGTCACTGAGATGCATTTGTTTCCATGTCTATATTATAAATGGTGTCCCCAAAAACAAGGGTCCCATCAGTTTCTATACTGTATGACGAATGCATGTCTGTCACTGTTTTAGCCCCACACTTCAGCCACAATTGAGTTACCCAGTAATACTGCTTAAGAAATGACCTTTGTGTATTCCATTTAATATATATATATATATTTTTTTTTGATACCTTAGTGCTTTGTGTTTCATTTTGTGTCTGATCTGTGTCCTCTCATTTATATTTGGCTTTTCTTTATGCCCACTGTCACGTCTCCTGGACATTATAAAGTTACCAGAGGTAACACAGTTTTTAAAGATCTTGGCTCATAACTAGTGCTGGGGCCAGTTCACAGAAGCTGTTACGTTAAACTGAACTGCTTTGGTAAATGTCTAGCTGTGATATATAAGGTTTTCATCTTCTCTCTTGGGTTAAAAACTGTTGGGTGAATCCATTAATTGTGTACCAAGGACAAATTGAAAGCCTCTGCTTTAATATGGAATTGAATATGCCCTGGGAACAGTTTATGGGTTAGCAGGTAAATCTCCAAAGGGTTTGATGGCAGTGTGCTTCTTAACTATTGCTCTTTTTAAAAATTATGCCTTTAGTAAATGTAGGGCTGGAAAAATTAATGGTTCAAGCAGGAGAATATGGGGGTGCTGCAGTATGTCTAGGCTGGCTTGGGGGCGTGCTGCCAGGACCAGGAGCTGGTACTGGAGTAATACCATAGCCTTTCCTGGTAACTGCGTAAAGGACCGTGGCCTTTTCCTCACCTCTCCTCATCTCCCCAGGTTTGCATCTCTGCTTCTCTGGGTCATCTCTATGGAGCTTCAGAGCTCTCCCCTGTGATTTAGGGCAGAAACAGTACTGTAATCAGCTCTGTGCTGCATTACAGTGAGGTATTAACACAACGGTCCAACTGCCGTGCCCGTTGATAAGCTCATAAAACAAGTTTTATTCACACCGGTGTAAGGTGTGTCAGAGGAACTTAGTGGACCCTTTTCCCAATAGAAGAGAGACTCAATGCAGAGATGTTCAGAAATTAATGACCCCATTAATCATATCAATTGTTAATAGTGCTTCCTAATTAATCATTGAATGCCCTTAAAAGAAACCGTAGCAGTGGCTGTATGGCTCGATTAATGTTTGCTCTCTGCTGTTTTGGCCCGGCAGGGAGCCCATGTGGCTGTACTCATCCCTCTTTTCCTAGCCCAAGCTGAGGAACAGTTTCCACCAGTACTATTCAGCTTCGTTAGCATCCAGAGGAGTACAGAGCGATTCCGTCATGACGCAGACAGCCGTGACTGGCGGACAGATGCTGGCATGTACACCCTGCTCGTTAAGCCCCATGAGATTTTGTCATCGGGAAGGACTGGCAACCCCTGCGCTGTCTCTGAGAAGGAAAAAGGAGATTAAACTTTGAGTCGAAACTTCATTTCACATCACAGTCCGAGCATGAAATGCTTGTCATTTTGAAAATGACATGCAAGATCTTTCAGGGTATCAGGTTGGAGTGTTAATTAGCAGCTCGTGTGTTATATGAAAGGATTATTTTAAAAAGCAAAACCTAAAATGAAAAAAGAAGCTTGAATTTCCTTGCATAGAAAGTAAATATTTAAATATACACGATTTTATTGACTTAAGTAATAGAACTTTTGAATGGATGTATTTAGCCCACACTTACACTGTCTAAAAAGTAGCACACATACCCGCTTTTATAGTTAATGAGGAAGCTGCTCATGATATCCCATAAATTCTCTGGTGTATGATGTCCGGATGGGGATCAGCAACGTGCTTCAGCAGCCTCCAGTAGGTTCCTGTCTAATCCCAAGAGAGCTCTAAAACCACATACTGCCTGGTCCAAAGAAGTATTCCTACTCCGCAGACCTGCGTAGAAAGCCATTGAAATATGAATAAATGTTTATTTCTTGGACATTTCAAACTAAACAAGAGAAAGAAAATGGGCTTGCATGGTGATCAGTGACAGGTTTTTACAGCATCCTCCCTTCCTTTCACATTCTAGTGTCTGAAATGTTTGGTGCTGCGTGTCCAGAGGATGTTTCTTTATTCCCAAAGCCACTATCTTACATGCCCAAATACGTGATATCTTTAGACTTAGCTAGCCACTGGCGCAGAATTTATAAGTGTCTCTCTGTCACCAGAAGCTTGGTGATGGATTAAACCAACAAACATCCTTCAGATTTATGGCCCGAAAAGTATTTATTTTTGAATAGCATCTGTTCTGGATTTTTTTTTTTGCTTCCTTTTGTCTTCCTAATATTCTCTTGGATTGTCTGGAATGTGTGGTTGGCTTTAAGAGGACAGCCCTGCCTTGGTTTCTCTCCTGTGTAACTGATCGTTATCAGTTTGTTAATGCGAACAATGAATCTTCCAATTCTGCAAAATTTATATATTTATACACAAACACACACGCAAACACACACACACACACACATCCCAGCTCCTCTTTTCTAGGCATCCGGTGTTGCATCGCTAAAAATTTCCTTATCCTAAATGGAAAACCTTGGTCTTAATGCTGCTTAAAAAAGGTTGACTGCCTCAACCTTGTCTTTCTACTCATCTTAACACAGTGGTCAGAGATTTTGGTATCCTAGTTGACTCAGATCTGTGTTCACATAAGTGGTTTTACTATAACTGCATTCTACCATCCATGGAACATAGCCAAGCTTCAGAGTGTGGTCTCCTTCCAGGATGCAGTAAAACTAATACATGCCCTTGTAACTTCTATGCTGGACTACTGTAATGCCCTCCTTTCTGGTTGTCCATCTCGATCCTTACAAAAATTTTTAAAAATATATTATATTAGCTCTGTTCTATGCTCCCTTCACTTGATTCCAGATAAGTATTGGATTGATTACAAAATATTGCTATTAAGTTATAAAGCACTGGATAGCCTTGCACCGAAATATCTTTGAGATCTTGCCTGTTGCAATATAAAGGAAGGAAGAAGGATCTCAAGGATATCTATTAGTGACTAGGGTAGAAAGGACTACACCAGGTTACAGAGTGTTCTTTTACAGAGCTCTGCAGCTGTGAAATTGTCTTCGAGCGGATGTGTGAGATTCAGGCTCGCAATCAGTATTCAAGCTTAGACTAATAAAGCAGTTTTGTGTAGCTTATTGGGACTTTAGTTCTAGCTCTAGCTAACTGCTCACCTTCAGTTAGGCCTATAGTGTGAGGTATAGAGCTGGGTGGGGATCAGTGCCATAGCTATGGATGAACTGAACTAGAAGTGAACTTGAAGTGCTGTCACTCCAGCTTCACGCTCCCTTGTGGAGTTGGAGTGCTGATGCTCAGGAACTCCCCAGATCTATGTATCTACTTGTCCCCATGAAGCTTCTGCTCATGGAAAGGATTTTTCCATCTTGTTCATTTGGCCTACTCTGCTGGCCCCTGGGGGGCAGGCTGTCCCTTGGAGTTTGGTTCCTTCCAAAGATTCTTCCAACTAGGGAGTTTTTCCTTGCTACCTCTGGCTTGTTCTGTGAGGCTCAAGTGATCCCAATAAGTAATCCCCATTCTGCGGAACCACAATCAAAGCAATCCACATCCTCTGAGTATCGTAGTTGAAAATCCTGGAGGACAATGCATAAAATGAGAAACACATGTTCAATCATTAAAGGTATTTTTTGTTTAACAAAGCAGGTGTTAGAAAGAAGAAGGCACACATACAGTAAGAAGGAGAAAAGTCAACAGTGATGCCCATTGTGCTGATCTATTTATGGCTCCTCTAAATTAGATATAGAAAAAATCCATCAATCCATCGTTCAACTGTATAGTTGAAAGTGGCCAGTTTCATAGTACATGTACAATGGCAATAATGATATTCTGTTCTGTTCTAATGGGACATGGATGCCCTGGAGTCTATTTCTGGAAAGAATGCCAGTCTACTGCAAAATCCCTTCTATATATCCATTCTGCCCTCATGCTGTCTTCTCCAGCTGTCCTATGGGAAAGACACGTTATTCTGACTGTGTAATGAAGGTCCACCACCCCTTTGGTGACTCACCAGGATCCCAGGGCTCTGGAGATTGAAATGGGCCTTTAGATATTCAAAGCTTCACTCTTCTTCACCTCCGCCCTGAATTTAGGTTCCCAGGTGGGTCCAACCACGTGTCCGCCTGGCGTAACATCAAACAGGCTTTAATAGCAGATTGCCCTTCTTCTGTTACCAGGGGGCGGAGGAGAATGTGGTGTATCAGACTAATGCAGGTGAGTGTGTGTGTGTGTGGGGGGAGGGACTGTAAATATGGATTGTTGATGCCGAAATGATGCCACCACTGCGTGATTCATTTCATGATGTAGGAAGTCAGCTCCTCTTAACTGTGAGGTCATATTTTTCTGTTGGAAAATCCAGAAAGCATACTTCTACGTATGTATTAAAATGGAAAACAAGAGTAATTAATACATTTCTCGAGGACAGCCCTTCCAAATCTTTAAGTGCTTAGAATTTGAGCATTAAAGTCAGTCAAATATGTATGTGTCACGTTCGTGAGCAGGCGAGCAGGCAAGGAGGCTAGAGCCGCAGGGTAAATGGGGAAAAAAGGGGTTTATTTGGACGTAAGGGCAGACAGACACGAACATCTAGCAACAATACAATGACGGGTCTGACAAGACTCATTCACACGCGGACTAAATACACAGGACCAATCAAAGGAACAGGAAACAGGCGATAACGATCAGGGATGAACACAAGGTAACGAGGTGGGCGTGGCACACACGAGGATCGGCCGGAGCTGGGCGTGACAGTATGTTAATGCTGTGAGGAGTAATAAATGGCTTAGCTTTGTGTTTGTGTTGCACTTTGCAGGGAAACTTAGCCAGGTGTGTCAGGCATAGCGGGAGGGACTCGGACACAGGGCCCTTGCCAGGCTGTTGAGAGGTAATGGTCGCAAAGAAATTGAGTTTCCTCATGTTTAATAATGTCTGCCACCTCATTGCTGTGCGTCACTCTGGAATGGCGGGTCTGTTCAGCAGCACAGTGAGGGGTGATAAAATCATGACAGAGGGGTCTTTTTGTGGTAGTTTAGGTGTTTCTTTTCTTTTCCAAGTCTGTTACCATGGCTAAGGCTGAGGGAAATTCTCACTTAGAGGCAATTGGAGGGAACCATTTAGCACATGATCCTACCTTGTTGTCACTATTAGCAACAATGTGGGCAGCTTCCAATAGGGTATCTCATCCATTGCAACTGTAAATGTACGACATCACTGCTTGACCCCAGTTCTGGTGTGTTTATGATGCAGAAATGACCTTTGTGTTTATGTAGTTTGCATTATGTGTATGCGCAGAAGAGGCACAGTGTGTGCCACAGTAGGTTAAAACAGGACATCGGAGGGTTGTTGGTTCAAGTTAAAGAGCGTAATGAGGCAGCCATATTACTTTTGCAAGCTCTTCAAGACCAGGAACAATGTTTGTCATTTTATTACCTGGCTTTTGTACTTAGTGGCTTTTGAATTTTCCACATTTATTCAGTTGTATGCTTTCGGTGGAGGAATTCAGAATGCTCACAAAGTAGAGGTACAACATTATTGCCTTATCTGGGATTTTGCTTGGGTCTAAATATGGATACTTCATTCAGAACTGCTCAGTATATTTGGGGACAGATTTGAAGCACTGCGTTTTGATAAGAATCTTGGCAATGGTCTCTAGACACTAATGGATGTTGAGTATCACACTTAGCTTCTCCCCCTTTGGTGCCCCTCAGAGAAGCAGTGAAGACTCCACTCTTACCCGGTGAAAGTGGCTTCCCATTAACTAAATCGCCACTCCTTTTTTGAGTTACTGTCTACGCCAACTCCATCATTTGTACCCTCGACTAAGCTCATGGACCTGACTTGTCCCAACCCTGTGCGTGGTTCTCCTACAT
>JAABNX020000053.1:3756173-3767498 GCA_015163995.2 Mormyrus lacerda | reverse complement strand
CCCCCCTCACCCGCACCCCCCTCCCCGCCGTGCCCCCCTTCAAGTTGGTGTCTGCCGGCACGCTCGGTGAAGAGGAGGAGATACCCGGCAGCATCTGACAGGACGGAGCCGCGGGGAGCAGGGTGTCAACGGAGCGACGGAGAGAGAGAGGGAGTGAGAAACGGAGAGAGAGAGAGAGGGGAGAAGGCAAAGAGACTGGAGGATCGAGGAAGTGAAGGGGACGTCGGAGAGAAGTGAGCTGCCTACCCCCCCCCCCCCCTCCCTCTACTTTCATTCTCCTCCTCCACTCCTGTCCTGGACCTCCATCACCACCACCTCCTCCATTCACCCTTCCATTCCTCCACAACTCCTGCTACCCTCGTGTATTGGGAAGGGGGAGGGGGGTGGGGCAGACGTATTGGCTGTGAGACACTGCGTGGTCATGAAACTCGGAACGGCCTCAGCAGCATCCTGTCACTGAGTCTCTCTCCCTCTCTCTCTCTCCCTCTTTCTCTCTCTCTCCCGTCTTTCTCCTCCCGAAGACCGGGAGAACCCAGTGCATAGCCTACCTGTCAGCGAGTTCTCTCCCACGGCCTTTACGATTCCAGCTACATGGGCAAACGCCTGGAGCAGCAGCCAATGTACCCCCAGTACACCTACTACTACCCTCATTATCTCCAACCTAAGGTATGGTGCCTGCTTGGACCTGTGACCCTGCCGGCCTCGTGCGTCTGGGCTCTGACAGGGGTGACGGATGGGTGGGTGGAGCAGGGAGGGCCATGCTGGGGGGGTCTCCTGGTGCATGTACGTGTTTGGCGAGGGAGGGGGGGTGTTTGAGTGGGTCTTCTCCGTCGCTCGGTCCCGCAAGTCCGTGCGCCTTACAAGGCTTCCCTTTTTAACAGAGATGTTACTGCTGGTCTCATGGGGAAGCATCATGGCTGGCGCGAACTCACATGATGCATCCGTCCCCGGCTGTGGATTCCCTTGGGGTGGGGGGATGTCAGTGGGAGGATGGTGGGTCTTCCCAGATGACATTAGCCAGGATGGATCCATGTGTGCTGGGCGCTGGGTGCATTGCTGTCTTTCCTTGTCTCCCTGTGCTCTCCTTTTTCCTCCCGTCCCCGGGTGTCCATCGAAGCGTCCTATGGTTGGTAACGCTGTCCAGGTTCGGCTCTCCTGAGCATCTGGGGCAGGTGGAGGGATGCAGGAAGGGGTGCTGTCTGAGCTCAAGCTGATCTTACAGCTGGGCACTGCGCTTTTCCATGTGACGCGCCATGAATCTCCTGCCGTGAGCGCGATGGCCGTGCGTCTCGTTCCGTGTGCGAGACACGCGGCGGAGCTGGCAGGAGGACGTGATCCGGGGCACTAATGACCGTCGATCGCCAGGCCACACCACAGACCCCCCCTCTGCCCTCCACTTGCAGGGTGGCCTTTGGGATTGGGTTGGAAGTGCTCGGCCCCACTGCCGGGTCAGCAGACGAGCCTGCGCTGATTGGCGTCCGCTCGTTTCGGCTCTGTTCCTTGGGGAAGGATAAAAGCAGATGCCATGAGATTGTCAGCAGTGGAGGACCCAGCTGACGCTTCCTGCCGACGGGGGGCGATTGGTGCCTCTTACAGCCCCAATGCTGCCCGCAGTTTCTCCCTAGGGGGCTTATTTGTTGCCTCAAGGGAGATACGATGCTATCATAAGGACTTTGACATGTTGTTAATCACCGTTTTTGAGTGCAAAGTGGAATGAAGTTCTGAAGCAGAAGTGAGGGTAGCGAGGGTGGGGTCAGGGCAATAGGGTCCGCGAAGCCGTCAGTCACGGTGGCATGTTAATCGCGTGCAGATGCTGATGAACCCCTCCCGAGTGAAATATTTTGGCAGGTATTTTATTGTGACAAATTGCATCGCGCTGGCGCTTTGGGTGTCACGTTAATGAGGGACCTCCACCATTTAACCGACGTGGGAACGTGCGATACCCTTACACTGTAAGTGCCCTTACACTGCACTGCAAGGAATCATTTCACTAAAAGCAAATGCGCTCAAATATAGACGTGTGCTATTAAATAATATCTGATGATGTTTTTAAAAGGAAATGAACAACCTTTAAAATACCAAGAAATCTATATTTATTGATTTTTGACTAGGCGTTCAGAGTCTACAGTTTCTTGGGCAGCCGCGGTTTAAAAAGAGAAGACTGCTGTGAAACTCGGCTTGTGCACCTACACGTCCCTCATGTTTCAGTCTCGCTCTGCATCGTCGGGCAACAACACCCCCATCCTTTTAAAATTTTGACCTTACCTTTCAAAGATCTTTCATCCTCCCCCACCCCCTCCATCCCCGCGTTTTATTTCCTAAAGGTTTTTTGAAGGTAAACTCCAGTCTCCAGTCTGTAGTTTGCTATACAACATTATTCGATTTTACTATTGCTGATTCCCAGGGGGCGACGACGGCGAAACAGTCCCCTGAATTCTCCCGAGAAACGGATCCTCTTACAGTGACTTCGGCTGCGTTTTCGAAGCACAGATCTAAAGCTTCTGAAGAAAGAAAGCAGGGGGAATGTACGTGTTGTAGAGTGAAGTTCCTGCTACTTGCTGAAGGCTGAAAACAAAGGGAAAATCTTGCCCTGGGAAAATTATCGAAGAATCACAGAGTGTTTTGACGGAATCAGACGGGCGAGTTCAAAGTTCTTGCTCCGCATCTGCAGCAGGACGGGCTGTCAGAAAAGCAGCCTGGGGGGGAGGGGGGCAACGTGCCGACGGCTCCCTGCCGCAGCGATTTGAACATCACAGGGGTGCGCGAGACACCCTCTGCGGTTGGTCACCCTTTATATCACCTTGCAGCATCCTATGTCATCGGCAGCGTGACCTGTGGCGCTGGACATCCACCCTGCCAACTTTCCGTGGTTTTGCAGTACCGTATCTGTTCGTGATCAGAGGGGTGACCTCGGGGGGTGGCTGGGGGAAACAGGGGGAGCCCAGGAGGAGTTCAGGGAGTGGGGAGGGGGGCTAGATTTAGCACAAAGTAGTGTCCCTGGTGTTAAATAAACGCAGGTCAATGGAACTCATTCAGTGAATGAAACCCGGGGGATTGGTTGGAAGGGAGGAAGAGGAGTGTGGTTACATGACCGGGAAGGGGGGCGGGGGGGGGGCAGGCTATTGTGCTACTGAAATATCACCGGCATGGTTTTAATTGCACTCTTTCTGTGTACAGCTGTTGGTCTAAATTCAGTTATATACTATGTAGAAGCTTTTCTCCCCGAACTTCCCGGTTTTCCGAGCATAAGGGATCATAAACCTGGATTCCCATTCCGGGATAACTGGGATGTTGCGGCGAGTGATTAAACTTGCAGTGCGCTGTCCTTTGACAAAAGCTTCCCAACATCTCCTCACACGAATGAAATGCTAATTAGCCAATTTGTTCAGGGAGGGGTATCTCCAATGATTAGGATAATTAATGATGCTATTATTCTTAAGTCGCTACACCGGTGTAGTCAAAGCTCACGGACAGCACATTTTTGCAGGTTTATAAAATGTGTGAAGAGATTCCCCCCCTTGCACAAAAAGGCTCGCTTCCACTTGCATTGTCTGCAGTGATGTTTCCCAACCCGGTCCTTGGGGACCCACAGTTAGTACGTGTTATTGCTCCCTCCAAGCTGCGTGCCAATCTACATTACTGGGAGCTGGGAGGGAGCAAAAACATGGACTGTCTGTGAGTCCCCTTGGACCAGGTTGGAAAACACTGGTTTAGAGCAAAGGCATGCCAAATTTCTTGCTAATCCTCCATAAGTGATGCGACTATTACCCTGTACCCTACCAGCCGTGTCCCACGGGTGTCCTTAACAGTCAGCAGCATTTAATGCCAATATGGGGCATCCCGCACAGGAGGCAGTGCCAGGAATGATCTTAATGACTAATCATAATGAGCCCTTGTCCAAAGTGCTAAGATACATGTTTAATTTGTTTACCAAACCAGCGAAGTAGAGCAGCCAGTAAGCACTCGTCCCTCCTCCTACTCCTCCTCTTCCTCGCTTGCTGTCCACCCTCTGTAAATATTTGTACCGGTGTTTTACCTTCCGCCCAGATGAGCATCGGGCTCTTGATGAGAGCCTCTCACATCTCCCTTCCTGCAGTCTTTGCTGATTTGCATATCCACGTAATTAGGAACCGTAGGTGTATGCAGGTCAACGTTTGCGTTAATCTGCGATGCGTATCTTTCCTGCAGCTCTGTCTGTGGGCTCCGTCTGGTTTTGTGTAATGACAACCGCCCCCCCCCCTCCCCCTCCACATTTCATCGGTTCATCTATCCACGGTCACCTTTTCACCGCTGTGCCAAATTTATCTGCCCACGTGTTAATATTCCTGTTGTTTGTCTGCATTTTCTCAGCTCGTGTCTATAAACCACCGGGCTGGAAATCAGAGAGTGCCAGCCTGTACCATTCTGCAGTGCTGGGGGGCATGGGTGTGCAGTAGGAGGAAGCTAGTGGGGCCTGAGCTGTGTTTGTGATGGCCGTGTGCGTGTGTGTGTGTGTGTATCATGTATGTATTGCACTGTGGGGACATTGTGGGCGCCTGTGTGGCAGTCTTACTCACAGCTTTGTACCTGGCATGTTCAGGTGTTGAGATACAAGTAGTTTCAGCTCAGAAACAGGGAGCAGTGGGTTATGGAACAGCAGCTGAGGATGGGGATCGGTGTATGATGGGGTTCGGGGTGATGGCTGGCATTAGGACATAGCTAGTGGTTACTAAAAATGGACAGTTGGACAAACGTCTTCCAGAGAAGCACTCATCTCGCATTCATATGTTCAAGGTTCTGCTGTTGACCTGTAGAACAGGACTTCCTTTGTGCTGTAGTCATTCTTAAAAGTCAACTGGGACTCTTGTACCCACCCATCTACACCGACTCATCGGCCATCATTTGTTGCACCGAAATTGGCTTTAAGTTGAAATAATATAAGAATTATAGTGGTGTACCCTGAATAATGTGGGGAATTTAAATGTGAGGGTAGGAGCGTCTTTGGTTGGACCTGCTCGATGGGAGCCACAATAGCTCAACGTGTCTCTTCAGCTCATCTCTGTCATTATTATGTCAGCTGGGATCGAGTTCTTGCTGCTGCATCTGAGCGCGTCGCCTGCCGGAAGTGGAAATTCTAAATTCTAAATTCCATTTCGGAGGGCAGATATTCAGTGTGGGTTAGGGACTTGACGCCAGAGAGCATAAACACAGACGCGGTCTGCCCCCCGTGCCCCTGTTTTAGCTGTCCCGTGCCATGTGCCTTTCAGCCATCTGGAAGATTGGGCAACTGTCCCTCTGTATCTCTCTCTCTCTCGCTCTCTCTCTCTCTCAGTCTATTTCCTGAGGTCCATACTGACTTGCGTGCTGTGTGTCTAGCCATCTGTCCGTCACAGTGTGTGGTGTAAGGAAATACCTCAGTACACATTTTATCCTGCTGTGTCATTGCAATTTATGTCCAGCATGTGGCTCAGTGCTTAAAAAGTGGTCCAAGGAGCTGCTTTTCTGTTATACTCTATAAAAACTTACCTATCAGTCTTGCCTTATTTGCATGTATAAATAGGTGAATAACTAAATAATTGCCCGTTATCTAAGACAACCTGAAAAATGGAGCCTGAGGGATTTTACTGGAACCAGAACCAGACCAGACCAAAAACCAAAGGAGCACCTTGAGTCCAGCAAAATGGGTGGCTCTGAAGATCTCAAATATAAACGGTGCTGTGCCCATTTAATGCAGCCAGTTCGGCCATGAATGTGAAATGCTACTTATGGAAGTGACTCGTGTTTGCGCTCCTGAATTTTTTTGATAGCCTATTGTTGTGAGAAACAAGTGTGTGATCTTTGTGTTTGCGTGACTTCAGTGAGAGCAAAAAGAAATGCATGGTAACGTTGATGGTGTTCATTTTGGCGCCAACACTATGCTTAGAACTTTAATTAAAAACTCCTGCTCTGGTTTAAACATCTTTTAATGATATTACACAAGAATATTTTTGTACAGTATTTTAAATGCCTTCTTTATGGTGCAATTTTTCTGGTTGACAGTGGCAGTGTTGGTGAGAGATAAGCTTATTTATGATCAGAGTAACGCACAGGGCAGCACCTGCGTAACATAGCAGATTAAACATCCATCGCAGAATTCAGAGAGTCAGCTGGAAGGACAAGAGTTCTTAGCGTGTTGTTCGAAACAGTTTGGGTAGGATGGTTTCTAAAAAAAGACGGGCTGCAGGTGAGGCCAAGCTGTCCGTTTGGAACTTTCTTTTATGTATATCTATTTAGCTGTTTAGGACAGGGGTCATGAACATACTAACAGCCATGGTAAGTGCAGTCAATTAAACACAGCCGTGCTTCTCAAGGATAATCTAAGATGGTGACTACGCTAACAGGATGAGTAAACCTATGCATTTAGTCAACAGATTTGCAGTAAGTTTGAAGCTAATGGAGCTGCTTAATTAGTTAAATACAGCTTCAGCATATCTGGGGTGAAATGTAGCCTGAAATGGTGAAGTCGTTTTCATGACATATGGAAGGAATTTGGAAGTTTTGACCAAGGAGTTGGGGATTGTTCCATCACCAAAAAAGATGTGATTATGATTTCTGACCTCTAAGAGATACGATAGTAATATATCCTGAAGTTACATACCCCTGAGGTCTTGATGAGGTGCGTGGTTTGGTAAGCGCTTGTTGGTACTATGGAGCTGCACCCCAGACTGAGAGAGAGAGCTACAATTACCATTGTTGGAACTCAACTGCTTTTATGCAAAGCAATGCATCTAGGAATAAATTAAGACTTTTCCATTAAAAATGTCATTAGGCGAACAGCCCTAAAACGTTCTCTTGTGTCTTGCTTGGGTTAAGTTCATTACGGTGTGAATTCCGGGGATGTGCTCAGGCATGTCTGCTGTGACCGGGCCTAGCAGGTCTGACAAACGTTTCCACCGGGATTGCGGCGGGGAGGCGTGACGTTGGCGGCCGCGCTCTTGCCGCCTGGACCATCTTGACCTTATCTGATCTCGCTTGCTTGGCAGAACTTCACAAGCTGCTTCAAGCCCTTTCTTTGCTGTCGGGGGGCCTGGAAGCATTTATCAAAAGAGACTAGTGCTGCATGTTAGAAATAAAAAATAAACATAGTATGATAAATGACCAGGTTGACAGTACAAGTGGAGCGTATCCTGCCCTTCGCCAGGGAAGGGGTGCCCAACAAAATCTTTCAGTCTGGGAGAAGCTACATTAGACTGTGCAGCTGGTTTCGTGTACAGTTCCCTGTTATGCCTATGTGTATGGTTGGTCAGTGTACTGAACCAATAGTCCATCCATCTTTCCAGTAACCACGGGGCGGAGGAACATGCCACATAGTATGTGTGGAAAGGGAGCACAGGCACATGTTCATGCCATGGACAGTTTAGAGGTGCCAGTTGGTCAGCTTCAAGTTTCTGGAGCGCAGGAGGAACCTGAAGCGCATGAAAGAACTTTGTGTGATGTGAGGATAACATGGGAACTGCACACACATAGAGCAGGATGGCATTAAAAGCCATAATGCCAAAGGTGTGAGAATACTATGCTGTGCTATACTATACTGTGCTATACTATACTGTGCTGTACTATACTGAAGCCACTTGTGCAAATGTGACCTGACTTAGGAACCTAGCAGGACTAGTTTTTTAATAGCCCAGATTTGAGCCAAACCGTTTTCAGGATTATGATGAAAAATCACTGCAAACTAGATTTTGTGGCTTGCCTTAACGCTTTTTTTTTTAACAACGTCCTGGCGAGAGTCCTTGGCAAGAGTTTCAGCAATCCACCTTGGGCATTGGCCCCGCCCAGGCACTAGCATAAGGCTGTACGAAGCGAACGATCTCAGCGAATGTCCGGCATCGCGCTAGTGGGGACCATCGACGTGGCCAGTCGACTGGCAGGTTTATTTGCAAAGAGCAGGCCAGCAGTGGACTGTCAGAGAGGCAGATGGCCAATCTGCATGCCGTGTGAACAGTGATTAGAATGTAGCTGCAATGGACCTGGCAGCAAACACACACACACACACACATACGGGGCAAAAGGCACAATTGCTACTTGTCTGGAAACTGAGGACAGAGTTTAAGGGTTTTTCCCAGCTCTCATATGAGATGTTTCAACTCCTTCTTTGGAGAAACTTGAGTCATCTCTCTTTCATAACTGAGAGCTGGACCTGTGGTGTTTATCCTTCAAATGAGGGCTGAGGTTGGCACGTCCATTTAGTTAATGTTCCGATTCTCAGGGCCTAGCTGCTTTCAGGCGGGTCAGTCCATGGCATCTATTTGCTCAACATGTTCCACTCAGTAAAACGGACGGTTGTACATACTGAACATCCAAGGTAACTAATACAACATTGATGATGCTTAAAGACTCGCTCTGTGTGTCTCTGTGCACGTCTTTAAGCTTTATATATTTAAAGTGATGCTCACATTGCTGGTTAATTTATTAAGCCTCCCTAAAGTTGACCAGTAAACCTTACTTTAAGCTGTGAAATTAACACATTTTCTCCACGTTGTTTAAAGTAGGGGTTCCCAACCTCCAGTCTGTGAAATGGGGTTGGTCCATAGCCAGTATCCCACTGGGCCATGGAAAGCTGGGGGTATTGCAGAGGGGTCGGTTAATTCAGAAAAATATACATTACCTTTAAATGTTTTAACTGGAAAAAAACAGAAGTGGTTAAACTTCAGAATTCGGCAATCTGTTTGCCGGCAATCCCCCAGGGCGTGGAATTTTTCAGTGACGTAGACCAGTCCATGAACATCAAAAGGTTGCATTCAATTAATAAAATTATTAAAGAAAAATTGAATTGAGATTTTATTAAGACTGCTGCCCAGTAAGTAAACCCAGAAAGGTCCATTGTGTGAAATTATCAGGCTTGACTTCAATCTTTACTTAACATTTTGGCATTTTTATATTTAGATTAATTGTCACATAGGAGCCAGCTTGACAGGTTTTTTTTCATTAATAGAACAGGGCGCTTTACATTTTGTAAGCCGGTGAAGTTGCCGACCTACAGGCCGTCATCATAAAGTTGTTGTATTATATTATTTGATATAAATACGTGGTATGTGTGTAGGGTTGATTGAGAGATAATCATACATATTCTGTGTTAGTTTCTCTGTCACCTGACACAGTCACGTTACTGTTAATGTGGCAAGAGCATCACATTAAAAGAACTGCAACATATAAATAACTGTGGAGTGTCTCATTTAATATAACAATAAGGGCGCCTTCTTTTCGCAGTTATATTGTGGATTGAATTTCTTTAAAATTTAAAAACCATGAAGCTGCAGAGCAAATGTCTTTTTCACAGTGACTTTAGAACCGTGATATAGACAGAGAGTTGGATATATTTAGGGTTTTTTACCTGGGTATTACCTGTCTGTTTAGTTACAGCTGAACTGGCAGGAACACCTTAAAACCAAATGTTACCTGCTGCCCTAGTTTTTTTAGATGTAGCATTAGTAAAGTAATACCTCTGTCATTCGTTTGATAGATAGTTGTATTTAAACTGATTAAAATGGCTTAATGGGTGCTATGAATTGACTAGACCCACAAGTCGTGGAGCGGGATTTGTTTTGACAGGTCACTACTGTCCTATGCAGATCTGCTCCTTATCAAGTCTTTATTTTTGGCATGAACTCACAGGAAGTACGGGGTTGCCTTCATTAGTCATCACTTTGATACAGAATGCCAGCTGTTCATGAGCGTAATTGCTGTATGCTCCATGGATTCCAACAAGCAGCCGTCGGTTAAAAAAAAAAAAAAAACGCAAAACACTTTTATTTGCTCTTCAACAAAAATGTGAACTTCTCACCGAGGCAGCATCAGATGAGGCGATCGTTTCCCGAATTCTGCACTCAAAAGGCAGAGTTCTCTCAGACGGCGGTACGTTCCAGCCAGTACTCGACGGCCGGAGCGTTTACGTAATTGGACAGAACGCCATGGTTGGTGCCTCCAGAATATAAATCTGCTCACTCAGCAATCCGTCTTTCCTGGAAGATTCCTGGAAGTCAAAGGTACTTCAAGGAGCTCAGCAAAGAGCAGTGAGACCTCGCTTCACATCGTATCCTAAGCAAAAACAAAGGATGAATGAATTTGTTAATTGGGCAAGTTAATTAGTCAAGTGTTAAGTTCAGTCCTGGTTCTATGGCACAACTTGTACCGCAAGGTGATGCTGTAGCTTGTCATGCTATAATTCAGCCCTGTGTTCACCATTCACATACATGTTACTTTACATTTACAGCATTTTACAATTCAACAGTAATCCAGGCTCTTGTTTTTACCACTTAAGGATCCTACTTTGTATCCTAAATTTCCTTGCTTACCTTTAAATTCCAGGAAAGTTCACCAGAGGTCATCGAAGGTCTTCACACCTTTTGGTATATAGGTAAACACACCCCTTGCAGAAATTTTCCTAGGAAACGCTTTCTTGAAGTTGCACTGGATTAAGAGAGGAATCCACGGTGTCAAGGGGGCAGGGGTAACATTAGGTTAACGTTCTGGAGGGTAGTGAGGTGGAGGTCAAGAACGTAGCACTGATCGAACACTCTAACAGCTTATCTGGCAGGATGGAAGCGTCCTGCAGGCTTTTTAGAGTGTGCAATTGCTTAGTTGGCCTCCAGAGAAAGGCTCTGGAGAATGTCTGCAGCACAGAGCCTGGAACCTGCCTCGACTTCAGGAACCTGATAGCCCGCTTCTCTGCCAGACGCATGAGGTCACCCTGACTCGCCCGCCAGCCGCCCTGTATCCCTGCATTCCTGTAGCTTCCCAGTATCAACATCTTCTCGCGCCTGCAATCATCACAGACAGATTCTCCGCGTCCACATAGTGATTCTGGCACCGGCCAGTGCTCGATCTTCATTAGCCACTGAGATCATTCAGCAGGACTGAGGACGAAATTGTTGCATTAATATTGTTCTAAGCTGCTGTGAGCTTGACTCTGGCCCCAGGTTTGCCAGGATGGAGTTTGCTTGTTCTCTGCGGGTTCCATTTTCTCCAAGTTCTCCAGCTTCCTCTCGCGACCCAAAGATGTGCTTTCAGGTAAATCTGTAATTTTACATAAGCCCTATCATTGTTTAACATGTGAGTTCAGGTACCCTGCAATGGATGAGGGACCGAGGCTTAAGATTCTGATCAATTAAGCCATGTCTGAATGTAGACAGATGTGTTTATGTTCTCATTTTGTGCAGGTATATATACGTTGTCATCATCAATTGTCTGTGCTTGACTAATCTGACAGTGAGCAGATAGAATCCATCATCTGTGACTACATTTCATTTTCATTTTGACAGCATTACTTTTTTTTTCTAAAATTTGCTTGGGGATTGCTACAGGTTC
>JAABNX020000053.1:3736598-3756147 GCA_015163995.2 Mormyrus lacerda | reverse complement strand
GGGGGTTCTTGAGAGACCTCATTCATGGGATGGTATAAGCAATGACCTCAGTGACATCCATATGCTTGTCATTTTATCAAGATTCACATGCCGGATGAGAATGCAGCATTTCCCGTAAAGTTGGTCCCTCTGTTCTTCAGCCTGGAAACCAAACAAATGAGGGGAAAGAAGGGCTACATGGTCCAGGCTGATTGACTTAACTGTCTATTTTATTATGATACAGTTCAGCCAGGGCGGGGGGCTGAAAGGGAATGGAGTCTCCCAGCAGTGAAGCAGGCGTGTCCATGCAGGATAGATGGTCACACCAACCTTATTCAGCTCTGTTTGTTTTAGGACCTTTTAAACCAAATGGATGCTATGATTCTATGAGTATTGGTGGTGAAACCTCCTTGTTTGCATTTTTGCAGTAATGTTCAGTAAAATAAGCCAATGGGATCTGACTTTTAATAATGCGCCATCTTTTGAGCACAAACTCCCACGAATGCCCTGGAAATAACAGCATTAAACCGTGATGGGAACGCTAGCTGAAGATTCTTGTTTTGTATGGAAGTTGGTGACCGGACACATTTATGAGTGTCTGCTGTTGTGGTTGCTGCTTCATGAATAATAGTCTGAATTGTACCATGAACAGATCCAGAGTAAACACAAGTCTTCTTGGCCGGTGGACCTAGGTCCCAATCCTGGAATGACAGAGTATATGCAGCTGTTCATCTAAACACTTCATAGTGCTAACTCATAGTGTGCCTAGCATGTGCTAACTGAGCCGCTCAGTATTCCTGTTGTTGTTTGAAATAAACTCTGTATTCATCTGCACACATCGCAGTCCACCAGGAATAGCATTACGGTGTCTGTGCAGTCTGATGTCTGTAAAGACAGGTGGAAAACTAAACCTGGGGCTTTGAACAGTCAGATTGCTGTCTGTCTCTTAGCCTCCTAGCTTGCCCGCCGGTTTTCACCATTAGCCTGCTAGCTAGCCTGTCAGAGATGAATCTGCCATGTTGCAGAAGCTCACTATGTGCGGCTACGGTGTGTTTCGTTCAATCGTCGCTAACTGAGCTAATAGCAATAGGGTTTCAAATAGGGAGCAGAAGGCAAGGTCTGTCCAACTGCAGCAGTCAGTCCGGTCAAATGGTTGTATTCCCTGGAATGGTCTTGGTGTTTTTTTTTACCCTTTGGCAAAGCACATCACATGACCTGCAAGGTAATCATGTTTTATTTTTGCCCTGCAGTGCTGCCTGGCCAGGCAGGGGGTGAGGTGATTTATTTGTCCTCCATGCATCTTTTGAATTAACCTGAGCCTCTGTGTCTTAGGTGACTTTCTCCCATAGGCCATGTAGCCTGGCCTGATGGGGGCGCTAGGCAGCCGGCAGCGGCCAGGGAGCCTCGGAGGTCCTGCTTACCCGTTGCACGGCCTGTGCTGTCCCGCCTGGTATCGAGGTGGTTTCCCTTTGACGGGAATCACATTCTGACTTCTGTGTGGATTATCTTTTTTTCTAAGGATTCACTCCAAATGGTTTCAGCATTTGAACTGTCCCAAACTGCTGGATTATATGGACACTGTGATGTGGAGGCCCTAAGCTTCATTAGTCATTAAAAACTCTTTTGAGGCTGTTATTAATTGCATTTTTTCAGCTTAATGGTTAAATATTTTGCTCACAAACAACTAAACTATACTTGTTTAGAAGAAATGTTTGGCTAAAGGCTGGTATGCGTGAGCCCGATGGGAAACTTGTCACCCATGGTTTTGTGTGTAATTATTACTAATACTAAAAATAAATCCAGGATTTTTTATTTATAAAATCATGAATCAGTTTTAATGAATTAATGACTTATTTATGTAAGCGACCGGTGGCCAGCTTCCACATGCGGGTACGCACACGGTGTAAAAATAACCTCACAGAGGGACCAGGCGCACACACACATTCAGGTGGCGTTTTCATCTACGGTCGTCGTGGTGACGCAGCACAGGAGGCTGCAGGGAACCTGTCTCGGGACCTGAAGTTCCCCGATACATGCCCGTCTGTGCGATTCTGCGCGAGTCTGCAGATCCTCGCAGCGCAGCGGATGGAGACCCTCTGGCATTTCAGGTCCATGCTGTCCTCTTCCTGCCTTCCCATTGGTGTGGTTTATTTTTTTTTTCCGCCCAGGGCTGGGGTCATTGTGCCCCACACACTCTGCACTCCTTGCTCCGCCGTCGGCCCTGTCGCCGGTGCTAATGTAGGCCCCTCTCAGCAGAAGGCCCGCTACTATTTAAACACCACCCATAAAGCCAGATCAATCTCTGATCGCTCATCCTGAGCCTGCTAAGTATCTTAATGGGCACCCCTCGAAGGTACACACACTGAAACACGCCAAAAACACGCTAAAAGCCACTAACCTCATTTTCCCGTGTTTTGCGCTTGAAAGCCTGTGACTGTGGGTTTTGGTTTCGCCCGCAAATGGGGTCAGCCAAGTACCCGACATTGCCTGTGACTGCATAATGGGTAATTGTAGGTTTGACAAAAAAATGCAATCAAATCTAATCCAAGGTTGTACCCAGCACATGAACGAGTGGAAGAAAATTGTTTTTCGTGCGTTCTGGGGAGAGGAAGTTTCCTGTGTGTAAGAGATGGCTATTATTATGCTCTTATAATTGGATTTCTTTCTACCCCCTCTCAATTGTACGGCACGGAGACAATACGACAAAAACCCCGGAGGAAATGTAAGAATTGTATATTAATGGAAATGACCGTGTTTCCTTCTCAGTAGTGAGATTATTTATTTGTGCTAATGGAGAGGCTGAACACGGGGCGGGATGTTATTGTTTTTTAAGCTGCCCAGTTATTAGTCCTGTGGCTGCTGGACAGGCGAGCTGCGGATGCGTGCGCAGGTCACCCGTCTGTGAGCCGGGCTGGGAGGACAGGCGAGCTGCGGATGTGTGCGCAGGTCACCCGTCTGTGAGCCGGGCTGGGAGGACAGGCTAGCTGCGGATGCGTGCGCAGGTCGCCGATCTGTGAGCCAGGCTGGGAGGACAGGCTAGCTGCGGATGCGTGCGCAGGTCACCCATCTGTGAGCCGGCCTCAAATGTGGTCACAATATATTCTTTTTTTTTTTAAATAGTAATGGGGGGAAAAGGCTTTGATCTTGTTGGGGATCTTATGGCATCCTCTGTTTTTCAGGTTATTCTGTTCCTTTGTGCATTCATACACAAGCATAAGCAGACTCACGCATACAAACTCACACATACACACATGTACTCTTACACACGCATAAGCAACAGGCGAACGCAGAACCGCAGTGTGGGAGAGAATTTCACTGAGTCACTGTGCTGAAGTCTGGAAACATTAATTAACTGGATTGTCGCTGTTGTTACACACTCGTACGCACAGTGACATCCTCCCTCCCACACACACACAAACACACACGCTGTCAGGGAAACGCAAACACACACTAGGCGGCAGGCAGTGCTGTCACTGGAACATGCAGTGGGAACACTCACAGTGACGTGCACACACCTACACTCACACTGGCCTCGCCGCTCCATCTTCCCGGTGCACCATGGTACCACTCCGCATATCGGAAGAGGCCCCCCTCCCCCAGTGCTGTTAAATAGCCGTCGGCTCGTGCTGGTGCTGCAGTGAATTATAGGGGCCGTTCGCTGCGTGTCTAGCGCCGGGAGAGAGCTCCGTTTCAGCACAGGGGAGATCAAATGAAAATGAATGTAACGTAAACACATGCCACAGCTGGACGTGGGTGGACTTCATCTCCATTTCCGGGCAGCCGAACCGAAAAGGGGGGGGGGGGGTTGGGGGGCGGAGGTGGGGGCGAGTGGTACTGGTGAGAACCGATGATGTACACCTGCTGCTGTTCTAGAAACATCCGGGACCTTTGGCGGCTGCCATGTCCTGATACAAGCTTTATCAAGAGACCCCTCCAGGAGGTATGAAAAAGGCTTTTTAGCTGTTTTCAAGTGTCAGACAGGGTTTTGTCAGAAAAATGAATATACTGATATAAAATAAAACACTGGAAATTAGTTCTTTTTCAAGATAGTTGTCATAGACACTCTCTCTTTGCACAACTTTTTGATTAGATTCAAAGGTTAACTTCAGAGCACTAAACGATCACGATATTTTATTATTTATTTCATTGCTTTGTACCTAAGCGACACTTCATGGGGTTACATAGTAGTTATGAAACTAGACTTCTCACAGAAGATTTTCTGCTGTCAGGGACAGTCAGACATGCCCAGTTTTAGCAGTTTATGGTGAAGGACTAAAATAGGATGCAGCCAACCCTTACCAACACTGGCATGTTTTGTTAAGCCGTTTTAATTGGCTGGTTGCCGTCATGTGATGGAATGCACATTGTGGGGCAATGTGAGCTCTCTATGTGCGTGACGGGCCGAGTCATTAGCACGTGTTTGCAGGCAAACATGCCATTAAGATTATTTACACGTAGTGAAGCCGCGGGAGACAGCTCTGACCACAGGTACAGAAGGCGTCTGCGTTGTTAATTAAAGCTCACTTCATCGTTGTCATGTTGGTGAGCCTCAGACAATAAATCTGCGAGAAAGAGGATTAAGGCTTCAAGCAATCTCCATGTAAAATAGGCTGATTCACCAGGCAAAATGTGATTTCATGTGTTTTTATTAATATCTGTTACATATGCATGTCACTGTTTTTTTTTTTTTTTTTGATTTATTATGGTGCACGTACTGTGAAAATGTGCACATAGCCGCTGCTTTCTGACCTCACACTTCCAGCTTTGGGGGTTTGAGTCCCATCTGTGTGTGTGCAGAGTTGACATGTTCTCCCCATGCTTGTGCAGGTTTGTTTCCTGTTGTTCATGAACAAGTGAATTGGTGTCTCGGTTTGAGTCTGTGTCCTGCAGTGGCCTGGCATTCTGTCCTCACATTCTGTACATCCTGGTATAGGCTCATGGCTCACTTTGACCCACTGTTTATGTGGTTTTATTGCTATAAATGTGTATGTAATCCAATGAGTCAGGCACATAATGAGATATTTGAACTTTTGTAGGCTGGGTAAGAGTAGAGGACCTCAGAAATAGCTGTGGACCGTGGCTGAGGTCCGGGGGCTTGTTGGAAAGAAATATGGTATTCCAAGGAAGCAGAGAAGACCTCTGGTAGCCTTCCATACTTCAGGGTCAATCACTCAAACCCAACCCATTACCCCTGCTTGCGTGAGATGGTCAACTTCATCAAATAACCATGGGATTAAAATTAAAATCATACCGCACATCAGATGGTCTCATGTTGCCGCGGGTTACATCAGAGTCTCTGCGTTCAGAATTCCGACTGATTAATTAGGTCTTTCCAGGCCTTTTTAGTTAGTGCCTCTTTGCTCCTGGAAAGCCTGCCACTGGAAAGCTTGCCACTGGAAAGCCTGTCACTGGAAAGCCTGTCCTTGTGCTCTTGTCATTTATGGCGCTCCTTTCCGGAATTCAAGTTAACTGCTCCACGTTCCAGTATGAGATTCTTGCTCATGCAGTCGTCTCAGTCGACGTGGGGAAGCCATCATATTTTATAACCTGAGAAGGAGACAGGGAGGGTCTGCCTTGTCACGGGAAACGCCGCTGCACAGAGATGCTGTTGTTGGCGTCAGGGCGTGCTAACGACTCGGTCCATGTCACAGATTTCAGCAACGGCTCAATATCAAAGGCTGTAAAAGACACACGAGTATCTGCCAGAGGGAGTCTACAAGCACACAGGTGTGTTTCATGCTCATTATCTCCAACAATTTAAATGTAATTTCATCTGTACCTAGATGGCAAAGATTCATGAAATGTTAAATATTTGTCCTTGGACATTTGCATGAGGATGGTAACACTTTCCAATTTCAATGTTGTTATATCACTCGCCAGTGAGTCTCGCGAAAAGCAGAACATCGGTACAGACGTGGAAGATCCAGCTGACAGTGCTTTGGTTTTCCCTTTACACCTGACCAGCCTTTTACAAAAAAGTAACAGCTAAAATCCTCAAGCCGTGAAAAGCTCTTCTGGTGTTGGTACTTTCTGACAGCACAGCCCTAGGCCCACGTCCTGATTGTTCTGTCTCTTTAATAATGACAAAACAGCAGAAGCAGAGTGACCTCCCTCTGACTGGATGGTTTGGACAGGCTGGGTCGTGTCTTTTCTGTCCAGTTGAAATGTGAAAGAAGGTATGGGGTTGGGACTTCGCCAGCCAACAAGCATTGCTTTGCCGTATCAGATGTGGAGAACAGGGGAATATTAATTAGGTGTAATGTCCATATATGAGGCTGAGATTTTAGCTGTGGGGGAGCGGAGGGGCTCCCTGACCTCTGCGGATAACCTGGGCATTTCATTCCCTTTTTAAAACGTGTCCTCAAAATTGACATTCATTCAGTCATAGTACAATTCTGCTTCATTTAAATGACTTAAGTTCTTCGGTGCACAATTTCAACCTTGTCTATTTCCCCCCTTGACATTATTAATGTCTGTTCTATACTGCTGGAAACGTCTCACCAAAGCAAACGAGGTCAAGTGCATTCGTCACGTGGGCAAACCTGCTCCGGGCCTGTCTTCCATGCCTGCCGTCCTTCCCGCCGGCGCTAAGCCAATCCTCGCCGTCTGGGCCAATCCGTCATGTCGCGCCTCGATCACAGAGCTCCTTCCCACGGAGATGATGCCGCCCCAGCTTGTGGGGTGGAGAGGGGGGGTGATTAATCAGGACGTGCGGGAAACGGCCCCCTGATCTCTCCTGGCAAGTCAATGCAGGCTCCCCCGAACCTGCCGCCACGCTTAGCGCCTCCGAAAAGAAATCCAGGACGCCTGCTTGTTTTTCCTGGAGTTTAACACCCAATGAACTCTGGCCTGTTGAAGGTATGACAGGACCGCGGCAGATGAGATTTCGCTGGGAGGGATTACATCGCGTTATTATTGTTATTAGCTGTCATTAATAACCCAAAGCAGTTCAGCATTAATGTCGGGAAATTTTATATCTAATTTTTTTTCTCTGGGATAATTCAGGTTAAGTATCCTCTCGAGGGTAACTGTGATGCTCATACTGCCCTTTGTAATGGCAGGAGTTAAACCAGGCACCTGCGGGGGGGGGGACAACAAGAGTGTCAGAAATTGTTTACAATCGCACACTGGGAAATTACAGTGCATGCCTGTGTGTCAGCCCGCCTCATTTAGCATGGAGATTGAGTAAGATCCGTGTTCCTTTGTGCACACGTTGTCTTTGGCTGTATACGGTACTGTCACTCTTAATAAGGTAATAGAATTCCTCAAGGGAGGTTTGAGTGGGTTATAGCGATGGTCACGGAGAACAAGGCCGCAAAAGGTACCTTAGAGCTCTCTGTACCCAACCAAGTAAAACTGAATAAAAAGAAGGAACATGAAATCTTAATTGGATGCTGAGCCATCAAGACCCACCAGGAGAGCTTCAGTCTGAGTTTGTGTCGATTCCTCCAGCAGATGGACATCTGGAGAGATGATATTCCAGAAGTAATTCCATCATTTGGTGTTTTGTTGATGGTGGTGGATAACGCCTTCTCAGACTTTGCTCCAGAAGCTTCCATGAATGTTCAGGGCTGAGATCTGGTAACTGGAGCAAGCGTAGCATATGGTTAATATTGTTTTGATGCGCTTAAAAACACTCAGTAACCCTTCAGCCCCTGTGTAAGTGGACATTATGTTGCTGGAAAATTCCACAGGCAGGATTGAGATCCCTGGATGAACATGATCACCTAGAACAGTTTTACATTTTTTGGAATTTACCCTTTAACCGCCAAGGTGTTTAGTGGACGTAAGTTATGCCAGAGAAATGCACCTTGCAATGTAACAAAGCTTCTGGAACCTTAGTGAGCATCACACAAGTGTGTACTCAGTCACTGGTCTTTAAGACAGGTGACATATCCTGCTATGTAACTTTTCCACAGCTCAAGAGACTGCTTTCTGTGTTTTTTACGCCACCGTACTGGTAAAATGGTATTTTTAGGTGTAATAACAGGTTGATATACCACAACCCACCCATAGTATCCTTCTGTCCGAAGTTCTTGACAGGCTGGTCCAAATGAAACTGCCTGTTCATCTCTGAGACACTTTCATTGGCAGCTGGTCCTAGTTGATGGTTTCTTGCCAACATCTCCTCTGCCGCGATTCTTCGTGAAACATCAGCCAGCTGAATAATCCCACAGTCATTCATCTCACGAAGTCACTGAGGTCTCTTCATGTTAACCAGGCCATTTTTATACAGGACCCCAGGCATGAAGAAATGTTAATTGTTTAATTATGTGGAGTCACCCCTGGGTAGATGCACCTGTTTTCCACACAGTGCGTATGCCTTGTGAACTCTAACATTTCCTTCATTTTGGTGGGTGGGGAAAATCAGGGGGCTGTTTGGTCTTTACTCATCATGGAGAGAGGCCATTCTTAGCTTAACCTAGCCGGTGGCTTCCTCGTGTTCATCCTGTAACCGATCATGACAAATCCACACGCCACTGTGCTCACCGAATCCCTTGCACCGCGTTCAGTCGCCGCATAAGGAATGTGTGCGTTAGCCTTGCTGTCATTCTCCAAGGAGACCCTGAAATCTGCTACATCTATTCCTGCGTCCCCAAACCCCAGAGGGTGCCTTATGATGAAATGGAGCTTGCAGAAATGCCCAGCACCCCCCCTCCTCGCTACCAGCTAATTCCCATGCGTCCCATTCCCATCCCGCCAGTCAGACTTGACAGCGACTTTGCTGCCAATCTTCATCTCATGGTAATAGCCTAGAAAAATGGCACCATTGATATATATTCAAACTTGCAGAGTGCTTCACAGGTAACTCCTTGTAGTCTCACTCTCCTGATTGTTTAACCAAAGTAGTTTAAGCAAAGTAGTTGTCAGTCTTGCTTTTCTACGCTTTCTAATGGCTATCATAGGGTTAGGGTTAGAGTACAACGATTGTTAGCCAGCTGAGCAATCATTAACGTGACCCTTACGGTACCGCATGTTTCTCTCCGGTGTTGTGGTGGTTAACCAGGCCTCCCTGCTGCTGTGGTAACTGTCATCAATGCTTCATCACACGGACGCCCGGGAAGGCGGGGGGTAGGAGGGGTGGGGGTGACATTCCAGAGATTGCTAGACTGCTTTGCATCTAAATAGATCTCACACCGATGGCAGGTGCCAGCGTGGGCCGGGGAGACGCCGGGAATGAAAACATTTTTGCAGGCAGCCAATCGAAGCGTTGTCAAGCGGGACTTAGCGGTACACCGAAGCTACCGTAATCAGGCCGGCGGAGGGACACGGTGCGCTGTCCGGCAGGCGCACGGGACGCGGCTCTCCGTCATGCCGGTGCTTTGTTGTGTGTGCCTGCAAGGGTGCCAGGTCAGATCCCAGTGAGTCCGCCAGGCTCTGACCCTAACATACCCAACACAAAGGTCAGGAATCCTGAAAATAAGGGTAGAGAAGCAGGGCAAAGGATAATACTATGACTTATGCCAGTTTTTCTGAGTTAAAGGAACTATTGAGGAAGTAGATAGTATAGCAGAACTTTCAGGTAACGATACACCTCAATTCATCCATCCATCCATCCATCTTCCTTAATTATCTTATACAAGGTCACAGTGAACCTGTGCCTGGAACCACAGGCCATTGCAGGGCACACACACACGCATTTTTGCAGTAAGGGCAATTTCCATTCATTCATTCATTCATTCATTCATTCATCCATCTATCCATCCATTCATCTTCTAACCATTTATCTGATGCAGGGTTGGGCCTGGGCAGTTCCAGCCAGCATAAAGTACAAGGTGGGGGTGCATCCTGGACCCAGGCCAGTCCATTACGGGGCTCACGCACACAATCACTATGGACAATTTAGAGGTGCCAGTTTTCTTTGATGTGTATGAGGAAAACCCAGAGGAAACATGAGCCACAGGATGACACGGAGCCAGGGCAGGATTCAAGTCCCCGCCCGGGAAGGCGTGCGGCTGCCGCGTCAGTCTTCAAACGGGCCTGTCATATACATGCACCATTCCGCTCATCTGCCATCCTTCACTGCAGCAGTGCCGTCCATCATGGCGCTGAGATGTCTGCTGCGTTTTTGGACCAAGAGCAGCTGAATCTGAGGCTGTAGCACTGCAGTGTGCGTCTGGCGCCCTCTGCTCCCGCGGTTTCGGATCAGATGAGCCGCCCGTGCAGGTTCGGCCGAGGCAGCCGTGCCTTTCCCGCTTGCCGCTTGTCACACCTTGTTCGTTCTGCTCAAGAAGCCCACCACTCCAGGGCTCATTTTATGAACATGCGCTGATTTCGTTCACTTCGCTGTGATGCTTGGGACTGTGAGATCTCATTGGATTCATTTGACGTTTGAATCGGATTAGTTGAATTCAATTTAACCCAACTTATTTTCACGATGTGTGCCCTAATGTAACGCTAGCTCAGTGAGATGCTGTGTGACCTTACACCTCTGCAGTTGGGCCTTTGTTTCCTGCCTCAGCAGGGTGTGTGTAGTTGCAGCACATTCTCCCCGTGTGGGTGTGGGTTTTCTGCAAAAATGCAGACGTGTAGTTTACAATTGATGTCTCATTGTATGCCCTCTGATGGACTGGCAAACCCTCCAGGGTATTCCCTGCCCTGTGCTCTAAGCAGCTTGGGAGGGGCTCCTCCCCCCCCCAAAACCCTGCACTGGATAAGCAGTTATGGAAGATGGATGGAGAGCTTAATGTACCAGCATGGATTCAATATCAAGAGAATGAGAGAAGCCTTGAAAAAAACGTGCTTTAAATTTCCCTTCTACTTCCCTGTGTTTCCTTCTGTGTTTTTAACTGTATTTTCATTTTTTTCTGCACAGCCTATAGTTTAACCATTAATCCATCAGGAGACAGCTAAATCCCATATAACTATATGAGCTTTCGTTACTCGCCCTTACACATACATAAATGCATTTTCAGTCAGATTCTCTGCTATTTTTTTTCAAACATTGTTTTTTTTGTTGATTGAATAAACATAAGCCCATATTGAAAAACAAATGTTTCAAATAAGCACCAGACTAAAAGCAGTTGTGAAGAAAAAGATTTTAAAAAGCCTGATTGTTCTTCATGAAAAAATAATATGCTAGGACTCCCCTTTGCCACTGGTAGGCCTGGTGTTTATAACTTTGTCCTATTGCAGAAAATTGTCAGTGTGGTTGGGTACGGGTGTGGAAATGAGAGAATGGGCTGCCCCCCCAACCTTCAAGCATTGGTGGATGGTGTTGGGGAGGGGGGGCTCAGGGTATCCTCTTATTCTCAAGGCAGTCCGATTAGGCCTTTGGGCTCTCACTGTAGGTCCGTCCTGTGTCAACACGCCCTTATTTATGGATCTGAGCTCAGTCACCCTTCTGTGGGAGAAACGTAAATTCATTTGGCTGAATGACTGTAGAACAAATGGTCTGTCAGGAGCAGGAGGTGGGCGGGGGAATCTACTCCCAGCTTCTATAATCAGACATAAATCCAGCTTGGCTGGACAGCCTGTCTTCTGACTGCAGCCAAACAGAGCACTCATCTCCTCACTGCAGCCAGTGAGAACGCCTGCTTCCTCACCTCAGCCAATGGGGAGAGCAGTTCACCATCACTGTTTGTTTATTATAGCCAATGAGAACTCTGAGCACTACCACGCATGACAAAATCTGTCATAGGTGCCTGTGCATCACTGGGGTTTGCCGACTAAACTTTTGGAAAGAGGTTGTGTGAGAGGCCCTGCCCCAATTTTAACTATAAACTGTGTTTGTGTTTTACTTTTCCTGTTAAAAATGCAGCCAATTAAAAGGAGACATGGATTAGTGCAGGGACTGTACCTGAAAACATGTTTATCTTACCCCATCCTGAGGCATAGAATGAGACGAGGAAGAAAGGCTGACCTGTGCTGTGCTGTATTTTACTGAGTAACGTACCACAGATGTATCATATGCAGCCTGCGTGTAAGAGAGACGCGGAAAGCTAGATAAAGGGGCCTTTATTTTAAGACGGAGTGGAAAATGTCTCACAGATGCATTTTCTTAGGTGTTACTGCCACAAAGAGCGAAAGAGGGGGGCTCTCAGGCAGGAAGTGCATTTGGACGGGATGCCTGGGGCCTACCCTCCGTTCCAGCTGGGTACTTCAGGCTGCGACTGAGGGGCGGAGCCTCCAGCCCGTCTGAGGCTGATAGCTCAGTGTGACATCCGTGGGCGTGACAAGATCCTTCTTGCCTCCCGTGGTTCACACTTTGATGGTGCTCTGAGGTCATTGCAAGGCCATGCTGAGCAAGGCTCAGGTAAAACAGCAGTTATGGGTTTTAACAGTTTACTTTAGCGCTTTTGCTGACCTAAATGCCCGATAGTCTACCTTCTGAACAAGTCCTCTTCTTTGCCCACCCTAAATATAAAAACAAGGCAGAAGGTTTACATTGTCAGGTGTAAATATAACCTTTATGCCTTTACGTGTGAAGTAATTTGTCCCTAAAAGCATGTCGTTTCTCCATCCGTCCATCTATTCAACCATCCATCCATTTTCTATACCCACTTGTCCTATGCCGGTTCACGGGGGCTTGGAGCCAATCCTGGAAAGTATGGGCACCATCTTATTAGGTACATGTGTGTTTATATATGTGCCCAAAGCAACTATGAAAGAAGCAATGTTTTCACTTTGTCAGTGGAAACTGACCTTTCCCTCCATATCAGCCTTTTTACACAGTTAGCATATTAGCATGCTTGGCTTGTTATCTCATTAGCATAGCGGGTATCCATGGTCAGTAGCCCAGCTGGACTCTTCCTCCTGAGAAGCAGGCTTTTGTATCTGAAATGACTCCCATCGGCTGGTTTTGTGCCTGTTACATCCCTATGGCTCCCGCGCATTGGGGTAAATGTCCTGCTGAAGGAAGTCCCTGCCACGCTTCTCCTGAGGCTGCACCTCCTGCTGCCTCAAGGTCTTGGCATTCGGTGGCTAAGGGTGAGGGTGCACACACATACGTAAGCTTCCACACGATTCCGGGAACCCCCCCCCCCCACACACACACACACACACACCTTAACACTTTGGCAGCCTGGCCCTCTGCCAGCCCCCAGCTGCTGGTGTTCGGACTCTGGGGCATCATAAATCAGGCCCAGTTACCGTCATGGTGCACTGGCCCACTTTTATCTGGGGGGAGAGCACCTTGCCACCCGGACCCCTGCTCTCTGTGGCACACACTTCTATGACGAGGGGGAAGAACACTTCTCTCGTACCTTAACTTACACTGGAAGATCGAGTTCTAGGAATGGGCAAAATTTCTAGCTGTTTATGCTGAGCAGCTATTTGACACTGTCGCAGAAAAGTTTGAGATTCACATAAGACAGCTGGGCTGCCCTTTAACCTTCAGCTGCGAGGAGTTTAGGGTTTGTCAGCAGTCCTTGCCTGTCCCATACACACACATTATCTGCTCTGTTTTCTTAAATCTCCTGTGTGTTCCTGCCTCCACAGATCATACAAATAATGTATGTTCACTCACTTCCTGCTCTCTGCCAGAACAGAACGGGTCGTAATGAAAATCCCTCAGTCAACGTTCGTCTTCCACCCGGCTTAGTCAGACAGATTCCAACCATCCATCCATCCATCCATTTTCTAACCGTTTATCTTGGTCAGAACAATGGGGAGCCTGGGCCTATCCGAGCAGCACAGGACACAGAGCTGCTCTTCACTTTGGACGGGTTGCCAGTGTCAGACAGATTGGCTTTTGTGAGGGCAGATCACGTCCATAGCGCCACCTTGTGGACAGTAATAAAATGCATACCGAGACACACTGTGATTTGCAGATTCCTACTGTTTAACCTCAACGCAGATCCGGGGAACTGGAATAGGGATTTAACGATTCAAAAAAAAAAAGAATTGTCCCTTCCTGCCCCAATGGCTGGTAGGCAAGCCCCCCCCCTTGTGTGAAGATGGCATGCGGGTAAAATGCAGACGTGTTAAAACACGCCAGCTTCCTGCCAGACGGTGCTGGAAACAGTGGGTCTGTCAGCCATGTTCAGCACATTTTGTATGAGGGCCCTGAGATTTCGGCAGATAAGCTGCTTACCCCATACTCACCCTAAACCAGAGGGGTCCCGCCCCGCAACACAGCCGCTTGTACCCCGTGGGGCCAGGGCAACGTCCGGAGGCAGCTCTTTCAGTCTGGGGTCTCATCGTAGTGGTGGTGCTGGTGGGCGGGCGGTTGAAGGATTTTGCCTGAAAATGCCTGACAGTGACGTGCTTGCTCTTCTACGCATTCGTGACAGCAGCTATGTGTCCCACACGCTCTGATATGTGACCCGCATGCACTCCTGAAAGCCCTTACGTTTACGTCTGCTGTACACCACGCCGAAATCACCTGTGATGATCGTGTCTCTCACACGGCAAGGCCTCGCATGTTACGCATAGATGAACACGGGATGGGGGGAGGAGGGGGAGGGTGGGTCTCGCCATTTTCGTGCTTAAGGCCGTCCTTGTGGAGGCTCCAATCCCAGCATTCCCTGGTTCTGAGCGAGGGAAGTGGCTTGATGGAGCTGGTAATGGAATAAAGATATAGACAGTCATTTATAAAAGAAATGGATGGAGGGCAGCCTTGACTTCCAGGCCATAAATCTTCACTAACTGGTGCACAGGCAGTCATAGATTAAGAGAGCAGAGGGAGAGAGTGAGCAAGCGAGGGAGAAAGATGTTTGTGTGTATGTGTTTATATGGGTGCGCGCTTCAGACGTAGGGAGATGGAGGATGGGCAGGGTTGCGCTGGCTTACGATAGGAGTGCCCTGCGAGGAGGCGGGGTTTGTGTAGGACCAGGTGACCGGCTTGATCCAGACTGTGCGTTCATTGAACTTAGATTCAAATAAACCCCCAAGCATTAGTGTGAAGATGACAGCAGTACTAGCAACATCTGTTGGGTGTGAGTCCAGCGTAATGAGTATCCTGGTTAGGCAGAAATGTGAGACTTTAACAGTAGATACTACCTCGCTGAGAAAGATGGAAGTATGCTTTATTTTCTTTGTAAGTACTTTGTTTTTAAAAAGTTGCTGTCTGCGGGTTTCTCGATTCCCAGACGTTCCTTGAGGATCCGTGTCGTCTGGGCCGTGCAGCACGAGGTGTTGGGGTCATCTCCCAGGAGTCACGGTCAGTTTTTCCAGAATAGAGCAAGCATGAGATTCAGGAAGGTATCCAAAGAAATAAGGCAGCTTCTCAAACCTCATCAAACGCATCACGGTGCTTGCTTTGGGGGGGGGGGGGGGGGTGTTGAGCAGGGACTGACACCTTTCACACTCCATCCTACTGCAGTATCCCAAGAAAAAAACGTTTCACAGCACATGCTGTGTTCAATTCTGGCATTTTAACATCACGCACTATCAGAGAACCCTACAGATTTACTATAAAGAGGCATGTTGGAGAGTAGGGGGGGTGTTAATCAGCTAACAAAGATGTAATGATTAAGAACGCCACCTGCCTGTCATGGACGTGACAGTGTAAGGTGACTGCTGTTGTGCCCGGCACAGACGGGGTGTGGTTCTGCCTGTAATTTTCGAGATTAATTAATTATCCTCATTCACTTGGGGGACCCCAAAACCGTCCACCTGGATTTATGTGTTCCCAGCTACCAGGACAAGGAGGCCAGGACACTGCCGTCAATGGCCCAGTATCTCATTGGTTTTCCAGCCTGCTGATCGCATGTAGAATATGCAAAGAGGCCTTTTAGGACTTGAGCCAGTCCTCTGTACTGCTTGCTGCTGAGGATGCCTGTGATTCGTCCATGGGGAGTCGGTACATTAGGACACGCCGGGTCAGGGTCTGCTTCATCCATCACACCGGGTGTGTGTGGCACACCTTGTTCCGACACACTCTTTATGTGTTTTCCTCTGAGCGCCGTTCCGTGACTGAAGCCCGGCGTGGCCCTTGATCCATGCAGGAAGCGGTGATGGATCGCACTTTGTGCTCTCGCCGAGAGCCTGACGTTTGTTTTCCGCTGTATGATTAAAATATCTCCCCACGGAGGAGACACAGTGATGCTTCTCATGAGACTCCTGTGAACATCAAATGGCTCTTAGTGCCATCTTTACCATGATGGGGGGGGGGGGGTGCGGCTGGAGCCGATCCGGGCCTGGCTGATGGAAATGCATGGAGATGAGTTGTTCTGAATTCTGAAAGCATGTCCTCGCTTGTGCGATGGTAATCTGATCCTGCCTCTCCTGTCTCGCTTCTCGACTTCAGGGTCTTGTAACGTCTTAAGATCGATCTTTGCCATGTCACATTAATCATCTCCTGATGTCGTCAACCTGTCCAGTTCTGTCTTTTTTTCAGTAGTGCTGCTACATCTGGAAGGGCTGCTTCTGCATCACAGTTAACCCCCCCCCTCCCCATCTAGAATAAACTGCCATAAAAATAACAATAAAAAACTATATAATCACAAAAGTAAATGGTGTGGGGGAAAATGAGAGGGGAACTTAGTGTGTCATAAAAAAAAAGCGTTTACTTGTACTGGGTGAACACACAACACACATTAGTTCTTTCAGATCTTGGATTGGTTGAGCATCACTGACTCCTCAGTTATGACATGGAGCTTATAAATCACAGCAGTATCACCTGGACTGACTGTAGTTTATGCTCCCAATGTGCCTAGTAAACATGAACGGAGTGTGTTCCTGGCTTTCTCACCGCCAGCAGCCGCGAGTGTGTTTTATGGCTGACACTATTGTTTGCTAAACTGCCTACTACTGCTTTGTGCGCTCATATAACTGTGACCCCACCTTCCTCTACTGCAGCAGTCCTATGCTCCACCCCCTCACCCGATGGCTCCGCCTAGCCCCAGCACCAACAGTTGCAGCGGCCCCGAGCAGCTCAGTAAGACCAACCTGTACATCCGAGGCCTCCCCCCAGGGACCACAGACCAAGACCTGATCAAGCTGTGCCAGCCGTGAGTGTCCCATACCTTTGCTAACACACACACACACACACACACACACACACAGTCGTTTAATCATATCTTTGTGGGGACCGCTCATTCATTTCTATGGGAAAAATGCTAATGCTAACTATGACAACCTTAACCCCTACGAAGCCCTAACCATAACCATAAGTAAAAAGACAAAATACAAGAGTTTTTGCGTTTTTAGTTTATTCATTGCAGTCACCAATTTTTATAAAATGGATTTTTCCAAAACTGGGAAACTGGTCCCCATAAGGCAAAAAAAAAAAAAAAAAGGGTATTCATTACATTGTGAGGACATTTGGTCGCCAGAAGGCAAAGTATACCTGGACCACACACACATACACACACAGGCCTATTTAGCTTTGTTATGTTGCCTCATAAGGTTCAGTTTGGACCTTGGTGCCATGAAGTGTGAGCTATAGAGACGTAATAGCTGTGTTGTTTCTCTTTTGAATGAAACAGACTTCTGGTCTTTAGGCTGGATGTTATCTGGCATTTTGTAATTTTAGCTTTAATTTTTGGTTACTCTTCACGCTTTCAACATTTCTTTTAAAAGCGTGAAAAATGGGCTGTATATCACTGCGCAGAACTTTTTGTCCCTAAACTTTGTGTGATGAGCGCTGCGGCCGGCCGGGCGGTGACATTTGGACAGGTCTGCCGTGTGCTGCAGAAGCTTTCCTGAGAATTGGCTTTGAGGTTTGAGGCCTTCTGCAGTCACCGGGACATGCGGCGTTCCCGCTTCCCCTCTTCATCCTCTACTCTTACCAGCCCCTAGAGATCCCCGAGGAGACAGAGATCACCCGCAGATCTCTGGTGCCTGTGAACTAGACCTGCTACTGAGAGCAGGAGGGCAAGATGTTTACTGTGAAACACACACGCCTCACATTAAGACCAGGCTGCGCCTGTGATGCGTCTAAATCGACTCATATTCTCCAGTGGCGTTACTCGCTATCACAGAAATGATTGGTTTTAAAAGCGAGACATACTATCCAATAAAATAGAAAGTTACCTGGATAACCATACATAGTTAAAGCTTAATACTTCATACTACTGTTGTTAACATGAACTTTATGTAGGGACAGACATTCATCTAGGAACCTGCAGTTTTTCCATCATGCTAACCACAAAAAAAAAAAAAGAGTTCTATTAGAATATTGTCATGCTGTGTCTTAAAGCCGGTGGAAAAAGCATAAATGACCACAGTGTGATTCCTGAGGAAAAAAGCTCCAATATCCTCCTTGTCATGATGCATCAAGGCGGCGCCACAGCCGTATTTTGATTCTCCATCCGCTTGGTTATCCGCTGATATCACAGTGCTGGAGATGCCCCAAGATATGGCTGGGAAGTGCCACAGGGACAAAGAGGGCCGACTGAGCCCCGAGCGGCTCATTCTCAGCCTCGGGGAGGGAAAGAACAACACGCTGTCAATGGGGGTTTCAACAACAGTCACCAAATTTGGCCAAAATGTACAGGTACAATGGACCATAGTAGACACTGAGTGAGATTTCATACAAATATAAATGTATAAATGTAACTGGAATGATTCTGGTTAAAGGTGCTGCAGTGGGGTTCCTCTAACTGGCCTGCTTCATTTCAGAAAGTCATTAACTACTACGCCATCTGCTGCAGGGACCTTTGAATGCAGACACGTCTCAGAAGTCACCTGTTTAATATGTTGAGCTTATAAGTAACTTTTTCGTTGTGTCCCCCCCCCCAATACAAAGGATGAGTAACACTGCTGAGTGTTAAGTGTGCAATTCAAGATAAAGAGGGATTTGAGTAACACTGCTGAGTGTTAAGCAAGCAATTTAATAGGAAAATGGACTTGAATAACACTGCTGAGTATTAAGTGTACAATTCAAGAGGGAGATGAACTTAACATGGATTGACGCAGACATACCTTCTGTGGAGGAGCAGGGAGCATTGAGGAGACCTTCCTTTGTCAACATCCATCCCTAAAGCCAGATAAAAGTGGGAAACATCATCTTTACATAAATTATCACATTTCAGTGGCTGTCTGAATGTCAGAATGTTTAATTGTGCTTCAATTCCAACAACTGATTCAACCAGTTTAAGCCTCATTTTAATCTCATGAAGTAATAATTTATGCAGTATAAAGATCAAGTCATGTGTCCTGAGAACTGATGTGTGTAAAACAATTTGAAATGTTAATAAAGGCTGCTGGTAATTAAATGAGCTGTTTTCGGGGATGTTCTCCGCACGTCATATTTTTCATATGAAACTGCGGAGAATAAGCCCGGAATCACACTCGTCATAATGGCCCCTCCGAACCCAGTAAGGTGGCTTCTCGCACATGCTGGCTCACAGAGTCAGAAGGAAGCTTAACCTCGGGGGCTGTCATTCACAGGTGAAGGGGGGGGGGGGGGACAGGAACAAAAAGCTTTGCTCCAAACAAAATTGGCCTCAAACTCTTTGTGGAACAACATTGCAGGACAGCTTGTCCAGCCAGGGAGGAAATACTAATGTGGTTTTAGAGGGAGGCTGCCCTACTCTCATCAGCAGTCATTTTCCAGGGGGGGGGGGGCACTGGCGGCTTGTGGCAGTTTTCCCACACCGCGGTGTACTGAGACTGGCAGTCCTGCTGATGAATATTCCTCCCACGCACGTAGCTCCCCTCCCTTTTCCCCATAGCGCCAAGC
>JAABNX020000053.1:3691242-3702288 GCA_015163995.2 Mormyrus lacerda | reverse complement strand
ACCATGTTCCCCAGCTCAGGCTCCACGTTCCTCAGCTCAGGCACCATGTTCCTCAGCTCAGGCTCCATGTTCCTCAGCCCAGGTACCATGTTCCTCAGCTCAGGCACCATGTTCCTCAGCCCAGGTACCATGTTCCGCAGCCCAGGCACCATGTTCCTCTGGCCAAACACCGTGTTCCTTAGCACCAATGCCCTTATGTCAAACATTTTCCTCAGCTGAGACATCTTGTTCTCCTTCACTAAGTGTTGATTTTCCTTTTTTGCTGTTTATTTGCCCTTGCTTGGATTCGTTTAGCAATTTCCCACAGTTTCTGGACTCCTCCTAATACATGTATTTTTATATAACAACACAATTGTTGATACTATGCTATAATATGGGTTTAGTGAATGAATGGGAGCATTTTACATTTTTTAAGGCTGGCATTCAGTTGAAGTGTCTTTCTGCTTTAATATGGATTACAGGGAGATAAGAATGTTACCAGTGTGTTTTTCATGTAAGTCCTGCATGAATTTTCCCAGAATAGTTCACTGAGGCTAGGAAATGCCCCAGATTTTTTTTCCCTCCTTTGCGAATGTGTGTTTATTTGTTCTCTTGCCACCCAACATTCCATACCCAGGCACACGGGGCCATTGCATGTGAGAGGGGGGATTTGCTGACCAGGTGACCTCAGACAGTGTTCACTCTGCAACAGGAAACAGCCTCTCATTCATTCTACTTTAGAAGCTCATTTTTTTACACATACAATGTATATTGTATGTAACAATATTATAACAACGTGTAATGTGGGGGGGGGGATTCATTTGTTTCAGCTGTCCTTGTAAGGCTGAGTTTTGATATACTCTGCTGCCAGAACACACACCCAGGCCAGTATGCTTGATTTCCAGTTGATTTCCATCTCCGACACCTGACGTGCATTTTACTGTCCACTTCCCCTTACCACGCCCATCCACTCCCTATCCGTCGATAAAATCTTCATTCCTTCCTCTTCTCCCCAAATTATATGGTTCTATTCCCCCGTCCTGCCTACAGCATATCCAACACGATGTTCTCACTATTGTATTCTTTATACTACCCAATAGTCCTATTATTAATGCATTATTAATAAAGTGCATACAATGAGGGGTTCAGTTGAAACATGTCTTATATTTATGGGATCTGACTGTGTGAGGAACTTCCTGTTTTTTACAGGAAGTGGGTAGAGTGACAGGCCAATAGGAGACAAGGCTAGAGAATGCATTACTACTAGACTCTACAAACTAAGAGGTGTTTTGGACCCACTTGCCCTAACATCACTGTCAAAGAGCTATACAGCACCAATTATGAAATAAAAACGTCAAGGGTGCAGTGAGTAATAGTGTTATATATTAATAGCATCACTCTGCTTCTCCTCATAAACTGCGAGTTTGAGAATGTGGTCTAGAACATTATCCATACCAGAGCAGTCAAACGGAATCAGGATGCCTTCCATGTTCAGTCACCACCGGTGCGTAAATCTTTCCCAAATGTACCACTTCAGTTTGTGATATTCCCAACCCGGAAAATCTTCCATCTGTCCACTCCTGTTTTTGTCTCGATCCCGCCAGGCTAATTAGGAGAGGACAGGACACGGCAGCTCTGTCCTACGGCTAAATGGCGGGAGGTCGATCTCATTAGCTCGCCGTCGCTTGTCCCCAGCTGATCAATCAACGATGCGTACACGATTGGCTCGATGGCACCGGCCTCATCCCAGTGTCTGACCATCGCTCAGGGCGGATCACTTTATAAGCTCCTGTGGAGGGTGTGAAGTTTTTTTTTCGAGAGATTTGCACTTGTCAGTGATCTGGTAACCAGCTTGTTAAAAGCTGTTCTTGCAGTAAATACCTCTTTCAGTGCTTCCTTAATGGTAGTTTAGTGCCTGTAATACACTCACTGAAATTTAATATCTCTGACAGTGTAAGTCGCCCATGGTTTTGGTGGGAATTTTTTTTCCCTTTCCTTCGTTTGGTTGTACTGCCTCCTGCTGGCACAAACCACTGGTGCACTGTACCTGACAGGTATGCTTTGTAACATCTCCCCCTAGTGGGCTCCTGAATTACGTTGACCGGAATGTGTCTGAATATCTCTTGTCACTCAATCTACCTGCTCTGCTGTCATTTATCCATGTTAATCACACACAGCCTGCTTCTCTTAGAGGGGCAGGGTGAGGCAGTGCGGCAGGGTGGAGCTTTTAAGTGCCTGAAAATCGATCTCTTTATAACAGGGGGTGGCATGTTGGCAGAAAGTGATCTTAAATCCCGAGCCCCCACCTTCCACTTTTACTCCGAGCGGCTTGCGAACTTTTTACCAACCCGGAGCAGATCTTTCATAGGGGAGGTCACACCTGGCCCCCACTCCCACCCACCCTCCATGCCATCTGTCGGGCTGCACTGCACGTTACTCACGCCACAGAGGGAGGCTTTGCCCGGGATCGGGGCGACAGAAGGACGGCTGTTTCTTCCTGGTGGTTCTGGAATCCGCCTGGCGCTCCTGCCTGAGGTGATAGACGTGCCTGCCTGTCACGAACCCGGGGCCAGGAGGCAGCCTTAGCAACCATAGGGGACTCCCCCCCCCCCAGTGCTGGCAGGAGTGCTCTGGGTCTCTCTCCAAGAGGAGCGAGAAGACCATCAGGGAAGGAGGGAGGGGGGACAAGGGCTGTGAAACTCACCTCTTGAAAATCTCCCCCCCCCCCCGGTTCCACATTTATCATCGTTTAAACGACATATACCGCTTTCATGCCAACGCGGTGCCTTTGCCCCCCCCCCACCAATCTCGCGGCCCTCGTTCCTAAAGGCCACCATAGCTGAACATTTCTGGCTGTCTACATCAACACGCCCCTCTCCACAAACCTCCCATATGTTCTGTTTTTTTGACATTGCATGGAGATGCAACAGAACAGCATCTAACACAGGAAATAATTGGGTAATTAGCTGTGCTGCCGGCTCGCCGTGGAGATGGAGTGACGTGGAGCCTCTTCTCCTGGTGGAGATGCAGGAATTATGGTCATTAAGGGCTTGATAGCCTGTGGGTTTTCCATTAACCTTCCTATTCTGTGCTTGGCTGCGGAGCAGCACACAGCCCCCCTACTCAATTACTGTTTTATTAGCTGGCGTAGTGGGGAGGGGAGAGGAGAGGGCCGCACGTGGATGGGCAAGGGGGGCGCGGGGTGACCCAAGAGGGGGGAGCACTTCTTGGAGGATCACCCACCATGCTCCTCCAGCCTTTTAGGGGAGGGCATAAAACAGTGCCCCACTAGGGATACACAAATAGAACAGACAGACAAAAGACATGGACAACATGCAAATGATACATAGAATTGGCAAACCACACACAAAATACACGCAAAGGACACGCAGCACAGACAAACCACACACAAAATACACACAAAGGACACAACACAGACAAACCACACACAAAATACATGCAAAGGACACGCAGCACAGGCAAACCTCACACAAAATACATGCACAGGACACGCAGCACAGGCAAACCTCACACAAAATACACGCAAAGGACACGTAGCACAGGCAAACCTCACACAAAATACACGCAAAGGACACGCAGCACAGGCAAACCTCACACAAAATACACGCAAAGGACACGCAGCACAGGCAAACCACACACAAAATACACACAAAGGACACAACACAGACAAATCACATACAAAATACACACAAAGGACATGCAGCACAGGCAAACCACACACAAAATACACAAAAAGGTCACGCAGCACAGGCAAACCACACACAAAACACACACAAAGGACATAGATAACAGGCAAACCGCACACACAACACATATAAAGGACAGAGAACTCACTAAAGGAACATGAAGAACCCATGTTTGTCTCACACAGAAGTCAGAGAGAGGACGGGGAGCTCATGGGGTGCTGGGGCTGACTGCAATGAAGGTTTCCTACGGTTGTGTATAACTTACGGATCAAGCACCACAAATGCAGTTCAGTGTAAATATAGAATGTACAGGAAATGCGCTGATGCCAGGGAGATGGTGCAAGTGGCTCTCAGCATGTGCCGACCTGCTGCGCCACCCAATTGGAGTTTGATGGAGCTGCTCAGCCTGAGGGGTCCATGCATCTGAGAGAGGAGTCATTAGCTGCCTTGGTTCTCTGCAGAGGGCCTGTTTAATGACACCCCCCAGTGCAGCGGCATTGCCCCCCAGCATACAGATAGCTTGTCGTCCCCTTCCCGCATCTGCCGACCCTAATGACTCCGGTAATGCCCGCGCTTCAAGTTGCCAGATAGATGCCAGCGCCATAATCAGGTTAAAGTTTGATCTAATTGGGAGACGCCCGCGACCCCGGTCGCGCTGTAACCATGGCAATGAGCCGTTTCCTCCTCTTCTCTCGTCTCAGCAACAGGAGCAGGACCCCACAAACCTGTATATCTCCAACCTGCCGGTGTCCATGGACGAGCAGGAGCTGGAAAGCATGCTGAAGCCCTTTGGACACGTCATCTCCACGCGGATCCTGCGGGACGCCGGAGGGGTCAGCCGCGGGGTCGGCTTTGCCAGGTTCGCCCCCTTGATGCTTTGCTCGCAGTCCCCATTGGCCAACCGCACGATGATTGACAGCACGCTGCGGTCACACCTACCATAGGTTTTCAATCTCACGCCTCCTATTTATTTACACGAGATGTGACACACCCTCATAATCACAATGCAAAATCAAGGAGGCGTGGTTATGGTGTAAATGACCAGCCCTCTTTAAGTGCCCCCACTGTCAAGTCCCACCCTATATGCAATGTCATGTACATACAGTGCCAGTCAAAAGTTTGGACACAGCTACGAACAGAAAGGTTTAATTGTACATATACATTTTTTAATAATTATTAAGACATCAATGCTACAAAATTGAATCATGCATTGTTTCAAAAAATATTTAACAAAAAAAATGTGTTTGTTGGAGTGGCAGCTCTTTGGGTCGGGACTGAGAAGGTTGCTGGTTCAAATCCCTAGGTTGGCAGAGTGATCCCACCATTGGGCCCTTGAGCAAGGCCCTTAACCCCAATTACTCCAGGAACCGGCTGACCCTACATTCTCCTCTACACCAGATCTATAGCCTCATGGGATACATTTCCAGCTGTCCTGAAGAAGACAGGAGGTCCCACATGTATGCTGAGCTCATTGGGCGCTTTTCCTTCACTCTCTAGTTGATCTTACCCAAAACCATTTCTGCTGGGTTTAAGTCAGGTGGCCAGGTCATGTGATGCAATCCTATGACTTTCCGGGGGTTTTTCCACCACACCAGGTACCATACCTTCGGTACTTCCATAAAGTACCGAAAGTACGGTACTTCTATCGTGTTGGTTTTCCACTGACTGGTACCGGTGCCAAATTACATCATCAGTGACTGACATCGTCACAAAGCGCAGCTTAAATCATATTTTAAAAAAAAAAAACAGACCAAAATTAAAATTAACAGTTTAGGCTGGAAAATGCGGTTTATTGTTATGTCAACTTTTATCACAGTATAAGATTCAGTAATATCCAAATTGCATGAATGCTGCCATCATTTATGTTTACGTAGGCACACTTACTTTGGCTAAGCCGATCAAAGCAGTAAGAATAAGCTTACTGCTAATTCAGTCTTTTGAAAGCAAACAAATTATTTAATTATGTTTTTTGATTTTCAAGCGGCATTGCACGGTGTTTCGCGTGTGCCCCATTTCTTCCAACCGGCTTGGTTCTACGGTGTTCCGGGCAATTCAGTTTCCCTGTTTCTCCTGTTTATCAGGAAATAATGTTTCCCCTAATATTAAAGAAAAGATGTATGTGAAATGTCTGAAAATCGCTCAGGTACATTATTACATGTGAATACAGTATTGTGTATACAGTACCGAAGCCCAGAGTTGCTGTGTTGTTGTGTGCAGTGGTGGCTTAATGGTTAGGGGAGCGCACTTGTAATCGAAGGATTACAGGTTTAAATCCCCCACCAGCGGGGTACCCTACGTAAGGTACCGTCCCCAAGCTCTGCTCCCTGGGTGCTGAATTAGCTGCCCCCTGTTATGTCACAAAAGTCACATTATTTTGTTCTTGTGTGCTGTGGTGTGTTAACGATGACCACTGATCATGAGATTCTAATTCTACCTGTTTTAACAGGTGTGAACCAAATATCCTGGATGTCAGGAAACAATGTTTCTCCTAATATTTAGGCAAATGTCTGACAATCACTCAGGTACATTATTACGTGTGAATACAATAGATCGTCACGCATAATATAGTCTTATAAGCAATACTGTTTTCATCAAGAAATATCTCTATCCAGTGAATTTCATTTGATAATAAATGAAAATAATTTCATTTATTATCTGTAAAAACAAGAAACATCGAAAAGGCATTTGATGTTAAAATATATGGCTTGTTTACCTCAAGAGCTTTGTAAAAAGACATGTAAACAACAGCGAGACCGTGCACAAATCAGCGCGCAACAGGGGAAACACAGAGAAACTGAATTGGCCGGAACGGCAATTATTTCGTCGTGTCATCCAAATCCCGCTGGATCATCCGACCATATGGTGATTAAAGCCTGTGTTTCCTCGTTTGTCCATCCTTCCATTTTACTTTTTTTATATTTTTGTTTCTACTGGTTTTTATTTCGTGTCTCGCTGTTCGCTCTGTGTTTCAAAAGATCGCGGTTGCATTTTGTGTTTTAGACTATTTGCATAACCAATCGACAGCAAATACCTTTGCAAGTCCCACCCCAAAGTAGCAAAGTACCAAAGAAGTATCCCAACTGGTTTGACACTTTTGGTTCTCGAAATTTCGGTACTGGTACTCGACCGGAAGTCAATGGAAAAGCGAAAGTACCTTAGCAAAAGTACCGTACTTTGTGCTGTGGAAAAGCGTCCTCCTTTGTATTCAGCTTGAAGTACCCAAACTTTTGACTGGTTCTGTATGACACGCCCCCCTTATACTTTTTAGTGTTACAGCATGCCATCACTGAGAGGCCTGCCCACATCTTCAGCAATATGACACGCATATGACCCCCTCCCAGGCAGCCCGGGTTCCTACTAACCAGGAGAGGAAGCTCAGAATGGCTGTAAGGGGATCAGATTCCATCGAATGCAAATTGGATCCCGAAGGCAGCACAGACTGCCCTTGAGATCTGGATGGAGACAAGCCAGACGAGGCTCGGGGTCGGTGGGGGGGGACTCTGTTTAGCATCCCGGCTATCAGACTCCATTACGCTTCAGCCGGCAGTCGTGTGGCTAATTGTGGTATGCGAGGGCCATGATTATATTAGCGGTCATCACAGTGCCCCCCCATCCACCCTTTATGGCTGTGCTGAGGTTTCCTCATGAGGACCTTCTGAGCCCCTTCATAAGCCCTAAATGGGGGGGGGGGGGGGTGCTGTGGGGGGTCCCAGGGCCCTCCCAGACAGTCACGGAAGCAGGCTTTCGATTCCGGGCCAATCTAGGGTCTTCGGGTACCTGCCATTGTTTGGTCTGGTCTGGGAAGTAGGTGCGGGCTGGCTGCCTGAGCAGGTCAGGCATCTGGATCAGAACCAAGCATCTATTCACACGACCATTTGCTCTTCGTTTTTATAGTATCCAAAAAATGATAATTTGTAATTTGTTGGATTATATTCAGTAATTCGGTTATTTAAACCTTTACAAAACAAACGTTTTACAGACGTTATTTACAGAGCACAGACATTTACTGAAGCAATTAAAGTAGGTACTAACAGATACTAATGGGTCTCAATCACTTTATACCAGTTACGAGTCCCTCACTGCCACAGCCACTGCAGCCATAGCCTTGAAATGTAAGTAAACTACACAGACCTTCTTGAGGCTCCGCCTGGGCCCCCCGCCCCCACTAAGCCATGCTGACGAGACCTTTGTCCCCCCCTCACGCCCCACCCCCCCCCACCCAGAATGGAGTCCCCAGAGCAGTGTGAAGTGGTGATACAACATTTCAACGGGAAGTACCTGAAGACACATCCAGGCATTCCAGGTACGCCCCCCATCCATCGTATCTCACTCTCTCTCTGTATCTCAAATGACATCCTTCAGTGTCCAGACGTCTAAGATTTTCTGTCAAGAGCTCTGTGTTTCCACTGATCCCGCTGGATTAGAGAGTGAACTTCCCTGTTTTTCCCTCCGAAAACAGTCACATGACTCACACCTCCCATCAACTGGCCAGAGAGATTAAGGAGTGTCAGGATGAGCAGTTACAGTCACATGACCTTCCGTGTCAGGGCGGATAGCATCACGCACACACGCACACACACACAGACACACAGAGCACGTGTGCTTCGACATACCTATCATGTAAACCTAATGCTACAGGGAAAATGCATAATTATTTTAACATAAATTAATTAAATTCTCTACTGTTTTTACACTGCGGATATAATTACGGCGTATTCCATTATGTATTATGCAGCACTATAATTATATCATTTGTATTAAGAGATTCTCACGAAGGGGGGGAGGAGAGGAAAAGCCAGGACTGATGGGTCAAAGCAAACACAAGGTTCTTCTGCTGTTTGTGTGAAACACTGACTGATTAGTCTGGCATTAAGGATTCTTATTAGTGTAGATCTTAGGTAATTTACAGGCTGGCATGATGGCTCTGCTGCTTCACACCTCCAGAGTTGAGGGTCTGAATCCCGCCCCTGCTCTGTGTTAGCATGCTGCACCTTTGTGGTGTTGATGCGCAGGCCTCACTCCCACTCCGGCCCCATCCAGAATAGGCAGTTACAGAATGGTTGGATCATGTGATCTACATTTGGGAGTAAAAGCATTTATATTAGTACGGCTTCTGTCCTGCACTGACGGGCTGTTAGCCGACTCCCCAGTTCGCCTTAGGGATGTCTCGGATAGCAAGGCCGGTCTCCGGCTTCAGAGAAGGTCGGCCCGCTTGTCCGTTTGCAGCACGACTCATCCCGTTCCCGTGGGAAGTGTCGCTAGACAGAGGACTCGGGTCCTCGGGACCAGGGGGAGCTCCCGGGGGTGCCAGCCAGAGCCGCGTAACCGGGACAGCCTGTCTCCACACGGCCATCAGCAGCGGCCGACGTTCCGTGCTGTAGCTTCAGACACGGGTGTCCTGCAGGTTTCCGGAAAGTTCTGAATCAGCCGAGGGCGTTTCCAGTTACATAAGCCACCGTGGTTCGTGGTAACGGTGCAAGTGTTTTGCTGCGGCAGATGAGCACCGTTTAAACCTCCTATTGTAATGCGGAAGAGGCTCTGAACTGCTGTCTCCTTGTTTATGATGCCTGCTGTATAATTTCCTGACCTTGCGTGTGGGATGAACAATGCATAGTAATAAGTTGCTTTGCCTGTATAATCGTTTTCATAATGCCTTTCCAGACAATTTGTAAACGTAGTCTGATGGTACTGAATCTTAATGGAATCTCTTCTCCGAGGCTAAGGCTCCTTGGCGCCCACCCCATCTCCAGTCAAGCCAGGGACACAGGAAGCTATTAAGGTTTCAGTTAATCAGATAGATCCCTGAAAAGGATCAATCCCCCCGAACACTTCTCCCCATCATTATGTTTGCGTGCCGACAGACGATAATCAGGATTTGTTACGCTTTGTTTGTCTCGGTGCCGGGCTGCCTTTGCGTCGATCCAGAGGCCTTTTCATCGGCGGTGGTGCGTGAGGACCACTATACAGTGAGTAATTGAATATTTAGGGCAGAATGACGGGCTGCCTTTGAAGTTTGTTTACGCACACGGGCCAGTGCGGCTCCTCCTGCGTGAGCTTCTCTTCCTCATTTAAATCACTGAGATGGGAGGCCTAGGGGGCAGCTTTTTGGGAGCGTCGAGAGGGATTTGTGACGGTTTGTCTTAATATCGAGGAGAAACGTTGCTAACACAGGGATGACTTTGGTCACGGTTCAGGGGAAAGCATGGGCATGTCGTAGGACTGTCCTGCTTTCTTGCCTGCTTATCTGGGTATTTGACAGAAGCCCCAGAGCAACCAGCTTAATCGGCCCCTCTGGGGGCGGCGACCTCAGGCATGTATGCTAATTCAGAGGGTGGGGCGAGCAGTGAGGGTTCACTCACATTATACCTGCCACTCTCCTGCTCAGTCCCCGGCGTGTTCCACTGAGCTCATAATTAATTATCTGCGATTGAGCTGTTAAACGAATTAATCTCAGTATTGAAATCGAGTCACTTCGGATGTTACAGTTGGTGGCTCGGTATAATTTTATATTGCATTAAACTTTGTGCTGGACATGGACCGTAGAGCCTGGAATATGTCTGTGCTAATGAAATGTTTTGCTCGTTTTCATTAATATGATCATTTGCGACATGCAAATGATGCTTCGTACCCATTTAAGGTGCCTTTTTCCACAGCAACTTGCAGTTCCGTCTGTTTCACAGAGACGACTCAGATGATATGTTTTGCTGGACGGTATAACAGCAGGACATTCTGGTAACTTCAGCTCTTAGCAGGTCACTAGAGGGGTGGGTCCCACTTTTATGAAACATGTGAAACACAGGGCAAAAGGCTGCAGGTTGTATTTACATGTTCTAGGTGCTCTGAGTGTTACTCACAGGTCAGAACCATGTGGTTAGGTGAACTGGTGCCTCTGAAGTGCCCATAGGGTAGGTGAGTGTGTGCCCTGCGATAGCCTCGCATCCCACCCCCCGTCATAAGCAGTCTAGGAGGTTCCAGGATTCCTGTACTTGGTTGAACTGTTTCTTAGGACAACAAGCAAAAGGATTGGCTCGATGGCGACAGAACTCAAAGGTGCCAGCCAGGAACTGGAGAGTGGGGCAATAGGACTTGTGGAGCCCCTCCGTCTCCCCAGCGTTTCTGAGAAGTCTGAGAAGGACCTCAGCAGCCCATTAGCCTACATGCTAAACAATTCCCCCTCATTAGCAGGTGGGCGTTTGTGTCTCCCCTCCCCCCCCCCCTCATTCAACCAGCGGCAGGTGATGCTAGGTGATGTGTGTCAAAGCATCAAAAGTGTTTCTGTTTCATTTTATGTCGGACTTGTAGAGTGCCCTCATCCCCGCTGCTCGTATCTGTGTGTGTATGTGTGTGTGTGTGTGTGTGT
>JAABNX020000053.1:3644615-3655732 GCA_015163995.2 Mormyrus lacerda | reverse complement strand
AACAATCGGGGAAATACACGTGGGGAATGAGGGGGCGTGGCACACGGGAGGATCGGACGGAGCGGATCATGACACCCCCCCCCCAAATTTACTAGGGTGCCTATACCCTGTTTCATCCCTGGGTCTGGTTTTGATAATAGACGGCGAGTAGGAAACAGGTTAGGGAGGTGGACCCAATCCAGTAGACTCATCCAGTAGGTTGCTGGATCAAGAACCAATGGGCGATAAAGGCCGGGCTTCTTGGGCAGATAGACCAGGCTGTATGGCGGCATTAAAAATCACTCCCCTTTCATCCTCATTGGCAGCTGCGGTGTTTTCACCCGAGTTCTCATAGGACGGTACGATACCCTGTGAATGTCCGTAGACCCAAGGCGTGTAAAGCAAGAGGCCAGATTGGCGACGGTAAATGTGAAGAGCTTGGAGTTATACTTCGCAGGGACAGGCATGACCGCACATGTTTATTTAGCCGTGCTTCTTAATCAACAACGGTGCCTTCGCAAAGCGGGTAGAGTGGGCCCGCATGTCTCTAAACAGCCACCGTTCTGCCCTGCAGACCCAGCGTGTGTTTTCTGCAGGGCTGGGCCCGACCACAAAATCACGAGAACCGGCAGGAGAGTCTCCCAGTGACAGCGTAAGAATCCAGTCCTCCAACCTGCTTCTGAGCATGTCACTGCAGTCCTCCCAGTTCTTCCATCTCCTGGTCCTGGTCCATAACTTCCAAATCTGTCAAAGTCCTGCCTTTTGAATCACCCATGCTCATTCCAAAAGAACAAAGTTGTGATCTTATGCAAGAAAGGGTAGCTATCAGATCCTAGGGCTGATTTGTTGTACCTTTGATCATAGTACTTAGTACTTGTGTTGTATTGGACTCTCCCTTCTGTTACTCATCCTCAGAGAGTTGTATGAGCTGTGGTGCAACCCAAAGACCAAAGCACTTTCCCAAGACCTCCACACAGATTATTGTTTTTTCACATTCTTACATTACATTCCCTCACACATAAATTCATGGTCGTAATCATAATACATATTGTGGGGATCCACCCCAGAATTTAGATGTGCTCACAATGCCCCCCCCCCAGTATATATTATAATTACAGCCTCACCCCCCCCCACTCCATGGCTATGACCTTGAGTGCAGATAAAACAAAGTATGGTGCTGTATGAATTTTTCTATTTTGTTTTACATTTTGTTTTGAATACCATCATCTCTCCTAATCGAGTGAATCGAACTGTTCATGCCAAATTAAACTGAAGGCGTGGGACTGACTATCATTTCCCACCGCCGTTTTCATATTGGACAATTAAGTAAAGCCTTTTTTAATCGATGCCAATTTCAAAATTAGTAGTTTTTTTTTTTTTTTTTTAAATAAAAAACAATTGAATAAATTATACCAACTTCTATAATTTATTATTACACTTACAAGTCTAATTTAGTGGGTAACCTAAGTGAAAATCGATTGATAGAAATAATGTGTATTTCAATTATTTAGGGAACCAAATACAGATGCGACAGCAGAATAAAATGTTTTCAAATGTGTCTGGTCTTTTAAGGTTTATAACAATGCAGTTACATTTATACTCACCGCCTACTGGATGATCGCCCATAAAATCGCCATAACTGAGTTGTGACCAGGCTCGTTGCTAGACATAAAGCTCTATGGGCTCTGGCCCACCCTCCATTACCCATATCTTTTTTGAAAGCTGAAAGTGAGATTTTACTGAGGCACAGCACATAAATACTGGGGCGCGTGTCCCAGTAAATGGGGTCTAGCGACGTCCATGGTTGGAACATACCATACATCGTCATAAATACCGATAAGGGTATTGCACTGAAGATTTGACGTGTGAGAACAAGGTTCAACCGTGACGATGACAACCAAGCTGCTTCTTTTGTCTGGTAGCATCACCTGAAATCCTGGATCCAGCGCCTTCTGCAGCCCAGATGACTCGGTTGGGAGGACGTTGAGCACCGATCGCTTCTATTCACCTTTCTTAATCTCTGAATCTTCCTATAACCTCGTTTCCAACTAGATATGGTCAGAAAACGTGGTCAAGCATATACTTTTATGAACTGCAGGGACAGAGTGAGCGAAAGCAAATGAATTTTCAGTACAAAGGAGATTTATCAGACTAATAATAAACACAGAAAACAAGCAGGATTATGAGGAACCCAAACATGGGGGATAATAGGAAATGGAAAGGAGGGGCTTACACAGTACAGGGCCAATGATAGATCTAGGGGGCGTAGCCCTGGGAAGCACTTAAATACTAAACTAACAGGGCAAACAGGAGGCAGCTGGGAGTGATTAGCAAGAGGACAGGAAGCAGAGGTAAGACAGACATGCAAACAGGAGGATGTGGCTGACATGAAGGGCAGGGTATGACACATACAGTGTTCTTTTGTACAGAAGGTATAAATTTGACTCTGCAAGCCAGTGAGGAAGCGGACGTTGCTGTAGCATAAATAGGCTGAGTCTGGAGTTGGTGGAACTTTAATTTATCTCCTGTTTCGTTACCCATCTAGGTCTATGGTTCAGCAACTGAGGGTAGCCCTCTTGAAGGGGTTTTTGAGCCACAAAGCAAACCCTGTATGAAAAACTGGTTAAAAAATCTGACACGTGGGGCAAAATAATAATTAGAAAAACTGAGAAACAGTGATGCTCTGGTGGGAGAAAAGTGTAAGGTAAATGGACTGTCATAGCAGCCTCATTTAACGCGTCTCCGGCATGTTTACCGGCTTTAATTGGATAAGTGACGGCTAAAGCTCGTTTTTATCGCTCTGGCCACTAACTTCGTGCTGATCACTTGCGTGTGACAGCTTGAATCGTGTAATGCATATGGAAATTAACTAAAAGCTCACACAGAAAACGACCTCTCTCCCAATCCACCCACCCATCACACATCTGCCTTCCTTCCCAATCCATCTTTCTTCTCCTTGGTCTTTCCGTTCCTCGGTTCGGCTGCTCTCACCAGCTTCCTAAGAATAAATTGCTCCTTTATGACGAGTCCCTTTATTTCCACTTCCATATTACATTGATTTCAGCTCCATTTTCTCTGGAGTGTAAAAAAAGAAAAAGAAAAACATAATGCTTGATTAAAGTGGCGTTTTCCATCAGCAGACGGGAGCGGAATTGATGACATTTTTCCCTATGGCGATGAAAGACTACAGTCGCGTGCAGCACCTTTCCATTAAAGTTAACCAGGCACCAAAGCGACGGGAGGTGAAATATGCCAGTAGATAGAAACATTATCAAAGATTTTTTTTCTAAGGTTCAGCCTCGTCCGTCTTCAACATCAACATAGCTGTTATTCCTTGCCCTTTCAAAGAAAACAGTAAAAAGGTCATTTGTGCGATTTTTCGGAAGTGTTGCTATTCTGCAAACTTATACACGCCTCCTGTATGCATTTAATGCCGGTGCAATCTCTCTGCACAGAGCTGGTCAGTATACCCCCGGAGCATAGCGCTCACATTTCTTCTTTCACAGTGAAAACGCCTTAATGAATAAAAGATGGTTATGTGTGGTTTTAATATTGTTGTGTTTGTTATTACCTTTCGAGTCTACAAGCAATCCATACACTGGATTGATAAATAAAATACAGAGTCATGTTTATTTGGCCAAATAACCTTGTTCACGCATGCAGCGAATTTGTATCCAGTTGTCAGTATTTGCATACATACAGTGCCTGCAGACTCAGGACAAGACAGTGATCACATACAAAGACAATAAATTCAATACAGTCATATTATCACCAGAAAATAGTTTTGTGTGCATGTATGTAAGCAGGGTAGTATATTATTTCACTATAAAACCATTTGTATTTACAACATAATAAAATCCACATCGGTGCCTTAAAGAAATCTCATTGCACATAATGCATTTTCTCATGAGTGACCCAGAACCTTCTCTTGGCACAGGGACTGGCTTTCATTGATATTTGATATTGTGGTTGTGCAATAATAATCCATATGGTTGTGCTTATATCTTTTGACAACGCTACATTTATGGTCACACTCATACTTGCTAGTTCGTATAGGATGTAACTGGTTAATGCAAACGGGGGGACGGGCCGGTTCATAATAACACGGTAAACGCTGCCATCTGTATCACGGATGGCTAAGCAGTGAGTGAACAGGCCTTAAAGAGGATCTCACCAAGTCTGCATGATTTCCCACTGCGACCTCATTCTGGGGGAAAAAACTGTAACGTTTTCAAGATTTGGAGAGGAAAAAAAAAGATTTTTTTTCTTGGAAATACAAATCATTATTGTATCTCTCCTGAGCTTTTTATCTCTTTCACAAAATTCTCACTTGAAGGTTTCACAAAAAATCCTGCTTCAGTACCAGTAAAAAAGAGATGAAGCGAAACGTTCTTATTCATTTGCTACAGACGTGTGAGAGCACGCTTCTCCATTTGCGCTTTCTCCTGATTGGAAAATCGAGCTGTCCATCAGCGCTCCTCTCAGCAAGCGGTTGGTCACCGCCGGGCCGGCGCTCGCCCGCCTCGCCGCCCTACCTGTCGCGGCCGGATAGGTTGGCAGGTCTTCCTGTTGCCCCGCCCACAGCCGCTCTTTTCCTTCCTCCTCCTGAGAGTCGGTCACATCGCACTGGGCGCCGGGGGGTCTGTGTCTGTACCGGCTCTGATGTCCTTTCACGGAAGCTCTTGCTAGTAAATGCTGCTAAGGTTATAAAGAGCAGATACGAGTTTTAAAACAGGAGGGCGATCTCGAGACAATCAGCGGGTCCGGGAGATTGTGAACCCGGCGCGCGGAGGGGAGGCTTCTCTTTGCGAAGCCTCGCGCACCGCAGCTCGCGCAGGAACATGGCGGAGCAGCGCGCGGCCGCCGACGGCAAGCACAAAGCCCTCGCCGGCAACGGCGGCGCGGCGTGCGGCCGCGGGGGCCTGTCCGGCGGCCTGACGCAGCCGGCAGGCTGGCAGTCCCTTCTGTCGTTCACCGTGCTGTTCCTGGCCTGGCTGGCCGGCTTCAGCTCTCGGCTCTTCGCCGTCATCCGCTTTGAGAGCATCATCCACGAGTTCGACCCGTGGTGAGTAGGCGCTCCGGGGGCTGTTGACCCCTCAGTTAATCCTCCCCCAAGCTCACCACCATGCTGCTGCTGCGAAATCATTTAAGCTTCTTCCCCAGCGCAGTTAGTCCCACATTTAGCAACTTTAAAATCAAATTTATTGCATGTGGCTCTAAATACGTGGCGGTCGATGCGCAACGCGCTCGCTTTGCTTTGAGTTAATGTGTAACCGCTTATCTGGCTTTCTCGGGTAACAGTCGGGATAAGTTGCCTTGGTGTGCGATCGTGATATGGCAGAGCGTGGACTGTGCACGTTGGTCACGGCGGAGGGTAATCATGGACCGGGGGAAATCACCAGCCTAATGGGTGCGTATTTAAGCACGGACAGCGGTCCCTTTGGACGGGCTGGAACTGGCCGGCTTTCAGGTCAGCCCCTCGCCATGATTTCCGGCCATGTGCTCTTTCTGTCGTCCGTGCCGCAGCTGTCAGCCACCACCCTGAAACGCGCACCTGTCCTCATCTTGTAAACGGACAGAGTCCCATACCTCCGCTGGCCTGAGCGACACAGGACTCCGCTAACCGTGAATGGACACCGATCTGGGACGCTGGGATACTGCATATGGAATCCTGATTTCATGATTCAGGACGTTTCCTGCAAAACGAGTGTGTTCCCCCCTCCTGTAAATGCAGTTCTCTGGATATTTCGACGTATTACCGTACTGCCGTTGCATTATTGGCGTCCTCACCCCCCTTCTTTGACCAAGAAATCTGTTAATCCAAACTAGTTTCCCGGCACCGTGTTGCTGAGTAACTGTTAAAAGTAGATGAATCTCCGCGTTTGACCTTGCCAGCGTTTTCCTGCCATTACTCATCTTAAACTGCAGATTAATGCCAGCCAAAGTCACCGCCTCTACGTGCCTCCAGATTATTAAAACCATAAAAAAGGGTAAACCATCAGCCATGCAATTTCCCATTTCTACTATTAAATGTCCAACAGGTGACACAGGCAGTTGCATGATATTGATTTTTAAAGTGTGCCCCATGCATGCTGTCAGGGCTGGTACTATAATTAGGAGGCTGTTCACTCTGTTTAATACAAACCAGCTCTTTAGTTTTTATGCATTTCCTGTGTTACTCGCTGTGAGCCTTTTGTAACCGTTACCTACTTTAGATTTTGAGTGTCTCAAAATGCCGTCTCCCTCCTGCAGTGTAATCAAGTTATTTTTCTTGGGTCTAATAATGGGGCGGTTTGTACTGATTGATGGTCAGGTGTTAAGTTTGATGGGGCAGGAAATAGTCGGATCTCAGGATCTCCGTTTGGGTCGCGCGCTTGTAATGTGTGTTTTATTACCATTTCCTCGTGGCCACGTGAAATCCTTTCTCCACAGCCTTGCAGACCTCGTTGTACTGCGGTCCTTGCTGCTCCCCTAGATTTACACCTCTGCCAGTGTGGATGGGCCATATTGCAGCTAAATTTACAGCTGGTGTATGTTTATGAGCACCGGTGATATATATGATGGGGGCAGGCGCTCAGACGTGTGCTGTTTTACCTTTTTTCACAGTCCATTTGCATATGGGAGAATTACATGATGCATTAAGGTTTAATGTATATATAAACAAATAGATCAGAAGGTTAGTGAAGCGTCGCTAAAGGCATTTAATAACGTTGTTGTGATGTCTCCGTCCTGATATTTGTGTAATGCCTCATATGGGGGGGGACGGTCCCCTTGGGCTCCCTCTCTGTGAAGGTCCCGCGTCTCTCTGTGACCCCTGTGGTTCACTTTGGAGGTGCGGAAATAAGCTTCTATATCAGCAGTATAATTTAGTCAGGGTTAGGTTATTGCAGCTTTTCTCTTCAGCGTCATACAGACACTCACACATGTGGGTGGAAGGGTGTTCCTGTTCTGCCAAGGGGTGGAGGGATGTCCTCTGAGGAAGACAGGAGAATTTAGTCTAATAGCCCTATTCCTCTTCCCCTTAAGGGATTTTCTTCGAGGGGGTGTACTGGTCAGGCTGGTTCCATGAGGATGTGTGCAGTAGTGGGTCACTGTTGGTCCAAGCCTGAAATCTGCACTCTGTTTTTCCCTCTTCAATTACTTTGTGAGTGGATCTTCCCCCCCCCCCCTCCCCCCCAGAGTGTGCTCAGTCCAGATCGGCGGACCGGATCTAGCCACTCACTCCTGGTTTATCGTCTTGTGAGATTGCCACATGTCGCAGGATCTGAAGAGAAAAAAAGGCAGAGTTTTATAAGCTGCTGCATTTCGGCACATGGAGCGGCATGGAGAAGACAGGATTAGCTGACGACCCTGCAGGCGCAAGGTCACTGAGGGTTTTCCGCGGCAACGTGAGAGTGAATTTTTGCCGCGATTATCGCTGAGATACGAGGGCACACTGCATTTTGGCTGTCAGGTGGCAGACAGTGGGAGCGGCTGTGCTGTAACCCCCCCCCCCCCCCCCTTGGGAGGGAAGGCTCAGGATGGGTAACTTGCATCTCCCACTTGAGCCTTAGCCTGGTCTGGAGGGCTGTGGTGCCTACAGAATTTTGTCGGCTTGGTGTTCTTGACCAGGGAGATCTGAGTTAGACTGATGGAAAGTCAGCCCGCTTTACGTAGAATGGCAGCTTTTATGACGGTGACCCTCAATCTCTGCTGCTGCCTCCCATCCTTCGGCTACCGGCAGCCCCATGAGCCTCTTTGCGGCAGTGGTGACCTTTACTTGCCGTGGTCCCCCTCTGACCTTGATAGTCCCCGTTTCTATTCTGTATTTCTGTCTTCCTTTGAGCTGTGGCTGCGCTTTCTATAGCGTGACGTCTGAATGATCAATGTGTGGAATGTCTGCTACACTCTTCCTCCTCCCCCCCACGCCATAAAGTATCTGATGCTCCCCTACTTCCTTAAACACTTTAAACATGTTCCCTGTCTAGTGAAAGCAGAGGGGGGGGGGTTTGCTGTATTTGTGCTGAATAGGCAGCTAGTCACAGGTGCTTGTTTCTCCCGATTAATCACATCTGCCGCTCTGAGAACTTGTAGCTTTTTTTTTTCCCTTCATTTTCTGAATGTCTCTGTGACAAACCCAACTCATCAGCCCCCCCCCCACCATAATGACAGGACTGGCAGCATAGGAACCTGTGGTGTTGGTCGTGGGGGGGTCACTACCTGGCTGTTTTCTCACTGCAGCCTCTGTTCTTGCCTTGTCTTAAGTCCTCCTGTGTCAGTCTCTGGCGTGATTGCTATCACATCGTTAAGCGGCTGCACTTGCTGTCTTCCTCTCACACGCTCACTACTGTCTATGCGGCCACTGCGTTGACGTTGATGCGTCAGTCCCATCGCCTCCTTTTTCTCTTTATCATTTCTTATTGTTCTTGTCATTTTTTTGATTGTGCGGTTTGATGAAAGATATGAGAACTCTGATGAATTTCCCTACTGTGGCCCGATGTCCCTGTTCTGCAGATCCGAGACGGAGGTGCTGTGCGTCTCCTTCCCTGGAGGGAGCAGGTGTGTGTGTGTGTGTGTGTGTGTGTGTGTGTGTGTGTGTGTGTGGGGTAAGGTGGAGAGGCTGTGTGTTCATTGTGCCCATGAAATTCGAAATGAGCCCTCGCTCTTTCCCGCGAGCTGCTAGCGAGAGATAAATGGCTCCGGCGGCAACGAGACACACAGGTTGTGCCGCCCACGGCTGCCGTGTCACCCTCCATGTGGCCTGGAAATCGCTGCCTAGCGTGGCGATCCTGGGAGAGAGGTCCGAGTGAGTCAGCAGATTCATCCGGCCCCAGGAGAGGAGGGGAGGGGTCAGTGCCCAATCCACTCCACTCCCCTCCCACAAGTCATTTGGAGTAGTGCTGAAAATGTCCCTGCTTTGAGATGATTTCAGACCAGGGTGACTCAGCAGGACTCTCTGCTGCCCCGTGCTGTGGGGGCACCAGCAGGTCTCCCGTCGCCACTGAGAAATGCCCCCCCGTTCTTTGCTATGTGAATGATAAAAGTTTGGTTTTTAACATGTTCCCTGGGGGGGGTGTCCACAAAGCAGGATTTTTTGGTTAGCTGGGTTTAACTTGACTAGAAGTCATGATTGTCCAATAGGAATGCTCCTTGCATAAACTTATTGGGCAATCATGAGTTCTAGCTAAGTTAAACCCAGCTAACTGAGAAATCCTGCTTCATGGAACACACCCCCCCATGGAACTTTTGTTTAGTCAAGTTATAAAAACAAGCCTTTTCCAAGACTGAGCATCATTAGCATGAAGTTCCGTTTGCTGCCTGTAGTAGGTGCTGGGTAAAGCCGGGATAAATGGCCCGTAAATCGTACATCAGAGCTGTCAGGTGACCAGTGTCACGGCTGATGCCCAGCTGGGAATGATGGAAAAACTTGGGTGCCTCTGCTGAGCAGTGGCTCTGCTTATGGGATTTCCTGTCTGCCGTCCTTGATACTTGTGATGTTCAGAATATTTTACACAGGTTTGTCTCAAGTGTATTCCTGTCTTACATCCATCCTCCGCCTTAATGGTTTAAAGGTTTTTTTAAAATATCTTTATTGAATCCATCCTCTTTGCTAATCTCAGAAGTTTAAGAATGAGTGAGTCGTTGCTCTGGCCTGATTTGTTTCAGTGCATCTCGTGATGTAAATTAAAAAAACAATTAAAACATCATCTGTGGGTTTTCCTCTCCTCAGTGGGCTGGCATGGCCTCCCTTTTTCACATTCTGGGAATTATTGGGATTGAATAAGCTGCCTTGCCTTTCCTGGGTCCCCTGCCTGCTTTGTCGCCGACGCACACGTCGCCAGATGAACAGTTTGTCTCCCCGCTGCTAATCGATGTCTGAATGCCTCCCCCCTTCCCTGTCACTCATATCGCGTCCTCTTCTTGTGCTCAGCCGTCTTTGAAATATCACTTTTTTTTTTTTAATAGCTTGTGCAGGGAGACTGTGGTGAAACAGCTTCCTACAGACGGGAGGTGATGGACGTCTTGCCAAATTGAGGCTGATTGCCTGGCCATCCATCCATATTTACTCTTCAAGCGCCCTCTATTGTTTTTTAGCTGCATTGCGATTTGGGGACTGACAACCCAGCTGTCCCCAAAATCATTTTGGTGTCATAGCAACTGCACATGTTTGGCTTGTAATAAGAACTACTCCAGTGCTTAATTTTAAGAGAACGGCCACCTTCTCTCATAGGTGCCCTAACTATAATGGGTGATGCTTGGATCATCAGATTTTTCTTTGGACACGTACCTGGCTCTGTCATCTAAGTGGGCTTAGTTATTTAGCCATGCAGACGACCGGAGATTTAACTGAGGCTGTTTGGATTGGGTAGCCTCGTTTTGGTGTGCAGCAGCTCCTCTTCTTAAACTGGAATGACATCTTTGCGTAAGCTCTGCTTAACTAGCAGAGGGTCCAGCTCCCCCCGGCATCGCCAGTGGGGCGCCGAGGTTTTCACTTCATTCAGAGTTTTTTGTTTTAGGTTTTTTTGTATTTACTTTTTTTATTTTTTCACTTGTCATTAAAGGAGTGGATGATGTCTTCGTGATTGTACTTCTGCTGACCTGTCGTGGTTCTGTATACAAGGCTTCCGGTCTCTCTTACTGTGGGATGTTTCGTGTTATTTTAACGCAGACTACATTCTGCTGCATTACGAGTCCTGCTTCTGGTTTTATGATGGCACTGGTGTTCGCAGTAATCGCTGCGGTGATTAGCCTGTCGTGCAGTGCTGCATGCGCCCAATGCACTGCGTGCAGTGCACTGCACGTCTCCTCTCTATGCCGCCTCCTTAATCAAACTTTTACAGCTTTTACTGTTTTTAAAGCTTGCCGGTCTAAACTGCCAGCGTCGGCCTGTACGTTATTGGTCTAGCTTGATATTAATGCGTGAAATGGGGTTTTATTCTCTTATAGTGTGGCGTCTGGCTTTAATGTACCTTGTTTTAAGGACATTTGGTTTATAGTTTGTCATTACTTGCTGGTAGTCTTTAAACTTCTGGTTTTGTGTTCCTTTTGGATAGAATTGTGGCCAGGCTAGTGATAGCCCTCAGAGTGTGTGTGTGTGTGTGTGTGTGTGTGTGTGTGTGTGTGTGTGTGTGTGTGTGTGTGTGTGTGTGTGTGTGTGT
>JAABNX020000053.1:3592036-3602406 GCA_015163995.2 Mormyrus lacerda | reverse complement strand
CATTTCAGGGGAATATATTCCATAAAAATCCACTGATGTTGATGAAAAATAGCTGTAGGACAAAAAAAAAAAAATAGCGAGGAGATTCAAAAGAAGATGGGGGGGAATGAGATAAGACAGCTTTGCATGTTATGCTTTCAAAGGAGTCCAGACAAGGCCCTCAGTTCACTGAAGATGTCCGCTCCGTACTGCTGGTTCTGAAGCGCGCTGATGTGAGAATCTCTCGATATCTCTGGTGGTTACAGTGAAGAATTATAAGGTAGGGTTTCGGGTTAAAATTCGCTAATGTTTATGCGACTGCTATGCTTCCATCCCATCCCACTAAGGCTCGATGGCATAAACACAAAGTGAGGCCGGCGGTTCCACACAAACGATTCCGCTGACAGGAAGCGGTTTGGATTCGGAAACCGAGACGCAATCGCAGGCAATTATCCTTCGACAGCGTGACACTTTGTTACCCGGCCGCCCTTTTCACTGTTTTTCACGCATCTCACTTTCAGGGGAAACAGCTGGTTACCGTGCAGCTTCTCGGAAACATTTCAAGAAGAAACTTACACACCGCCACTGAGCGTTTAGCTTGAATCTTTACGCGGGTTCATTCTCTCCATCCTTCTTCTCTTCCTCATGAAAGTCCAATCCATTTTGACGCCATAAAAACTTCATAGCGACGGACCCCGCTGGCGGAATATCAAGCTCCGCTCAGCAAAACTCTCCAAAGCACGAGTATTACCACTTAGGCCAATGAACTGTCATGTGCTACCCTTATACATTTATGGCAGTGCTGCCCCTTTGCCAGGATGGCGTATACAGATGGGTGCAGCCACAACACACATATGTAAAATAAGTGCACACTGTTGTATATATAGGTACATAGCTTGAGTTATAAGCGTGGCCTAAGGTTTAACCAATTTCGCAGCTGGACATTTTATAGGAGCAATTAATGTTCTACACATTGCTCATGAGTAGCTCAAAAGTAGGACGAAGTCAGCAACATTAAGGTTACATGTTCTTATTAACCACTACTCCCCCTGCTGGCCCGTTGTCCAGAATAAATTCGCCAGCTGATGGAGGGTGATTTAGCAAACATGATTATCTGAATGACCCAAACAGCACACGCATCTGGTTCTTGTGAACGCATTTGTGTGCACGGGCTCTGCCTCCGGCTCTCTACTTGACACAAAACCAACATGTGACCATCAGCAAGTTTAACCCCAAGTCCGGTGAAGAAAGGTACTACATTACACACACACACACACACACACCATAATTAAAAACTAAAGGGAATTAAAAATATATATGAAGTAATGAATCAAACAGCTTCATATGAGGCGAGACACGCAGAAAGTTAATAGTCGACAGGGTGCTGGGATTAGGGTTGCAATCTGGGACACTGTTGGGTCTTCTGGGGACACAAACTTGTCCCATAACTAGAAGGCAAAGGCTGGGTTATGCCGCAAAGGGCAGGATCAGGCTCAGGCAGCTAGAGGAGACGTTCTAGACACCGGAGACGTTACGGGGCCTGAAAGGATCTCCCTGAGACCTGAGAAGAAGGCCAGGCTGTGGCAGGTGACCGGCTGGCTGGGACAGCTGTCCACCTCCTGCGCCAGGCTGCAGCTTCAGAGTACGTGCCAGCATGTTTAATACTGAGAAATGCTAACATAAGGCAGACTGTTAATTTTAAAAAAGGAACGAAAATTAAAGCAGTAAAGCTTCAAACAGGGGGCAGGAAGGTGGGACGGCCTGTCCAGTTCCACCAGGAAATGAGGATGAGGATGGGAAGGTAAGGAAGCAGAGAAAACTGGATAACGGACTGACAAAAAGGGAGAGGTGAAGAGGTGAGCTTTGAGGTTCAACTAAGGCCAGGACGGTACGATGGCTCAGAAAACACACTGCCTGGATCTGACCAATCGATTCACATCCAGATCTTCTGCATCCCATCCTGACAGCATCCTCCTGGAAATTTAAAATCACTGAAGACAGGTCCTCCAGCGCCATGACGACGTAGCTAGCTGGGTCATCAGAATAACAACGCAGCTTCACCTGCAGCCCTGGATTGGTTTCAGATAGAAAATTATATAATCCTCAATTGATCTTTCAATGCACATTTTATAATGCTGAAAAAACAATGCAGGAAGAATTTGGTAGGCCAGTGCAACAATGTTAATGTTCAGTAATGTTTGATAAACAAACTTTGTTGTTTTTAAATTATAGAAAAAGCTCTTAATTTTTTGTTATGAATCCACCGACTACGGTTTTACAAGCAACAAATCGCATGCATACATCCAATAAACTAATCTCTATTCTAATCAAGATTCAGATTCTTAATAAAAAACGGTTTGCGGTAAGTCCAAGAAATACGATTCTCTCCGAAACCGCGTTTGGCTTTTAAAACCACAGACCTCGGACCAGTGATCATACCGCGAAAAGCGCATCTGTCTAATTGATTTATTTATCCATTAACCGGTACTAAACAGAAAGTTGTGTCGTGAAAACGTCCCAAAACGCCCGACATCACTGTCTCATCACACTTCCTGATACTCGCCCAATGTACTGCAGTCTAATCGGGGCGGGAGTGGGGACACATATTTTAATTAAAATCGTATGTTTGTGATTTGATTTCAAACTGATGTTTTTAATTTTCAAATGTATGATCGTATTTAATAAGCCGTTTCGGAAAATACGCAATATTGTATATGCAGGCTAGAATATAGTCTAATATTAATGTAACTGTAATAAACGTGGTTTCCCAGCAGAAGCTGAAAGAAACCACAGTATATTCACTTTCAGTAATCGCCTGGAGCAGAGCTGCTTTCGCTGTCCTTTACCTGTGTTGCCAGCCCTGGACCAAATTGGTGTATTTGCGCAGCACCCCTTCCACACGCCGCGGGTCAGCCTGCCGCCCAGGGGAGCCGCTCCCCGGCGCCCCTCTGACATCCGCGCCCCGGTTGGCCGGGGCGCCGCCTGGAGCCGACGCCGGGCTGCGGGACTCGCCTGTCGCGTTGTTTCTCGCCGCCTTCCCGCTATCCGGTTTGGAAAATGTTTTATCAATCCCGTTCTTCTCCATGCCTCCCCCGACGGGACCCACAGGGCACTTTTATTCATTCAATGCATTAATGCATATTTTATCTCAGAGTTCGGACCCCCCGTTTCCTCCATATTCCTCTCCCGTCCGGAGTGTGTTTTCATTTAAAGGTACCGTGCACCGGTGAGTGTCGGTCCCTCGGTCCGGTCACTCCCCCCTTCCGGGCATGTAAGCCGCACATCACGGCGGCGTCCAGCAGTCTGCGCACCGGCTGTCCCGTAGCTGATGCGCCCGTTTAGCTGGGAGAAAAAAATCCATTTGAAATTCTTTAATTGTAATTATAGGTTGCTTTGAAAGTGCTGCTCTCCTGGATTTAATTGAGACGGTAGCCTGTTATAACGGTGCAGTTTGGAAATAAAAATGTTATGGACTGTTGTTTTGATCAAGTATTTAGATTTTTAAATGATGGCAATTCATGTAATGGCGGACATGCCTAATAATTAATTGACATTAAGTAATGAAAGATGGGGTTTAAAGGCTATATCCCAGACCCCGGCTCAGGGGTGGACCGGGATCCTGGACCTTTGCCCAGACAGGCCGATCCCGGGGGGTGGGATCTTCCACAATAAATTTTGCTGAGGAGGGGGTCTTGTTCATGATGAGTTTCACTATTCCACAAACTCAAAAGCCCACAGGAATAATGCCCAGTATGCCAGATGGCCAGTCGAAGCCTGTCCGGCGAGAGACGGGACCATGACCCCCCCCCCCGGTCCGCCTTTAGTAATCGTACGGTTATGTTTGGTTTTGTGCACAAACAGCAGGGTTGCTGTTTGCTTTGCCTGCGCATGTGTAGCATTTTTTTTACTGAGCAAAAAGCATCAAAGCAAGACGCGCTGCAAACTTTTGAGACGCAACCTCCAGAAGACCCCAAAGCACAAGCCCCACAAATCCCTGCGTGTTAGAAGATGTGCGGAGCTCTGCAGTTATGTAATTGTTCCCGGGGGAATTATGCAATCAGATTTCCCCTCTTTTTGCGTGTGGAGCCCGGCTCAGCTCAAATCCTCGACTCAGCAATATTGGTTCCTCGGGAATCTAACTTATTTCGAAAAAATCTTTGATAAGTGCATTTCCACCTGCAAAGCTAACAATGCTCCGAAGTTTGTACGGCGCGTATAACCGGAGCTCTATCGACAGATTGCGGTAAATGTAAACTATATGCTTCTATGAATGGGCTGCGTAAGGCTGTTTCCATGCTGGGGTACAACCAGCTAGGTGACATGGGGGGTAGGAGAGGAGCGGGGAGAAGGAGGTTTGTGCATTCTGGGGCTGGGAGAAGGGGGGGACATGTGTGGGGGAGGGGTTGCATTCTGAGGCTGAATCTCATATATTGGGTTATGAGGCACAAATGTAATAAGATTTAAGTTGAACATCATAAATCCCAGGGAAAAATTCTGGAATGAATGTCTCCCACCTCAGTCTCACTCCAGGATGCCCAAACCTACCCCTGGTCTTGCATTGTTTTTAAAAACATACACTATATCAACAAAAGTATTGGGACACACCAATTAATCAGTGAATTCAGGTTTCATTCAGATCCATTGCCGCAGGTGTATAAAATCAAGCACCTAGCCATGCAGTTAGGTTTACAAACATTTGTGAAAGAATGTCTCTTTCTGAAGGGCTCAGCGATTTCAAGCGTGGTGCTGTCATAGGATGCCACCTTTGCGAGTTCACTGAGAATTGAGGCGCATACTGCATAAAGTAGCCAGCGCTCTGCTGACTCAATAACTGCAGAGCTACAAACTTCCTCTGGCATTAACCCCAGCATAGAAACTGCTCTGGGAGCTTTATGGAATGGGCTTCTATGGCCGAGCAGCTGCACACAAGACTCACATTAGACTCAAGTACAAAGCCAAGCGCTGGATGGAGTGGTGCAAAGCACACTGCCACTGGACTATGGAGTGATGAATCACACCTCTCTGTCTGGCAGTCTGGGATGGACGAGTCTGGGTTTAGCAGATGCCAGGAGAACGTTACCTGCCTGACTGCATTGTGCCAACCGTAAAGTTTGGTGGAGGAGGGATAATGGTATCGGATTGTTTTTCATACATAGTTCCAGTGAAAGCAACCCTTTGTGCTTCAGCATACCAAGATATTTTGGACAATTCTATGCTTCAAACTTTGTGGGAACAGTTTGAGGAAGGTTCTCTTCTGTTCCAGTATGACTGTGCCCCAGTGCAAATAACAAGATCCATAAAGAAATGGTTGGGTGAGTTTGGTGTGGAAGAGCTTCACTGGCCCACACGGAGCCCTGACCTCAAGCCCATCAAACATCTTAGGGATAAACTAGAACAGAGATTGTGGGTCAGGCCTTCACATCCAACATCAGTGCCTGACCTCACAAATGTTCTTCTGGATGAATGGGCAAAAATACCCACAGACACACTCCAGAACCTTGTGTAATGCCTTCACAGCAGAGTGGCAGCTGTTATAGCTGCAAAAGGAGGACCAATTCCATACGGACTCCTATGGATTTAGAATGGGGGAGGGGGGTCATAAAAGTTCCTCTAGGTGTTCCAGTACTTTTCTTCATATAATCTACCTGCATGAGATCTGCATCCATTGATATTTTGACCAGGGACCTTCAGTAAAAATTTACACGAAACCCGAAAGTATTTCAGTGCTGTTGATGCGATGAGATGTGGGTTGAGGAGGAGGAGGATGAAGGCCGACTGTAGCCTGACCTCTTCGGCAAAGTCAAGGAGACCGGGACCCCTTGTCCCTGATGCCACACGCCTGATCCTCGTCAATCCCTTTGGAGCCCTAAACTGCCTCCCCTGCAGTCTCAAGGGAGAAAGAGGCAGTTTGCCCATCCACTGGGAAAGGAAACTCAAAGCATGTCTACAAGACGTTTTGTTGAGGATTCAGCCCCGTGTTTGTGTCCTGGGCAGGCAGAGTACCTCTAAACCTCAAGAGCATTCGCTTTTGCTGTTTCACTCGACACGATTACTCTTCGAATGTGTCAGAGTTTCATAAACGAAGATGAATGTTGCATAGATGCATTCAGAGTTGATCCTGCATATTGAGCATCCTCTACTCCAGAGAATATAATATCCGATGTCGATATCTATTTTCTCCATAGATTAAGCAAATTTGATGTTCTTGTGTTTATTGAAAACGTGGTCGATATACGGAAAACATCTGTAAACGATTGTTTTAAATAAGTTACCAAGCAAGAAGGGGTGAACGCATCCTATAAGCACTGGCCGTCGTGTGAAGAAGAAAAATGAGCATCACAGCCACACCGACGGGATCTGAGGGCTAATCAGTGCAGGCACAAACTGAATATTTCCAAATGTATTGCGTGGATTTTTAAATCCACATCTTGCTACCAATCGTCCCAGTCATGTTTCTGTCAAATGGAGATTAAATATTCAATTCCTCAGACGTGCATCTGCTGCACGCACAGCTGTGCCCATCGCTGCTGTATTTCCTCAGTAACTGCTCTGACATTGCCATCTGCAAAACGTGCATTGGGTGTAATTTATACTGGTCTGCTCCTGGGTGACTGGTAAATCATGTACTTGGGGAAGGGAGGGGGTCCTCCCAAGTGCACTCTTGCTGTATGTGAACATTTACAGCGGTTTATTATCAATAATAATACATTAGATTTACACTGCACCTTTCAAAGTTCGAATAGACACATAGCAGACACAAAAATAAACAACTACAAGTGCACAGTGATAAGCGACAGAAGATGGATGAAGCAAGATGAACAGGTAGGGAACAAGGAATCAAAGTCAAGAAAGCAGAGTGAAGGGAATTTGAAGCTTGGGAGGTTCTAAGGCAAGATCTGAAGACCGGTGAGAGGCGGAGTTACAGATATCACAGGGAAGGGAATTCCTAAGATGAGGAGGGGCCCTGGAGAAGATTGGATCACAGAACCTGTGGAGTTTCGAAGGAGGAACAGTGTGGAGCCCAGAAGAGGAACATCTGAGAGCATGTGGGGGTCGATAAGGCAGGAGAAGATCAGACAGATGTGGTGGGGGTAGCAAAAATATTAAGGGTCTCATAGGTGAGAAGAAGAATTTTGAAAGGGATGTGAAATTTCAGAGGGAGCTAGTGCAGGTTGTGGAGAGTAGGAGGGCAGAGGGGTCCAAGTGTTGGTGAGGAGGGGAGCCGCAGAGTTCTGGACCATCTGAAGCCTGTGCAGGGATTTGGAGTTGGTGTTTAGTTAAAGATGAAAGTAGAAGATCACTCCCTCCACCACCACCAAAGAACAGCAGCCTCCAGGAGTTACCATGAGCGGATGGCGCTCCAGAATTACAGTGACTACGTACAACACGTAGGAGAGTTTCCAGCCTGAGGTGCCTGCAGCTGTTCACAGACCACACGATTAAAAAAAAAAATAGAAACTAATTAGTACCAAGATGGTTCAGCTGTGAGATTTCTGGGTTCTCCAGCAGATGGTTAAAGGGGTTAGAGGAGGGTGAATACAGGCAAAGTCAGGGTTCAGAGGGCCAGAGGTAAAAGATCACCCTCAGACAGGCTTATTAGTGCCCAGAAAAATCAGGGGGGGAGGGGAGGGAGGCACTTGAGACATGGAGGGGGGGCCATCGATCACCAAAGCATAGAGCGTTCAGCAGCAGTGAGCCAACCGGTCGGGGGGGGCAGTTATCCATCAGTTTCCTGTTCTCCCAGCATCTGACAGAAACCCATTAAATATTCAGGAGAGGCAGCGTTTCCATGGGGAGCCCCCACCGGTCTGGGCACTCTGTTTCCTCCCGTGTCCTTCATAATGTCTTCTGAAGCCACCTCCTCCTTGGGGGGCAACAATGGAGATTTAAGCCCAGCCCCATACAAAACCCTGCCGACAAAAATAAAGAACCATAAAACAGGAGGAGGACGGCTGACATGTCAGTGCCTCCTGAGAAGGTGCTTTTGCGTGACCTTGTGCGTGATGATGTCATGCACTAATCTGTCCGTGTTGTTTCTCTGCTGTCCAGAAACGCTGCCGTGACTTTGCCAGTGTAGCTGCTAAAAGCAAATGTTGCTGGTTTTACTGAAACTCTGCGCTGTTCCATGCACGGCAGCAGCTGCATTCGAGACCCTATTTACTGTAGGAGGCCCTTTATCTCCATATCAAAGAAACACATTACCACCCCCACCCCCTGGTCCAGCTGTCGAAAGTGGCAACCCTAATGGGACCGGGGACACTTAAGGGTCAAGTCACCACAAAGTCACCTTTTACACTTATTTTCTCTTTGCAGATTCTCTTCTTTATTGCACATCTGTTTTTTTACTTTCTGTTGCAGTTTCAGGGTGTACAAAATTGTTCCCCTCCTGGGATTTAAACCTCAATCCCACTGGTGCATCTAGTCTCTCGGTTTAACACCCCCAAGCTGTTCCAGAAGGATTACTGAAAAACACAGTTATCACGAGGCACTGGTATTCACCAGGTGCAAATACAAATCACGACTGCAAGCCTTAGAATAACATCTAAAATTAGCATCCAGGAAGCAAAGATAGCACGATATCCATTCTTCCAGCAGTCTTGAATCTGAGAGTGATAAGTTATGTTAACAACTTTCCATGGCAGTAGAGGAAATGTGCCTGTGATGTCATTTTAGCCCCATTTGTCTCCCCCCCTCCCCCCATCTGAGGACTGCTCTCGACTGAACCTGCACAATGCCTCTGTTTTTATTCACAGCCTCTGTACGTGATGTGCTTTAGGGTGCAGTGTTCAATGGTCACAGAGGTCACTCTCGGGGACTCTTCCCCCCCCCCCCGGCCCCCCCTTTCGTGCTGTATCTCTCCTTAAACCCAGAACGAGCCATGCAGCTCAAATTGAAAGCACACGTGGCTCATGAACTCATGACCTACCGGTTACAGTCCCAGGAGAGTCTGGCTGTAGGACACTTGAGAAATGAACAGTAAACTAGCTGATTATGCTGTAGCTAAGCTACAAAACGGATATAAATGAGTATATTTGTTTTTGTCCACCAAGCTGTCTGTGTGTGGGCAGTAAGATCTGCCTCGGGTGGGGGGGGGGTGGGGGGGGCACAATTATGAGCCTCACAGCAGAATCACGGCAGGTGGTGCTGACTGTTTGCGAAGAAATACCCAGATGTATGTGGAAATGTCCAAAAAAAAAACCAACATTTTACAGGTAAAAGGGACTCCAAACTTTAAAATAGTTGAATCATTTACCATGTGGACAGGAGTCCCATCCACGCTCTTCCCTGGATGGACTCTCTCCCAACTATTCATTAGATGGATGGGTAAAGTAGACTTACAATGCTTGCAGGAAGCCTGTGATGTAAAACCCTCCGCACATACCAGGCAGGGGTCCCGCAGTCTGGACTTCACTTTCAAGTCCTAAATTACCTTGTGTGTATCGACGCATTTGCCCTGTGGGCTTCACCGTGTCTTTTCACTCTCCTGCCCAACTCAGATTACTTGACAGTAACTTTAAGGCTCTCCTACCTCCTCACCTCTTTACCGAACACACCTGTCCTGAGACAAACTGCAGACGATGTCACCGCAGACGATGTCACTGCAGATAATGTCAAGGTGACCTTGCCGCAGCTCCCATTACTGCTGAACCTTCCTGCAAATAACAATAATATACTAGACAATATACTAGTTTTACTATTTCATAAAGAATGCATTCATATAAACAAAGAACACGGTACCTGTGGACAATTTCAGGTCTGGTCTTTCTGTTTAGGTGGGACGTCTATAATCATCTGGATTTCTGTGATTTCCAAGTTAAAACTGCATTCCTCTCCACACTAATACCGCTAGCTTTTTACACTATATTACTCTATTATATAATTGCTCCCCCATGAATCCTTGGTGCCAATTGCATGACACCGGCTGCAGACCACCTGCCAGTAAATGAAACAAGGCTAAAGTCCCTTGTCACTTACAGAAGCTTCCTACGGTAAACGGAGAACAAACCGTGTCTTCCTGGAATTTCCAGCGGCTCCATAATCTCATGTGTACTATGAATATTTCTGATGCTTCCATTGCCGGGGAAAATGTCATGGTTCTGCAAGCCTGCGAAAGACTCTTTGGACGGATTTAGTTATTGATCAGAGTGCCTGTTTCAGGAAAATTATTTTTTAAAGATTTGTTCCAGAGATGAGTAGATGAAGGGTGGTTTGAGGAGAAGCATCAATGTGCCAGGTGGAGGATATGTGCAAGTGTAACATTAGTCGGGTTTTTTTTCAGAGAAACCAGGCACCTGCATCAGCCTCCCACAATGCCATTTTATCTTAATAAATGTTAAACAATTTAGTTTCATAATAAAACTATAATTTTATAATAGTGCTATATGTGTGCA
>JAABNX020000053.1:3573148-3589507 GCA_015163995.2 Mormyrus lacerda | reverse complement strand
CCCCCGCCCCAACACACACACACACACACACACCAGGATTAATAATTAATTATCAATAAATTAACCGGCAGCGGAACAAAAGTCATTTATCTGGACTCTTAGCCGTTTCTCAGGAGGATACCCTTTCAGGAGGAAAAACTTAAATGATTTATTATCCATTATTTATAATAGAATGGCTACTTCATCATTCGCAGAGTGAAGCTGGGCAGGCAAGGCATCCGCATGAGCACAGAAGAAAACGGATTCCTGGGTTGAACATCAGAGCAGGCAGTAATAGCGTGAGCATGTAGCCTCAGTCTACCAGCCCTATTGCCCCTCCGCCGACACTCCAGCCACCCCTGTAGGGACAATAACAGCCTCTATGCCTTCCTCAACTGACTCTTTGTAAGGTCTCTCTCCCACACCATGCTACAGTCAAATTAAAAGTGACAGGTAATTATTACCACTTAATTTCAGAAGAATGGGTGATATTGCTCTGACTTCCGGGATCTAGTCACACGTCTGCTGTCTTGTTACACAACCAGCATGATGGACACCAGGAATTGCCACCAGCGATAGGTTAAATTGGGTTCAATGGAAATGGTTCCCATCAGCTTGTAAAAGGCCATTCATATAATCACGGCATTTAACTGGGTGACTGGTGCCTATCTGTTCATGTAAAGACCCCGGGGGTGTGATGGAGATCCGGGGAGAGACAGTAACTGGTGGCCCGCGGAAGCCCAAGGGCCCGAGCTGCCGTCTGCCCTGGGGGGGTTCAAGTCAGTGCCACTGCCTCAGTAAGAAGACAGCCGTGAATAATTTAAACCGTTGCCTGTCATGGAGATGTGACCCCCTCCCCCCGGTCTGGCCTTGATAGACACCCCCTGCTGGCGCTCATGTGGGGGCTGATGACACGTTCTGGGGAGTACCACGCTCTGGCAAGAAGGGGTACACACACACCTGCCTTGTCCATCTAACATGCGAGGTATTTTCCTAGTGGGCCGATGGGTTTTTGGGTCAACAAAATCAACCCCCCCCTGCAAAAAGACCCCAAAATCCAGAACGGTTTATTAGTCCCAGTGCAGCCCTAGTTACAGTACAGGACAGGGCTGAATCAGAGCTCATTAGGGGCTCCTGAATCACATAGACCATCTAGATAGAAAACACACCAAAAGCTTTAAAATTTGGTTTATTACAAAACCCGTTTGAGAGTCCTTCTGTGAATTCCCTCTCCTTCCATAAACATTTGAAGAGGGTCTCAAGTTTAAACCAAAAAGAGCTCAGAAATTGATTGGCAGTGGTGTAGACAGGGGCAGGAATACAGGGGCATTAGCCCCAGCTGAAAGCTGATTGGGCCCAGGACTGCATCGCCCCCTGTCACTCACCAGTTCAAAATACATCATTGGCTAATAACAAAGTTGGTCCCTCTTATGTACGCCCACTTAAAGAATCCTATAATCACCCCTGCTGGTTGGGAGTGGTGCAACAGAAAGCTCCGTTAACCGATCGATCCAGCGGCACCATTATTTATTGCACGCATGTGTGCAGGACAGTGCGTTTGCCGCCATACCACTGGTATTAAAACGACGTAGCATTACTTAAATACTGCTGTGATTTTCCATCCAAGGATATGTGACGGTGGAGGAGGGGGGCTGTTCATTTGCATTTAGGTACATGAAAGCATCATTCCGGGAGATTCGAGGACAAAATTCTTCATATATATGCTAAACGCAAAACAGCAGTACCGAGTCTTCACAGGAGATTTCAGAAATTGTCTCTTAGTTAATGCCTTTTTTCCCCCCGTCTTGCAGCTCCGTGTGTCCTGCATATTAAACTTTTTTGAAAATCCCTGCACTAAAACATCCTTTGTAGTATCACCAGTGTCCCCTTGAGAAATGAGATCAGAAGATACAGATGAAAAGTCCCAAATGAACAGAGGTTTACTCCCCCTACCTATAACTCCCTTTTGATGTTTTAAATTAAACGATCTGTATTTTTTTTTTTCCGTGTGCGCACTTGAATTAATCTTAATACACCAACAGGTACAAAATGGCAATTCACGGACTACTTACCAGTGATGGAGCAATGTCCCCAATGGTTTCCGGGATTATGGGAGTGTTGGAGAGACCACTGAAGACCTATATTTCCAGATGTGAATTCTTTTGGGAACATTACGACTAGAGCATAAAAACCCAGCTGCAAGTCCAACATCATCATCTCAACTGGAAACGTGAGACGGTCTTAGGACCCAGGAGACGCTGAGGTATTTGTACTCACGGCTGTCATTTTGCCATGTAGTTACTATAAAAAGGGCTTACATATTAAGTCAATGTTGGTTGTGTCACTGCTAGTCCAGAGCCCTTTTTCATGAGCACAGCGTGATATTTGACGCCCCAGTCTCATCTTACCTAACAACGACAATTCCCAGCAGGGCTTCTGACAGCTGACATCCTAGACAACAACACAGGACACTTAATTTACAGTTAAAGGACACGGCTGACCAAAACGACTAGCACATCTGTCTCCATAAAATCAAGAAATATCTATGCGGGACCAACAGAATAGGAGATCTGCCAAGGTGAGTGAGTAGCAGCTATTTAGAAAGCTAGTCCACGTCAAAGGAGACCGAGTAGGACATTCGGTCTGAATGATGCTCAAGCGCAATTCAAAAGTCGCTTTTTTTGTTCTCAGGAGATTCATTGAACCCAATTAAATCTTAACAATCAGGTGTGATTGAATTCAGTTGCATCTCGAACAACCTTCCCAGGCAAGCTGTCTGGATAAAAAGACTTTTAAAAATAAAAGAAGTCATTCAATGGCCTTCAAGAGCACACAGTAATGTAACTATCCACTCAAACCAGCTATGATGAGGTCATTCTGAAACACAATTCTCACAACCACCTTTTTAACCCATTAATCGAAGGCTTACATTACGTATTCCCATTGATCCACGATTTAACTAGCACAGTGCAGTCTGTCTGGCCTTCACGGCTACCTAAGCAGCATCCATTCATGGACAAAGTCTGAAGACATCTCATCTAACTTTACGAGGGAGTCTTAAAGTCTTAAGAGGGAGTTTATGAGAAGCCATGGTTTAAATGGTCAGATTATCACAAACGTCAACAGTTTCCTGAAGTTTTCTGCATTGAACCACAAATTCATTGGTAGGAGATTTAACTCAAATCCTGTGACATTCAGGGAGAACTGTCTTCCCCTCACACATTCAGATGGTATGATTCAGTCAGACAAAGAACAGGCTTTTAACACCTTTGTAATGAGGTAAAAACAGTCATTACATTTGTGTATTAGGAGCACAGACGGCTTCTATAAACAGAATCTTTAATTAAGAGAGCCATTGTTTGAATTGTTTAGCTACATTTGCACCAAAAAAAAAAAAATGCAGAAAAAATGTCATATCGCAACTGAAGACACACTTGTTCACATTCCAGGTGCCAGAAGCTGAAAACAATTTTATTTCAAAATGGAAAGATAAAATAGGCCCCCTATCAAGCAGGCAGCCCCAGGAAACACATGTAGAATTTCAACATAGAGCTTTGGTCCGCTGGCACAACTTCAATGACGAAGAACGTCGGTACAGAGCAGATCACAAAACCGAGAGGCCAGGAGAAAGAGTCTGGGGCCGCTGTTCACGCACGGTCAGGACTCGGGGCCGCTGTTCACGCACGGTCAGGACTCGGGGCCGCTGTTCACGCACGGTCAGGACTCGCGTACGACGACGCAGTTTTACTATCTGGATCCATATAAAATTCAGCTGGCTATTAAAATTACTGGATTTAATGTAAGAGATAAAAAAAAGAAAGTATTTCTTTCACAATGCCAAGAATTACAGCCCTTGGCTTGAAGTTCATACAGCAGTTTCTTATTCATTAAAGAAGAAGAAGAAGACAAAGAAGAAGATTGGGTCCAAAACACAGGAGGACAGGAGAGGGAGAATCTGATGGTTACCTAAAGTATTTGTGCATTGACACTGAAGGACTTCTTTCGTATCCCTTGAACAAAGATCTTTAAAAGGACCCCATTCCTTGAGTCTTCGTGAATTTCCATTCATACATTTATCCGTCTCTTTTCTATGTTAAACCGCAGCATTGCATAGGGCCTGGTAGCGGTCTCAGGGACCACAGGCGACAAGGCAGGGGTCCACCCTGGACGGGGCACCACGACGGGGCTTTTAGAGACGCCAGTTAGCTAGACTGGCGGAATCCGAACGGCGTGTGGAGAACAAACCCACACAGTACAGAGGCAGGATTCAAAGCCACATTGGTTGGAGGTGAAGTAACAGACCCCCCCCCCGGCAATATTTACAAATGCTTTTTAACCCCCATGTTAACTGGGGCATTCAGGGTACAATCTAAAAGTCATTTTTAATTTTACACACTTCCCTTTTCGAAGGAATACATTTTGGCACTGTTTTAGCTCGTAACACTGCCGGTTACTTTTCAGCTAGCATCCCAACCTCCCCCCCCTCCCCCAGCAGAAAGCAGTCTGACAAATCAGGAGAAGCGTCTTTTTATAGAGAGGAAAGCTACACCACACAGTAATGGGGACAGGTCACAGCCAGCATCCTTCATCCAGCTGGGTCACATGACCAGCTTTCACCTTGGATACGGCAGAATTCATCTCCCAGTCGCTGCCCAGCTAAATCCTGCCAGGGGCGCCGGGGGAGCGGGGGCCGCATTCATCTCCATCTGGCACGAGCCCTCGGGCTCTGTGCTACAACTCAGCCAAGAAACAAGGGCCACTTATGAGCAAAAATGGGGGGCAGGCAAGGGGGGGGAGGATCAGTAACTTCTGGAGACAAGTGACCCACCATCCATAAAGTACATCCTACACACTTAGGAGACAAAAGATAACTCGCGCATTTATGCGTCAAGCCAGCAGTTGTACTCGCAGATGACAGTGTGCCATCACTAAAGAAGATACTGCCCCCTACAGGGCTCCAGGTAAAAGCACAGTCACCTGGAACCACTTCCCACCCGACCACCTCCACAGGCCGACCACAGGGCTGCGCTATGGTCACATTCAGCACAGCTTTCTGGTTAAAATCTGCAGTGCAAATCCAAAAACCAGACGACTGTCGAACGAATGAGCGAAAATGTGTTTCGCAAAACAGAAATTTTACAGAAAAAAAAAACAATGACACCATCACCAATTACATAATAGTATCAAGGTGTGTGACTGCAATTCCCTCCAGTTCCAAATCTCCGGGTTTTTACACTTAAAACAAACACACCATAATAGGTCAGGGTCCCAGCTAGCCTGCTGACAGGGATATTAAGAGGTTCCTCCAAAACTGGACAACTCAGTCCAGCCACTTGGATGCAACAGCAGTGTCATGTGCAGATATAGTTGCATATCAATGCTGCCTCCTTACACCATTCTGAACTCACTGTGCTTCGATTCCAGTCTGCACCTCCCTCCCTCGTTCTGTGAACACTGACATTTCCATTCTTAAAACTATAAAAATACAAGGCCGATCCCTCCCCCCTCCCCTCCAGCTGTGTTGACGGAGCGTGTTTGCCTTGCCTCAGAGCACAGCGCAATCGCAGGAAAAACATTTGAACAATCACACTGCGAGGCACCTTGTAGTGAACCAGAGGGAGAGTCTCTGTTAGTTTTAAGAGCATCGGGTAAAGTAAACCTGAAAAAGGCCTTTCGGTCCTGGCAAAAGTGATTCCAAGCCTTGTTTAAAAAAGAGAAAATGTGTACAGTTGTATTGTTTTTTTTAGTGTGCGCTGGACGAAGCAGTCCGAGAGAGCCCCCAGCTCACACGACGTACTGGTACGGCTCAGCCTTGCCATGGTCAGGCGTAGCAAGTGGGTTGAGCCAGGCTATGGAGAAAGGGTGGCCGAACACCACTTTCATATTCATCCACTTGGTCTTCTTTCCCCACCTCCTCTCCTCCTTTTTCAGCTGCTCTATGCCCTGGAAATGAGAAACGGGCCAGATGTGACTTTGGCAGGAATCGAACTTCTAGGCCAGCGAGGATCAGGCTGTATGTAACCAGGATCTGACACGTCTGTACATTTCTGGATACTTGAGGATCTGCACTCATTATGTTTTTGGGAGGGACTGTGCCAAGCACAATAGATTAAACATTTATCTTCTAACGTTTTTAGCACATAATTACTAGTGCAGAAATAACATTTAAAAAAAAAAAAATAGCAAAAAAACAGCACATGATGCAGGGTTTGGCCTAAATCAGGACTGAAGATCATGACATCAGTGTTTTGAAAGCCACACCCTCTAATAAGCCCACCCCTTAATAAGCCCCACCCACTGACTCCAGCCTTCTTATAGGCTGCTTCTGCAACTTACAGCATCTCTCCTTCAGATCTTGTATATGCACACTGCCAAAAGTGACTGTCATTATAAAACAAGAGATCCCAGTTAAGGGCAGCTAACAAGGTCCTTGAAAACCCTTCCCAAGTCTGGAGGTGATTATGTCCATTAAGGACAAACCAACTGCACAGACTACTACGTGGTGTTTTTCTACCCCTAAAATCTTGAGGGCTAATCTCTAATTAGAAAACAAATGCCTTACTCGTGCAGAGGCCTGCTTAGCGGGATAACTTGCTGGATTTAAGGTGGTCTGGGCTAAATGGATTTTATCATTAACATTAAACTCAGACTGCCTTAAATTTGACAAGTTATCCTGCTAAGCAAGAAATCCTGCTTCATTATACAGGTCCCAGAGGAGGCATCACAAAGCTCATTTCTGACGGTATACAAACCTGACGACCACTTTACTACTTTAATAACAGGCTTTCCGAACACAAGAATTAAAAGGAATTATAACTAACTCTACGATAACAGACTAAAGATAATTAGACAATCGCAAATCACTGGGAACAATTAATTTTCTGTCGGTATAGTCCTCTCCCCTGCACAGCTACTCCCAAGATTTTGAAGATTAAACAGCATAATATCAATTTATCAGCGTGATTCACTAGCTGTGTTGCTCTAACGTGCATAAAAGAAATCAGAAGCACCAGTCTTTTCAAAATAAGCTCACAATAAACTATATTCCAAGTCAACTACAACCTAAAACCTAAAATCGACTGACCTGACACCATTTAATATTTACACAACTGGGATAACTGCGAATCACTGCAGTGATAAGACTTAACGGTAACCAAGAGAAACGTATAGAAATGTGGGGACTTGGAGAGATTCTACTAAGGCTGGTAACTCTGTCCTCCAGATTTCTATGCCGAGGATGAGGCCAGGAGGGACCTATGATCTTTCTAGCTATGTGAGCTGCATTTGCTATGCCGGAAGATGGTCTTCTCAGGCCTCAGAGGGCAAAGCCTCATCCATCACATCCTCAAACAAAACCCCAGGAGAACCGGCTGCTTATTACCTGCCTTAAAGCAAAGTCTAAACCTGATCAGTTACATCAGACCCCTAAACAATAGAAGGGTTAAAATGCAGGTTGGGAAAGATGGATGACAAAAATAAAAAAGTAATAAGTCTTTTTCAGCCAGGCAGGCAATTTCTGCCACCCTGGAGCAGGTTTTATAGCAAATTCGGTGCACAAATGCCCTCCCCACAAAATAACAGGGCAGAATCACTATTTGAGTGTTGGTCCCGATATTTCATTCCTCGATTACCTGTTCATTCAGGACAAAGAGTCTGGATTCTCACAAATTGTGCTGTGGACCGGAAGGTCGGGAATTTAGGTGCTAGAACTGGCATTGGGAGACTGGGGGAGGGGGGGGGGGCGATCAGCTAAGCCACTCACCGTTTCGTCGCTACAGATAGAATGCACTTGGGTCCCAAACATCACAGATGTAAAAATTAGGAAAAGTAGCCCCTCGAAAGACAAAAGGATGAGCAGGATGACGGTCACAGGTGGAGAGAAGGTACTGCACTCTGAGGAGTAAAAAGACAGCGATGAACACTAGAGGGCACCAGAGAGGCACGGCCATTTACACTACGCAGCAACAGACACAGCATGACAGCCACCTAGTGGGCAGTTACGGTCACGGTGAAAGAGGACTTTGGGACTTACTGGTCCAGTCCGCTTCAAAGCAGAAAAGAAAGTGGAAGGCCACCATGATCAAGGCATGCAGGGATATCAGGGCAATGTACATCTGTAACAGAGAGAGGCTCCGGTTTCTATGCAGCTCGATACAGTGGCAGCCAATGTCCTGTGCAAAGCTGGGTAATTCAGGTCCAGAGTGAAAAGGTCCAGAACAGGATTTTGTTTCAACCAATCAGTTGAGTACTTTGTGTCTTTATGCTCAACTGGTCGGTTGAAACAAAATCCCGGTCTGGACTTTTACTCTCTGGATCTGAATTACCCAACTCTGGTCCTGTCTCACTGACAGACACTGGCTGTGCCACTCTTTAACATACGAACCTTAACACTATTTATTTTCCATACAGATAAACTGTTAGCATGGATTTTCAGCATGAAACTATTTCTACCAGGATAAAGAAAGTATTCTGACCTTGATAGTACCTGGCATTAAGTAACTAATGAAAGAAAATCTGCATTCAGACCTCCTGAAACCAAAGTCAGCTTGCTGAGCACATTCAGAGCTATCAGGCTAAGATCAGAGTGGGTACAAGGTTCCCTCTCTCACATATATTGTGCACATTGTGTACACTTGAGTACTAATTCAAAAATAATATCCGCAAGAAAAAAAAAATCTCCTAAAGCAAATTAGTTACAAAAATAACATTAAACATAAAACTCATGCTGCTTTTAGGGCCTTGGGGCTTGATGCTGATTATTATTAGCATTACAACGTGACATGCCTGTGCGTGTGCGGGACGCACGTGTGCAAAGGGGCGCTCACCGTGAACAGCACGAAGTACTTCTGATTGTTCTCGCCCACGCAGTTGTTGACCCAGGGACAGTGGTGATCCATCTTGCGTATGCATCGCTTGCAGACGCTACCGCGGAAACGCAAAGGACACGCGTGTCAGTCTGGCCCCCCCGCTCAATACGAGGATGATCGTGAGAACCGTACAGGCGGGTTAACTACGGATAAAGAAGCCAGCTCAGAAACATACAGAGTGGGATCAGAGCGTGTGGTGGGCGGGTGACACGCTTAGACACCTTCACCTGTCAGGACTGGGGAGCAATGAGAGACTAGAGTGGGCCCAGAGACAATCCCATCATCACTTCATTAACCCCCTTGCAGCAGGCCAGATACTCTCAACACCCTATAACACGTTTAGCTTCATATCGCACAATGTTTTTCCAGGATTAATTAAAACAATGATCAAGGCGCCAAATGCTGAGATAATATCAGATAAAAATTCCAAACAGCCTCAGTAACAGGACAGCCAGTCTTATGCATATAGCAGACTTTTTATTTAATAGGACAGGGGCACGACGGCATTGGCCGCAGAGGGTGAGGAGGCGGGGCATACCTGCAGTGATGTGCACGGTCTGGCTTGATGCTGCAGCATTTGGGACACTTGTAGACCACCTGACCTGGTTTCAGCTGCAGGCTCTCAATGAACTCCTTGGTGGCGTTCCCCTTCGGCACGGCGCCCTGCAGTACGACACGAACACATCACAGGAGGCCGCTGGGCAGCAGGCGGATGACAGCGAAGGCCTGGTTCAAATTTCGTCGGGACGCGGCCGTGCCATAATACCAGACTGTCCGCAGTTCTGAACGCTCATACTTCTTGCACCAAAGCGTCAGGCCAGGGGTGGTGCTGTATAGTAAATTTGCTCTTACGTCAAGTTTACAAAGGGTGGTATGAATGTCATATTAAAATGAAGAATTTCACTAAAGAATTTTACAGTACACAAGGCATGGTTATTACCACTAATGAAAAATTATGAAAACATTTTCATAAACAAATAAAATATATAACTAAATGAAAGCTATAAATATTGCCTCCGAAACAAACGAATGAAATGGTGAAATACTCATTCTTCTTAAATTCTATTTATCTAAAGTAAGGAATTATTCATGTTGGGGTCCATTTTATTTATTTTTAATTATGCCCCATGATTCAATAGCTTGTAGAACCAGCTTCATGCAGCAATAACTTGAGATAATCATGTTCTGTGTGACCATCAGTCTCTCACATCACTGTGGAGGAATTTCGGCCCACTCTTTGGGGCCGTTCATTTATGCACAGCTCTCTTAAGGTCCAGCCGCAGCATTTAAGTCAGGTTGATTATTTTATTTTTCAGTGGTTCTGCTGTAGATTTGCCATGGTGCTTGGGATCATTGTTGCATTACCCAATTTCGGCCAAGCTTTAGCTGTCAGACAGATGGCCTCACATTTGACTCTACAGTACTTTCGTATACAGAAGAGTTCATGGCTGACTCAATGACTGCAAGGTGCCCAGGTCCTGTGGCTCCAAAAGAAGCCCAAATCATCACCCCTTCACCACCGTGCTCTACAGTTGGTATTAGGTGCTTGTGCCGATATGCCGTGTTTGGGTTACGGCAAACGTGACGCTGGCGTAACGTCCAGTTTGGTATCGTCTGTATAAAGGTCATTGTTCCAGAAGTCCGGTGGTTTGGTACCATGTCAGTTTAAGAGAGAAGGGGTTTCATCCTGACAATCCTTCCAAACAAGCCAAACGTGTTCCATCCTTTTTTAACCGCATGCTAACTGAGGCCTGTAGGGTCTGGGATGTAGCTCTTCCGTGTTGTTGCAATTTCTCCGAGCATCACACGGTCTGACCTTGGGGTGAATCTGCTGGGACGTCCGCTGCTGGGAAGATTGCCAGCCGTCCCAAATATTTTCCATTTGTGAATAATCTGTCTCACTGCGGAACGATGGACCTCCGATTGCTTGCAAATGGCTTTACGACCCTTCCCAGATTGATTGCTTCTATACGATCACCGCCGACGTCTGTCTCTCTCGTCGTTGTGTTAACACACATCTGAATGCTGCAGACCAGCAAGCTGCCAAAACCTCTGCTGTCATACGGGGGGGGGTCACACTTGCTGATAATCAGTTAATCAAGAGCATTAGACTAGCAGCACCTCACCCTCTTAATTCCTACAGCGTCAGAAAACTTCATTAATCCCAAAGGAAATTGCTTACATTACGACTGCACAACACACAGAACGATACAATGAGGTACAAAGATTGGTGTAGCTAAATTAAATCAAGCACTCTAATAAAAATTCTACAAATAGGAGTTGGATAAAATACTGCTACCTCGTACATAAGCGACTTATAAATGTAATGACTATATTGCACACTGTCGTGAATGATTCTGTTGCACATGTTAATAATTCAGTAGTTATTAAGCGCATTATTGCGAGGAGGCGTGACGGAGGGAGGAGCTGTCGAATCAGAAGCAGTACTTTAAGGTATATTTAATTTTTCCACGCACTGCTTCTGCATTTTGGCTTAGTATTTGTTAAACAAACAATGACAAGGTGTAATATGTCATATGTTGTTGTTCATCTGAGATTTTGCATTCACCTAATTTAAACACTGCTAAGGTTTTTATTACGTCCTGATACATAAAACCTTAGAATGGAGAGGTGCACCTTCTTTCTCACATGACTGTACATCACCACGGTCGTGCACGGGGTGGCACGTCCACGTGAGGTTTGAGCCAGTTACATGCCAGCTGGTCACAGAGAGGCAAGACCCTATTCATGTCCTGGAGGATATATTCCACCACAAACTGAAGAACGATCCCTTATTGTACCCGACTGTACATTAACCCTCAGGCTATAAAGCAGAACAATATCTACCTGATCAATTTCAACCCCACTGTGGCTACTATCAGTTACATTCTGCTAGTTAATAATTAACTGTCCGATTGTTAGTATCTCTTGCCATTCGCCACACCCGACTGCAGTGACTGATTAGTTAAACATAGGCGCTGGTTAATATGCCAAGTACTACAAGGACTCTGAGTGTCTGTACTAAGTGACCTGAGAAACATGCGTGATCCCTATGCTTGGAGTTTGCATGTTACCCCTGCGTTTTTGATTTGGTTTCCTCCAGATACTCAGATACCCACCCCCCCAAAAAAAGACTAGTGGACTAATCCCTTCAGCCCTGTGTAAATAATGGGGAGTATTTGCAGCAGCGTTCAGCTAGAGTGGCATCCAGTCCAAACGGCACCTGGCTATACAGCCTGTGTTTCGAAGAAGGGAAACCAAATCACTATGAGCATCAGCAAAATGACCCAAAATTCAAAAAAAGGCTGGTTCTGGATGGTCCGTCACCTCGGGTACGGAACATCCCGCTGGTATGACATCATAGCGACATGGAGCTGAGCACCCCCGCGGGGCCAATGCGACAGACTCACCGGGTCGGTGCACATGGCCCTAAAGTGGGAGGCGAGTGACAGGAACGCCAGGCTATTGAAGAGGGCGCCGTTGAGCAGGCTGTAGGCCAGGTTCTTGGAGGGTAGCAGCATGACGAAGAGCACCACGAATTCGGCAAAGAAGACCAGCAGCCAGGTGATGACGGCGCAGGCAATGCCGCAGCAGTCGCGGATGAACCACATGGCATCGGAGGAGGTGTGTGGCGGGGGCGGGGCACACTGCTCGGGGTGCAGGTAGCCAGCCTGACGCTCAATATCCCGGCAGCGGTGCGCTGGGCTGCCCATGTTACCACGGGCTGCCCCTCGGCATGCTGGGAAAGTAGTTGGCAGAGGAGCAGAGAGAGAGTGAGCACTCATTAGACATGGACTGATTCACCTCCAAGTACGCCTACAACGGGCAATGTTTACCACCACTTAAACCCTGCAAGTGTGCGGGCCCCCCTGAGGTATGGGGACCCCTATTGACCACAAAGTCACTACACTAGGGGCGGCCACCCGCCTGTATACCTACCACAGCTGACACCAACAAGACCCTCATACACAAGTCTCACCTCAGGCTCCTCACACCGGACTTATCTGCATTACCAGCTTAATGGTTCTGGCCCTTAAAGTAGGAGCAGTGAAATTTATGATACATCTGGTATGCAGTGCTTTTAGTTCTAATTGCTGAAAAGCAAAAACAAAAACTAATTACAACCAGTGTTTAATTTTACCCTTTGCATGGAATTTCCAAGATTTTAAACATACATAATATACAGACCTTTGGATAACCACAAAAAGCACAAGGTTGGGGCGCAATCCAGACGGGGCACAACCTGCCATCCTATCACAGAACGTTATTTTTTATTATATAATATATTATTATTATTATTATTATTATTATAGATATTTTATAACCATTCAGAATCCAGTTTGCCGGTGTTAATCCCAAAGGGAAATCCTGTCAGAAATGGAATCGGTTCAGTAAATATATAGTCTTAAGTCGAGGTACATCCGATCGCGGTTACGTCCGAGGTCCCTGATAAATAATATAAAACTGATCCAGAGACGTCTGAATGTGGACGTAGTATGGCGTCAGCAGGTGTATCGCTTAGTGTAACCGGCACGGGAGAATGGGCAGCACTGCCGGCCGTATAATGACCCTCTGCCCTTATCCAACGTTTAATACATTGTGCATACAGTATTGTATATATGATGGACAGCTAAAAAATTGAGATGCAGGCAAACTGACTAGCGAACAGCAGTCCTGGTCTCAAATGCCAGAGCAGGGTTGTAATCAGGGGACAGTGTAGTGTCACCCTTAGGCAACTTAGCGAGGGACAGGACTGGTTGATCCTGCTTTCACAATTATTCGTTGTGTTGGATAAAAGCGTATGCTAAAGAAATACAATGTTTATGTTAGATGAAATAAAATTAACTTTAGAAGTCTTTGGTAGAAAAACTAGGAATAATCGATTAACTACATAAAATGGTAACAGAAAGCTGTTCAACAAGTATATGAACTAAATTATATGTGCCAAACTATAAAACTGGGTTAAAACGGAACTAGGAACAGTCAAACACCCTGAACAAGTATGATATTGAGGAATTCTGGGTAATCGTAGTTGTTTATAATGTTATTACAAAGATGATCTGGTTTATAATCTGTTGATTAACACACTGCCGTTTGTACGCGTTTTTGCTGAGCTCACAGCTACACCCAACACCCCCTCCGCCGCGCCCAAACGCAGTTTCGGTTACGAGAGATTGACTAGGGGAGCCCGGACTGCCGTGTGTGTCACGCAATAACTGGCGTAAGTGTCGCAGCACGTTTTCTACGCATGCGTAATTCGCTCTTCCTAACTTTGGACAAATTCTCATTCTAATTTATTTATGACAGTCAACATTATCTTCTATTAGTTTTGTTAGGTTTCATACTAAGAACATTGGGACAGTGTAGTAAACAAGTAAATGCAGAATGCTGTAATAGTTATGTTGCCACCAAACCGTTTGCGGTTCACTCCCAGGACAAAGTATAAAGTAATGAGACGGGAGGTTAGACTGGTATCACTACATTCGTGGCCGGAGATGGGCACCAGCATCGATCACGGTGCTGTGAGACGATCCCTATCGGAGCTACTCATTCAGTCCTTCTCAAGATGCCCCCCAGCCTGACAGCGTAGTGACAGACCTAAACCGATCAGTTACCGTATAAAAAATAAATGAAGATTGACGTGGTGAGTTATATTCTGTAAATCACTGCGCGCAGAAACTTCCAGGCGTAAGTACCAGCAGCAATTAACCCTGATTAAAAGTAAGCCGTCCAAAATAAGATCATGAAATGCTAACAGTATTTCAGAGACTCATGTGCGAACCGAAACATTGGGCCACTGCAGGTTTGTAACCAATACCAAGCGGACGTTTTAAATTACACTGGTTTCGTTTCAACACCATTCAGATGCTTGCGATGTCTGTGTTGAATCTGTGTGGTAATACAAGCTGGTAATGCTTGCTGAATCTACGCTTCATATTTCAAGTACTGTAGGGCTGACATCATATAAACTTTACGAACAATGAGTTGTAACCAACTCAATAACACCAATAAGTACGTAAGCAAGCATTTTCAAAGACACTGAATCAGGCACGAAAGCTTGTCACCCGGGGCTGGATACCACTGTAGGTATTTACCAGTAAAATTACGGTACTAGGAAAGAAGTTGAATTGCATACATTAATTTTTCGACATACCTTTCCCCCCGATGGTGGATCGTGTAGGGGAAATCCCCTCTCTGATCGCCTATCGGCGGCACATTAACCAGGCTCCTCCACCAGCAGCAGCCGTCCTATGTCGATGGCGATCCACGCCGCTTGGAAAAGCCGCACACTAGATAAAGCGGTGCGAAAATGTCACAGATCTGAGCGGCGTGTTCATCGGGATGAATGGGCGCTGCTCACCGCTTCCGGCGCGGCTGTCAGGCACCCCGGTCGGGCTCCTGTGCAGTCAGATGGAGAAGCAGGAAGTCTCCCCTATTCCTGTATACTTCCATACACAGCACTTCCTGCGCGCTGCCGCTCCCGCTCCCAGCTCCTCAGCAACTTCCCCGATTTTCTTTTCTTTTTCTTGCAGGACGGCAGTCTCTCAGGTGTCCTCGAAAACTGCAGTATTAAGTTACAAGAGGCTCACTGGCCAATCACTATTTAGAATCTACTTAGTTTAGGCTACTAATTAGTCATCTAACTGGTAGTTAGATAGTAAAGATGGGACGATTTCAGCCTGCCCCGGTTCTTCAAGAATTAATCACATGCAGAAATGCTTAATAAACTGTTGAATATGCCTCCGCTTTCATTAATATCTCGGTTTTTTTTTTACTAAATTGTTAACACATTATTGCGGTATTACAGCGACTGTTAATAGGCCTATTTGCGAATTCACACCACCAGCTTCTCGTGTAATATAACATGCACGCACACTGATAATAAAATTTAAACAATGTGGAAGGAAAATGCCTGTGACCGAATCCATAATTTTTCATGGGAATTAGTTCAGTAGCTTTAAACACACACAACAGTGGGGAGAAGAATCACGCTCACAATCCAAGATGTGTAAGACCACCATTTTACTTGCAGAATCGTAGCACCACCCGGAAACCACAGGATCCCTTAAAGATAAAAAGTGAATCTCTTTGGTAATCTCTTCACGAGAACTGTCCTCCGGTGAACTTTAGCAAAGCAGATCATTGAAATAAGCGCAAAACGTGCGAACTCCTATCATTTTATGTTTTTAACAGATACCACCAGGGGGCGCGGTAACCATATTTAATGCTACCACAGCTTTAAAAAAAAACGAGTTAAGCATTAAGTTTTTAAAATGCACAAAATAATGGCCGTCTGCGTCAATACAAAATCGCATATAACCCTTTTTATACTTCCGGTAAATGAACGAAGAGCCTTCAGCCCTCTGTCATATTCCTGCACTACCTTGTTTCAATGTGACCATAGGTGAATGTTCCTGTTCCTGTTGAATGAACATGTTAAGGATTTGCGATATTTTTCTGATCTGCTTGATACTCCATTTTCCACGAACCAGCAAAATGCAATTAGTTGTAG
>JAABNX020000053.1:3562125-3573048 GCA_015163995.2 Mormyrus lacerda | reverse complement strand
GTTAAGGATTTGCGATATTTTTCTGATCTGCTTGATACTCCATTTTCCACGAACCAGCAAAATGCAATTAGTTGTAGTGGCGGGGAAAGCTACACATCAGAAACCAAATACCGAAAAGTGCTCATTTTATTACATAAGAAACATAATCGGTTTTATTTGCTTGCTTTTGATACCACAGTAAATATGAAGAGCACACAAAATGGACTACATTGTGTCCGTATTGTGATGGACAATTATAGTGTGATTGCGTGTGGGTGTTTGGCTCGCTGTTTTCTGCCAAGTGACAAGGAATTATAGATCCCAAAAAATACACGGTAGCGCAATTCACGGGTTGCTAAAAACATAGAAACAGAATAAACAGCTTGAACAGCTTGAAAGTTAGTCACACTTTTAAAAACCTTGTAAAAAGAACTTTAGACAATTTCATATTTTGTTTTTGTTTTCTTGATAAAGCGACAGGGTGGAATTTTCGCTTCAGTCCTGCGGTGTTGGAGATTTACGTCCTGCCTCTGTTGCATGCGAGTCTGGCAGATGTCATGGTCTAACTGTGTCCCGTGCATGGTGTACCCATTCTTTGTGCATTATACCAGCCCCACCCCGCACAAAGATACAGAAATATAACTTTATGTCATATGAACCTTGTTTTGTTCTAAGTTCTAATGAAATTAAGACAACGTGCTCAGATTATTCTTCACAAATCAAGTGTTCAAGCCTCAGCAAACATAATGGCTGTCATAACTTCCTGTTTTCCCCATTTGGATTTCTAAAGTACATATCTTCAGAGGACAAAGTGCTCAGGCTTTTCCACAAATGAGGCTTTCTTTGTTCTTGACCAGACGTCTTTACTTAGGAAGGCTCATTATTTATACTATGAAGCATGCAGGATGGTGTCATACAATCAACGGAAAAAGGGTAAAAATGTATACCTTTGCTTGTCACCGGGGCTGTACCCTCAAGTGTCTGCCAATTGTAGCCTTAGCTGTAGGTAATTGTACCTTCAAAGGTACAATTACAAGGGTACAGTCCCATTAAAAACAGCAGTGGAAGGTACTGGATACAGCAATAATTCAGTGTCTAACTCAAATCAACAGTAAATAATTATGTTGACATATAAGAAAAAATATAATTATTTATCTGGGAGCGATCATTCATAGCCTCCTTAAATGCAAAATTTCTGCCGTGCGCCGATCGTTTACCGTTTAGAGTAACAAACGCGAATGTGCGGTTTGTGACAAGTAGCTGGGAGCGCCGGGATAAGAAATTGAGCGCCCCCTTGTGTGGGTGCAGTAGCTGGTGCAGTGCAATAACCCTGACTTGAGCGCGCGGATCCGTTTCTTTGTTAATGATAATGATATTGCCAGCTTCCTGTCCCGCTCCTCCCAGCTTGAGCCTCTTTAAAAAATAGATTCTGCTTCCTCACTAATGAATTTAACATGAAGCTTGATTGAATAAAAAATCCAGATCTCGCCATATCTGCACAGATATATAGCCATTGTTACTGGTCGTCAGATGCGGGCATATGCTGCAAAGGCACTGGGGGTGGGGTCGATTTCTTCGCCCCTGTAATGGTTCGGCTGCAGTCAGGGAGCAGACAGACTAGTAGGATAATCAATAGACTGCAGATCTTTCTTAGAGTATTGGTGCTACTTTTGGCAATATGACTCAATAAGCACAACTAACTCACAATAAAAAAGGTTGTGGGTTCAAATTGAAGGAGGCACATATAATCGGTAATCCTTCAGTCTGCCGTAAGTCGCTTTGGATAAAAGCACCAGATAAATGAATTAAATGTACTTTACAGGCTTGCTGTCTGCCCTGATTCATAGATTGATCCCCCTGGCTGGGAGAATGTGATGTTGTTTGTTAAAACCCATCAGACTGTTGAAACGTGCTTTGGTGTGTAAAATTCTGACCCTATAGCAGGCTCTGAATGTAACAGTTCCCAAACATTTATGTTCTGAAGCTGTCGTGGGTAGAGTGAGTGGTTTGGTGGGTTAGGACACTGTGCCTGTGATCGGACAGTCGTGGGTTCAAATCCTAGAGTGAGCAGGATGGATCCCTGATTAAGGTCCGTAATCTCAAACTGTTCCAGTGCCTCTGTTTGCTTTCTCGAAGCTGTATGTGGCTTTTTAGTCTTTGAGAAGTGAATGAAATGTAAATGTTGCCATTCCGTCCCTCACCCTAATTCCAGAGAGTACTCCTCACCTCAGATGAAGAGCCAAAGCATGACAGTCCTTCTGCCCAGTACAGAGAGACGTTTTCTTGGACCCAGAGCTGGGCGCCTGAGTCAAGCTATTAACTATAATTCATCCAGGAATTGTTCACCCCTGCTTTTTCTCAAAAAGAAAAAATGCTAAAAGTGTTTGCTACATAAATTAAATGTAAGTACACTGTCAGAAAAAATATGAATTTGCACCTTTTAGGGTACAATTATTTGTCAATAAGGCTGTACCCTCGAGCGTCTGCCAATCGTACCTTGTAGGTAAATGTACCTTTTCAGGTACAGAAATTGACTCTCAGGAACTTTTTTGTACCATTGGGAGTAAATTAATGTAGTTTGTACCTTGGGGTACAAAACTGTACCAGGGATGAACCCCTTTATTCTGACAGTGCAGAGACAAAGGGTTAGTTTTACCCAAAAGGCCTCAGGGTTTTCCTTCATTCTCCCGATATTTCTGTCAAATCTGCTGCTTTGAAAAACAGGAACGAGGACTTGTAGATCTGGCATTTCTCGCTCACTTCCTAGGCAGCCTGGACTTAGACCTGCACGTGTTATCAAGAGATAGACTACAACAGGACACCAGATGTGAGATTGCACCTACCCACTCTCACAAGCCCTGGACTGCAATGGAACGGGATAGGCCTAAATATCGGTTAGACATAAAAACAGGACATGCCATTCTTAAATCATGAATCCAAGGCAAAAGACTAAAAATTGCGTCTAAAAGGACAGAAAGAAAGTATACTTATACTGGACCAAATCATGTTAAAAGACGATAATAAATTGGAAGTTAGAAATACCTAATCTGCAGTGCCTGTAAAATATCTCCCAGCATTTTATGGTTGCCTCCGAAGTATACTTCACAAATATTTTAAACAGAATTTTATTTTTCCATTTCATTCTGCCGTACTGGAAAATGATGTTTACGTCTTACCTTTTTGTTTAAGACTGGCTTTTAAAAAACATAATTTTAGCTACTTCAGGGTAACTGCTAATGTTACACATTTCTGGTCGATGATGCCCACCTGATGCCCTCCTGTTGCAAATCTCCTCGCCCCTGACGTGGCCAGGCAGCTGGGCGGAGGGTGGGGGGGGGGGAGCGGGGGTGGGGCGTGGATTCTAAAACTACCGGCTATGTTCCCGACGCCTGGCGCAGGAGCCTCCGAATGTGGTGTTTTTCCACTTCGGGGGAACGGCGGCCATAAATTGAGGCACTCATCCCAGGACTGAGCACATTCCCAGCTGTCATCATGGATTTCAGACGGGCTTGCCTCTTCCTCTGTGTCTTCATCCTCATCCATGGCTCGCTCCAACAGAGCCCCCCTAAGAAGAAACCGCTCAAAAAAGGTAGGGGACCCCCTCTCTGCAGGAGGTCAGTAAGGACGCTGACATGCTACCTGATAAGGAGATAATCAGTCTTCAATACTGGCTTTTCAGGAGTCAGAAAACTATAAACATCTGGCCAGTATGAAACTAGTGTTTTATCCAATAGGTATTGATTCAGGATGACCAAACCGTCGAAGTTCTTGAAACAGTTATTTAAATTGAAATCACAGCATTTGCTTTAATTCGAAAAGTCTGATTGCACTTGGGTTTTGGCGAAAACTTTCATTTGTTGCCAAAGGAGGAGTAAGATGTAATTAGTCAGTTTACCTCAAGAGGAGGTGCCACTATGTCTGCGGAGGGAGGTCAGGAGTGAGCTGAGTGCCCACCAAGATCACGCTTGGACACGGACCGCCCTCTCATGCACATCCGTCATTCTCCGTGTGCCTGGTCTCCAGATGCGGTCAGCTCCGACGCCATTGAGGACCTCCAGAAGCAGATCGACGACATCGTGCAGGATCTCATACTGCTGAAGGAGCAGCAGGCGCTCCAGACAGGTTCGCATCCACCTCGGTAGCTTGTGGGATCGGGACCTACAACACTGAGCTCACAGTGATGCAGATTTGTGTTTCCAACATGCAGACTGCACCATCTGAAGGTGTTGCTTATAGCAGTGGTGATGCGAGTTCCATCCTCCGCACATGGAAGCCATCTGCGGCTTTGATGTGAGAAGGTCATCGCCACAAAGTCGGGTTTGTTTTGGTCTGGCGAGCCTCCGGGGCGGGGGGGGGGGGTGTCGCCCCGCCACACCAGCCCAGGAAAAATTATGTCAGCCTCTACCATCAGTTTTCCTTAAGGTTTCTGAGGCTCCATAAAATCGAGGCTGCTGATCCACGAAAAAACATTAAGTGACACTTTCAGGAATCGACGCAGACAGGTTTTGTTACTACTGGCAGTCACTGGGTTATGAACGAGATCCGTTCCGAAGTCTGTCTTTAAGTGAAATTTGTAGGTAAGTCGTTACAGGCGTTAGCGGCAACGTGATCCAACTTAAATGGCAGAGGGCGTTCTCCGTAGAGCCGACAAATTGCTGAAGCCGTGGAATACTTTCTTGAGCGTCACAAAGAAGTGCACACATTCGTTATTATGAGCCATTGTATTTAACTCAATTTTTTAATATAATAGGCTTTATGGCACTCCTTGCTTAAGTTTGAGGTGTCCGTAAGTTGGACGTTCTTAACCCAGAACCAAAAATCTTTTGGAGCTTTTATGAAAGAGGACATCTGCATTAAAGTCTCTTCTGTGACGATCATTCAAGAGTTCAAGTATCTTGGGGTCTTTTTCATAAGCGAGGAAAGAACGGAGGGGCGGTTCAACAGGAGCATCAGGGCAGCACATTGTACCGCTCTGTTGTCGTGAAGACAGAGCAGATCTGGAAGGCGAAGCCCTGCATTTACCGGTTGATCTACGTTCCTGCCCTGACCTATGGTCACGAGTTCTGGGTGGGGAAGAAAAGGATGAGATCGCAGATACAAGTGGTTGAAATGAGCTGCTAACACAGACTTAGAGATAAGCGTGAAGAACTCAGGCATCTGGGAGGGGTTTGGCTGCCGCTCCATCACGTCAAAAGGAGCCAGTTGAGGAGGTTTGGGCATCTAGGATGCCATCTGGATGCCTCCCTAGGGAGGTTTTTTGGGTACATCCAACCTGGAGGAGACCCCGGGGCAGACCTAGCACACACTGGAGAGATTATATCTCTGGATTGGTCTGGGAATGCCTTGGTATCCCCCTGGAACTGGAGGAGGTGGCTGGTGAAAGGGAGGTCTGGGTATCCCTACTTACACTGCAGCCCCCACGCCCCAACCCTGGATAAACGGCAGACAGGGGACCCATTCGGGCACCCAACCTAGACCTGTACAATTATATTCCAGTTTTTAGGGGTATCTTGGTATCGTCCTAACCTTTACAGCACCCAAGTATATTTGCCGAATTTGTCCTACACAATGACAAATAATTAAATTTACGGCATTTCAACAATATAATTTATTATACTTTAAAAGTTGTTTGTAAATTGTTGGTTTTCAAACGTTCCTTTGTTTTCAGTATGTCTGAAAGGATTTAAGATCCACGGTAAATGCTTCCTAGTGGATCCTTTAAAGAAGCGCTACCACACGGCGAATGAGGACTGCATGGACAAGGGGGGCGTCCTGAGCACCCCCGTGACCCGCCAAGAGAACGAGCAGCTTTACAACTACGTGCGCTCCACCCTCGGCCCCGACGCGCAGGTCTGGCTGGGCGTTAATGACGTAACGACGGAGGGCATGTGGATCGACCAGACGGGCTCTGCCGTGGGCTACAAGAACTGGGAGTCCGGGCTCAACTCCCAGCCGGACGGCAACCGCGCCCAAAATTGCGCCGTGCTTTCGGCCGCCGCCGCCGGAAAGTGGTTCGACGAGAACTGCCGAGACGAGAGATCCTCCGTCTGCGAGTTTAACATCGTGTGAGGACCTCGAGCCCTATGACGTCAAAGGACGGGCGTGCTCCCTTAATCGCGGTATAGCTTATCAGTGCTGTCTGCAGTCACGCTTTCACTTTCTCTCTCTTATGCTTTACGAGAACAGAATCTAAAAATGCTTGAGCTTCAAGGAAAACTGGCTTCCAGTGATGCGTGTAATTTGTCACATTATTAATTAACTGGAAGCAGAAGAAACCAGTTTTTTTGTCAATTGACACTGATGCGAAATAAAGTAGAAGAAATACAAAAGCTGATTAATCAAAAGTAATTGTGGCGTTAGTAGCTATTGTGTACATATAATGGATATCCGAGACTATCCGTCTAGGTTGCTTCACTGCCATGTATGCTTCATTATAACACTGATAATACAATCATTACTTTGCACAGCTGTTCGTCATATACATCTTATATAGTAAATGTCCAACATTTGTTCTTGAAAACTGTAACTCAGTAACCCAATAAAGCTCAAATTAATAAATTTCTTTTTAAATGAATACTTTTTATATGAAAACACCCACGGTCCCGTGCACAGTCTGAAAAGACGTCTTTGCTCCAAGTCCACATCAAGTTCAGCACCAGATAAACAGGCTTACATATTTTACAAAATATTACAGCTCAGGGTCCATGTTTAAGTCTGTTACATTACATTTGGTTCTATTTCCATCACTGTACGAACGGAAATTAGTGGAAAAATCATTATATGTAAAAACACGAATGATAATATTTGCATCTGTTAGAAATATAAGATATTTTCACAGATTCACGACCTTTTAATAAATACACACAAAACAATTTCACACCATAAGAATAACGTATGCAATTAAACTATTTCCAAATGAGCAGTATCAATTATCAAAAAGATCGTCATTTATAATTAAAAAAAAACAAACTTTTCAACCTTTATCAGTTTTATGAGGTATCTTTAAGAATTTTTCTGTGAAGGAAAAAAATTGATGCTGTAATTGTTTTGTAGGTATGTTGACTGAAGGAGACGATTTCCATGCCCCATGCAGGCATGCAATATGAAGAATTCATGTTTAAAATCATTGACTCAAAGCATTCACAGTAAATCCGAGTTACTCAAAAAATGTAAAGAATATATTAAAATCTAGCCAATACTTGAAACTTAAAACACACTGGCCCTGTAAAGCATCTATTATGTGATGGAGTTTTAAAAATTGAACGGCCTTTTAAAATCACAAGCATAAGCTTTTGACCAATAAAGAATCGAGGCACAAAAAAAAAAAAAATGAAATTGCAAATGCAGCCTGCCAATCAGGAGGTTCCGGCCATCATCAAGTCATTTAAGCCCCATCCTGCTCCACCACTGGAATTCTGCGCAGAAATGAGAACATTATTTTTCATCCAAGAACTAATTATTACTGGTAGCGAAATGAAAAGCATTCTTCTTGCCAGAGTCTCACAGCTTCTCTCACAGGAAGATTCTTCTCCACCCACAAAATTAGCAGGTGACTGTAGAAAGAGCAGGGAAATGGAATGAAACATCAGTCAAACGCAAAGAAATAAGAAAATGCAATTGCGCACAGACACAAAGACCTACTCCTCATTAAATCACACATTTAAAATAAAATTTTAATGAAGTTAAAAAAAGTAGGAGTTCCAGGTTGACAAATCTCGGCGATCCGGGGGAGTTTAACAGCCCAGACTAAATCCAAGCTACCAGAGATGTCCACTGGATAAATAATGGTGGCATCCAGCCACCATTATGAAGATAAACGCGTCACTGGGAACCAGGCACTGTCCCAGAGTCATCAATCTCCCGTTACAGTGGGGACACGACGGACCCGTCACATGCAATCCTCTGAAATCCTCTACAATATGTTAAAACGTTTTGAAATTAAGATGAGAGCAAAGGCAAGAGAACAGTACCCTGAGGGTAAAATACCAGCTGCAAGAGTCATGACCGGCTTCTCCTGAATACATGTCTAGGCCCCACTATTTAGTCCAGTTTCCTTGTTCCCCTAAGAGGATGGCAGCGCGCATAAGAACCTTGAAACAACACCATGCTGGCGTGTACAATGCTCACTTGGCATGAAAGCATGGGAATGACACCAGCCAGCTTGGATGGGATGCGATGGTGCCGTAATCATCTAGTCGAATTCCGCCCCAGAGTCAATCTCCTCCTCCTCGTATATCTCTGGCTCTCGTTCTAGCTCCATGAGTGAGCAGGAGAAAGGACCCACGTCACCGTCACTCTTGAAGGTGTTTAACTCGTTGTCCATCATGCGGGGGTCAGTGTAGGCCAAGCTGTCCTGCCGAATGATGGGCGTGCGTGGTCTGCCTGGCAAGGCAGCCTGGGATGGATCCAGGAACGGCTGAAAGGTCTCCATCGCAGGTTCAGGGTTCTGCCTGGAGCTGGGCTGTGCTGGCAGATTGTGGTAAGAATCCTTCATAGAGTCGAATATATGGGGATCATTGTCTTCGTGGCCGCTGTGGAACATAGTGCGTTCCGGAGTGAACATGTTCCCATTGGGGTTGTAGGTGGACTTATGCTTTTTCTTCCTCCTGCCAGAAAGAACACACCTTACATCACACCTTGTGGGCGGAGTCAGGGCTGGAGAAGGGGGGAGGAGTCAGGGGGCGGAGTCAGGGGTAAACACGCACGCTCACCTTTTCACCACGCAGATCACGATCACCACGAAGACCAACAGCAGCAGCACGGCTCCCATCACCGACAGGATGATGGCGAGATCCAGGGCTGTCAAAAAATATAGTTTAGTTTGAGTCCCACCCCACCCCACCCAACAATAAACAGCACAATCTTGTTAGCCAGGACCGTAGTGAGAAAATGAAGAGGGTGTGTGACACTTAACACATGGCACATCGTAACCACGGCTGCTGGTGCCGCTGTATGTGCCCTTTGATCTACTATGCTTGTCCATTAATGTGTCTATGCGTGTTCTGACCATCCATGCTCTTTGCCTTTCTGCCTTCCCACATGTGCAGATGGTGCCGGGGGGGGGGGGCACTATCAGACTGAGTTCTGGTTCAGTCCCATGGGAGGGTGAGGTAGTGGCCTGCGAACTGTATCAATGTATGTGCAGCCGTCAATCTGACAGCCATCACAGGCTGGCATGACCCAAGTCATTGGTGGACTTTGGCTTTGACCTAGCAAGCAAGGGGGGGGGGGGGCGGCCAGTTAACCTTAGACCCCCAGAGATTGTTGGTTTTGGTTCTTCTCCTCCATTGTCATCTGGCTTCCTTTCTTTCCTTTCTTTGTCTATCCTTTTCCCCTTTTTTAAATTATTCTGTACAAATGATGTATAGCCATATAACAACACACCTATGTAAACTGCCGTAGGGAGACTCTGCAGTGAAAGGTGCTATATTATACTGAACTGAATGGAAAGTCAGCTTGGTGAAACGCAGAGTGACGTGGCTGCTGTTGATGTGTTGATGGCAGAGATAGTGCTGTGGGTGAAACCGGAAAGGCTGCTCACTTTTCTTCTTCTGTGTGGTGACCTTGGCCAGCACGCTGAAGTCCCCGTGCCTGGGGACGCAGTTGGTCACGTTGAGGTAGAAGGCCTCCATCGCAGTCAGCCTGGGCGCCCCTTGGCTCAGCATCTCTTCCTTCAAGCCCAGCACGTGCGCCGCGACGAGAGCGTCGCCCTCACCGCACAGGGGCTGGCTGATGTTGACCAGCTCCAGCTCCACCTGGTGCTCGGAGGGCGGCGACACCAGCCAGGACATCGAGGCCTTGGGCCGCATCCCTGCGGGCCAGTCGGGGGTGGCCAGCCATGCCGGGGAGTCCGGCTCAGGGGCGACAGCGATCACACATGCATCTGTGGGACGGCAGCCGTGTCAGTCAGCTCGAAAGTGTTCCTCATGAATCCCAATAACTTCACCAAATCCAGTTAAGCATTTTGGTAAATAAAAAAAATTAAAAGAAAACCTTACAATGCGGATGTTCATTAGGATCTGAACACTGTCTAACAGACATTTTTCTGTCGATTATGTTCATGTTTATGAATAACAAGTTGGCAAAACAGTGGCCTCACGCCTTTAGGGTTGGGTTTATTTTTCCCTACCCCAGCTTTGTGTATGTGGAAGGTGAAACAGTGAGAAAGAGCGGGACGTCACACGGTTACCATATGGACAGGAGTGCTGTGCACAGAGAGCCGCTCTTATACTTGCATTTTATTTATTTAGCAGATGCACGAGTGAGAAAAGCTGGGAATCTTAGAGCAGGGTCTGACAGCTTCCCTGGAGAAGCTGGGCTCAGATTTAACACTCCAACTGGGATTCGAACCCACTGTTCAAACTGAAACGCCTATCAAAGCCTGGTACTGTCACAGGATGCCACCTAGCAATAAGTCAGGTCAAGAAATTCCTTCCCTGCTAGATATTCTGTGGTCAACTAAATGGCAGTATTGCGAATTGGAAGCACTTAAGAACAACAGCAACTCAGCCTGGAAGTGGCAGATCATAGAAAGTAACAGAGCGGGGTCACAGAGTGCTGGAGCCAAACTCCCTCTGGCATCAACCCCAGCAGAAAAAAAAACGTGCACTAGGAGCTTCATGGAATGGGCTTCCATGGCCGAGCAGCTGCACGCAAGACTCACATCGTCAAGTACAAAGTGCTGGATGGAGTGACTGCATTGTGCCAGCTGTAAAGTCTGGTGGAGGAGGGTTAATGGCATGGGGTTGTTTTTCAGGGGTATAGCTAGGCTCCGTAGTTCCGATGAAGATGACTTCATGTCGTCTCCCTCCTGCTTCCCGTTTGTGTGTCAAACTTTATTGTTTGGACAGTATGACATGGCACTTAGCCATCTCTCCGATTTGACTCTCCCTGCCGGCCCCTGGAGGATGGGCTCCCCCTTTGAGTCTGGTCCCTCCCAAGGTT
>JAABNX020000053.1:3546989-3561251 GCA_015163995.2 Mormyrus lacerda | reverse complement strand
CCCCCCCCCCCCCCCCCCCCCCCCCCCCCCCCCCCCCCCCCCCCCCCCCCCCCCCCCCCCCCCCCCCCCACAGAGGCACGTAGGTGTAATGGCCAGATGTCTCAATACTTTTGTCCATATAGTGCACATTGAACTAGCACAGCAGATGACTGGGGCGATTATATATGGGTTAATCTATGGAGATGTAGCAATATAACGCTTAGAACTACTCCATTACTTAAACATACAGCTTTAGTGTAGCTTTAGCAATGCTACTGCCCAACTAAATACTACTCCCATTTTAAACTTCCACTCTCAAAGCACCATATGATAACATCACTGCAATGCCCCCCCCATTAGTTCTGCTCATCTATCAAAGCACACATTCTCAATATGTTCCTGCACCTCTTGGAAATCCCATCATGGGGGAATCCCTGTCCCGGCCAGCCCTGCTTACCTGTGATCTCTTGGCTGAAGGACACGTTAAGGAGGGTCTCCGTGCTGCTCGGGCCCAAACTCCCCGCCCACGTGGTCACGATGGAGGCATTGGCCGGCATCTTGACGCCTCGCAGGGGTCCTCCGTGGCAGAAGGTACCGAGCGGGACGCCGCCACCATCTTCGACCGTCAGAAAGAGCCTGTTGCCACACTCCTGTCCAGCCAGGGACTGCTTGAGGCCACCAGCAGGGGGCCGCAGCTCAATGGTGCCTCTTTGCAATGAACGCAAGTTCCAGGTGATTGTCTGCAGCGGTACGGGGAGGCACTGCTCCAGGGTAGGAAGTGTCAGTGGGATCTCATCCGCCGGGCAAGTCTTCTGTCCCGAGCACGTCCTCAGGTCTGTGTGACAAAGACGATGGAGAAGCTTACTGAGGAGGAACCATAAGAACGAACACCTGAGCGGCCAACATGATGGCCTTGGCATGAGAGCAGCTTACAGCCTTTTACCACATGCCTGCAGACCTAATTAAAGACAGGGTGCAGAGCGATGATCTCAACACAGAACACAAACACTCAGTGTTGCATTTTACAATGTGGTGCTCATCTGAAAGACCTGCCCTGCATTAATCGGCATTTCATACTCAGAAGTTCTTAATTCCTTCGCTATGAGTCCCACAGTCATTCAGCACAGCTACATTATATGGATAATCCCTTCTGCTTTTTTTCCACAGGTCGCAGGGATTAAAACCATTTTATTGTCTGGAAACAGTATGACCCCCCCACCACACACACACACACACACACACACACACACACACACCCCGCTGAATTGCAGTTAAGTCATCATTCTATTTACTCATAACCCTGACTTGGCGATTAAGAAATATTTCACTTATTTGCACTAAGACTCGCCAATCCTCTTTCTCTCCTTTGACATTTTACCATTCATATAACACATAATTCTCATTTGCTAGGATACAATTCCTGTCACCTTTATCATTCCTTAAAACTTTACCTGTAATTGCTACATTTATATTTCAGTTCACATTTTAGATCATTGGAAGCAGGAGACTTAGTCTCAGACTATGTCTCGAAAATTAATAAAACAATAAATTTATGATATTCGCATAATCCTTATATAGGACCGTCGGGCAAAATGCATTTTAAAAATGAAACGATTTAGCGGGAGAATCACTGGTGCTCATTTACATCCAAAAAAAATTTGCTAAAAAAATGTTCCACATCTGACTCAGGCGACGTCATTCAACCCCTAAAACAGCAGCTCAGACTAATTTCCATATTCAGGCAATTTCTCCAAATCAGTGTCTATTCAAAGCTGCCTCAAACGGGGGAGGGGGGAAATCACTATTAAGATGCTGTAGCCAACATAGAAATTATTTTTTGTGCCCTGTTTAGATATGCAACACTCTCAAAAGACTAATTTCTTACCGACTAATCGCAGCAGCTGAAAATTTCACCCACCAGCAAAGCTCGCTTTTTGACAAAATAATTATCGTATGCATTAAGTGTCTGGAGTCGTTTCTTATCTTAATTACATATTGCAGCAGCGCTCAGCAAACTTTCCAACCAAGAAACACGAGGAGGAAACAAAAAAAAAAAAAAAACCGAAGCAGAAGAGTAAAACATTTCTGCATATGGTACGGATTAAGACTTACGTTGGAAATGATCAGAATGGTTTACAAACAAAGTTTGGAATCTGTAGGATTGACTTACACATAGTGACTGAGCACATGCAGCTTACCGTCACCATCAATTTAACTAGACGAAGACATCACTGGTTACTGGTCGTCTTTGGGTTTGACGGGTTACCTAAGCCTTTGATGGCAGTGAGCATGATATCCTCACTCCCGCAATCTTGAAAAGACAGATTGAATTGCGTTCCGGACTGCATGGTGATCTTCTCCTGGATGTCGGAGTCCACTTTCATCTCACAGGGCGAGTATGTGGATTCTTTCTTCTTAATGTAAAGAGTGAGGTCTTTCTCTTGCTGCAGATCCACCAAGCATGGCACTGATGAATGAAGCAGACACACATATACACACACACTTTAGAGGAGTTAGGGTATGGTCTCATTAACTGCATACAGGGTGCATTGGTGCTTCCTATCTCCCACTCATCCTTGGTGATGTAGGACTTCCAAAGGACAGCTGGTCAGACCCACACACCAAATATGGAATTACATTCTGGGTCTTCATGCAGAAGAGTATTGTGGGAGCAGTTCATGACACCTTACCATTCCTCCCCATCAGCTTTACCCTAAGATTATGCACTTTATGTTCAAGATGTAATAACTATTCAATTTCTACAGTAAAAGAGCCTCACATGGAGAGGTGGATAGTTCAGGTCCAGAAATTAAAAATCCAGACCAAGATTTTGCTTCAACGAACCACTTGAGTACTTTGTAACTGTAATTCTTTATACTCAACTGGTTGGTTGAAAGAAAATCTTGGTCTGGATTGTTAATTTTTGGACCTGAACTATCCACCTAATTTCACACACACACACACACACACACACACACACACACACACACACAACTACAGTTGCCACCACTTCTCCCTACAAATGAAACTATTATTTGAAGGTACGATTCTTCAGTGGCAAGCAAAGATATAGGAAATGAAACTAAAACAGCTAAAACATCACATTACTCCAAATAAGCACATCAACTGAAGGTTGAAAATTTGAAAATGAACCACAGTTGTCCCAGTGCCAGTCCCATACCTGGGGCGCTTCTCCTGGACACGGACACTGCGAAATTCAGGGACAGTCCTGAGCCCCCATTGACCTCACAGTTAACGAGGGACATCTTGAAGTCGCCTTGCCTCTGGGCAGGTTGTGGGTCAGCGAGTCCCGTGCTGAGCCCTAGATTCTGCCCACTGTACTGCACTTCCACACTCTTCTTCTGACACTGCGGCGCTGTACTTTCCAGGAAGGCGACAGTGAAGTTGTGCTTGGGTGGGACAGAGAAGCTCCACGTCGTCAGATCGTTGCTTGGAAAACCCCGAGAAGAGTTTGGTGAAAAGAGTGTAACGTTAGATGACCCAAGCGGAAACTGTACGGAGACTTCAGCAAGACCTAAGGAATGCGAGAGAGAGAGAGAGAGAGAGAGAGAACCAATAATACGGAAAGATAGAACCAATGGTACTATGGATGCTATAACGAATTTCTGAAATGTATCACTTTAATCTGAGGGAATGTGATTTAACATTTCAGCCACAACCAGGGCTGGACCAGCCATCTGGCATTCTGGGCATTTTCCCAGTGGGCCAGTAGGTATGTGGGTCAGCAAAAATTCTCGCAATACCCAACCCCCAGTTGTCAAAATTTGTTTGGCATAAGTTATCAACTGACCATGGGTGATCCTAAGCTCCTGGGCCAATTCTTAACCTCAGCCCAACCCTGGCCACAATGCAAGACAGAGTAAGACCCACAAAGGTAGTGGAAAGTTCTCCACCCACCTTTGATATCTGGTCCAACAGTAATATTGAAGGCTGATAGATCCAGTGGCGTTGGTCCAGGCAATTTCAAGGACACCCGGCCCTTGTGCAGCAAACGCACTCTACGGATCAGGCCATCCTTGCAAAAGGTGCCAATGGTAACTGGCCCAGATCGCTGGTAGATGATGATGGTGTAAGTTTGCTGGTCCGGGCACGTTTCAGAGGACAGGATCTGTCGCATTCCTGACCCCAAGAAATCCACTTGGAACCCTTTGCCAGAATGGGCTTTCATGTCCCAGTTAATTGTCCTGTTGAATTCTGGGAAGATGGAGGAGTCTGACTGCACAATGCCCCCCTCGCAGGACAGATCTGTGCAAACTAGTAAAAAGAAAATCGGAATTATAAGACGGTAAACGTACACAATATATCTGCTCTATTCAAATCTATTATCCGACTCTAAAGTTCGACTAAACTATACCCAAATGATACAGTAACATCAAACCACACTAATGCGTCTCCAACCAATATAACCAGACCAGAAGACAGAAGGCTCCTCTCACCTATCTCCTTGTTGATCTCCACGATGAAGACCAATTGTGGCTCAAGGCAAGTGAAGTTCACCGAGATGCTGGCTAGTGGCTTCAAAGAGGCCTGAGAGCTGCATCCACTAATGTTAGTGCACACAGTGCAGCTGGAGGTCTGGTCCACACCCTTGATATTGATGACAGTGTTGGGACTGACTGTCATCACAACATATCCTGTACAAGGTAACAGAGGATGCCACTTATTTTCAGGAAGTCTGAAGTTCCTCACATAGGGAGAGTTCATCGTAGCTTCACTTACACATTCTTAAGAGTCTTAATGGTGGAAAATCTGAGTCATTTCCAGAACTTGGACTTGCAGTGCCCAGTCCAATTCCTTACCTCCAAGAAACCCGGCAGAACACTTCAGTCAGGCTGTTTCATTCTGTAAATGATCAACTGATCTTATCTTGTTTATTGGTCAAAAGACAAAGTGAATTTCCTTTCACCTGAATGTCTGCTTAAGTTTTAGAACAACATATGGAATCACTGTTTCTTCAGCCATGAAACTGTTCGAATCAAAGTGAAACGCTTCATCAGTTTCTTGGTCAATATTGAAGAAAGGTTTTAATCTCCTAATTGTAATTAGAACAGACATTAGACTGGCAATGGAACTAGAACTGACTGGCAAGAATCTACAAGTTTGGTTTGATTTAAGTTTTACCCCAAAACCTAAACCATAGCCAACATGCAGAAACACAAACCAGGATCTACAATTAGGTAGCCCCATACCAGAGCGTGTCCTGGTACACACCTAAATTCATGTAGGCCCTCATAAAGCAAAAATCAATTCGCTTGTCTAAACAAGCATCAGGGTGCTGAAACATTCTGACGTAACATCAGTGTCTTTTACAAAACCTCTGGTGAATTCTTTAGGAGAACATTAAGCAAACGAATCAGACTTTAGCATACAGAGCGAGTTGGTTAAGTTCCTCTCCTCAGTAATAACAGAAGTTAAAGGAGGAACTTCCAATTTCTCTCTGTCACATTTCTACGAAAAACTCACTGTTCAGTCCAATGTCATTTCATTCATTTAATGTCCTCCAGCATCTTTTCTTCAAAAGTACAGTCTACTATAAATCGTTAAACTGCTCCGAGGAGGATAAAAAAAAAATCTTTCGTTTGCCAGTTTGTCTATTTGGTTGTTCGTCTGTTCAAAGACTTTGACGGTGGTCTGATTGAAGAAACAGCAAACAAAAGAAAATGAATGCCAGAAAAAAAAGTCAAACAGCTATAGTTCTGCCCCTCCTAGATGTCAAAAAGGTTCAGACTATTCAGATTCAAAGGCGGCACCTGTCAGAATCGCAAACCAGTCCATGCCCGGATCCAGGATCCAGCTTGGGTTTTGGCCAGGACCAGTCCCGCTTCCCAGATCCTCCTCTACAGTGTATTAGATCTGTGTAGCATTTCCTGTTTAGTCAGTTAAGCGTTTTTGTTTTTTTTTGGATTGTTATTAGGCTTTGGTAAATAAAGGTCATGCATACATGGTGCTCCACCCACTTCACCAGTAACTACAGAAGTCATTTTGTTTAGTCAGACACCTGTAGGCTCACTAATTAATTAAACAAAGGAATGTCATGCAGTGTCCATCATTATCTCTAAAACAAATATATCGGATGACCTGAGTATTACATGCTTATTAAACTGAACAGGCCTATTTAGCAGCCATGAAAAAATGTGTCATATGCTGGCAAGTGAACTGCAGAATGACAGTATTTTCTATTTTTGATGTTGAATATGGAGTGTTTCTGCTGGGATTCACAATCCAAATCAGGGGTAGAGGGGTGGGGTGGGGCGGGGCTGGCTTTTGGGATGACCTCTCAATCAGCCAGTAACAGTGGGTCCTCAGGACTGGAGCTGAGAACTGCTGTTTTATTATTGGCTGATTGCGAGGTCATCCCAAAAACCTGCACCCACACCGGCCCTCCATGGATCAGGTTCCCCATCATGTTCTAAACTTTGTGACCTCATGTATAAACTGTGTCCCGTTGAACTACTCATTTTAGAAAGAAAAAAAAAACCTTAGAAATAGGAATTAAATGCATTTTTCTCCTTCGTGGGCACATTGGAACTGTTAAAAATATCACTTAGGCATTTGATGTAACTGATCGAAAACCAATGAAGAGATTAATTCAAATCATAATATTGGTTTGAAATGAGTTTCACAAAAAAAAATGTATGAAATGCTTTAAAGAAACTTAGAAGAGGGAAACTAAGGAGATCGTGCATTTAAATGCTGGCGCAGTGCAGCCTGGTGATTAATTACACATAATTAATGAATTCTTACTGCTAGATTTTCCCATCAAGGATGCGTTTCTGGCAGTTACGGCAACTTCTGCCGTATTTGCGGTAACGTATTCTCTAAAGAGTGCAAGAAACTGTCCGAGAAAAAACGGGGGAAACCCGCAGTGATCATTCCCAAGGGTGTATCTAGAAATTCGGGGCCCCCTGACAAAAAGAAAACACCTTGGTCTCCCTCCACGGATTTACCAAACGAGAGGTGTCCTGTAGGATGTGGATATATATTTACGGGCGTATACATTTATTATTTGTTGTATGCAGGGGTCCCTATGAAGTGTTCCTCCTGCTGCCCCCCGCAACCCTAACCTTAATCGTAACCCTATTTGAAAACATACAAGGTATTGCACCCTCCGTTTTTAAGGAATGGCCGCTTTATCAGGGCGATAGCAAAGAAATAAACCAGAATCGACTACCTAATTTGAGATGCAAGCGACTATATACTTTTCATATAGCTTACTTTATGCTATGGCTTTGTGAATAACGCCCAAAAGCCGAACGCATGTGATCACCCCGGGCAATATCCATACCTAGAGATCCCTGGTCCCACATAGATGTTCAGCAGGCTATTCCCGAGTACGATTCGGGAATTTAACTTCAACATAACGACTGATACTTTTTTGCTACTACTGTTTGCCTGACTCGCGTTAACGAAACACAGTGTTACGCAAATTGATTGTTCTCTTCCCCAAAAAACTCCATAAAACATCATAAAACATAAATCAGTATCCCCTCAATCAAGAAATTAATTGTGCATTTTCTACATGCACGTTAAACAGGTAGCGTGTCTTTGTTATATCCCCAAATTCGCATGGGTAAAGTTTCATGACGGACAGCTGCCATTATTCGTCTTACCTGCTGCATACGAAACCAGTAACAAAAGACCGGCCACAAGCGCTGGAAAACAGCCGTAGAGATTTGCGTTTGGCGTCATTTCTGCGAAATCCTGGCGGTCTCTTTCACCATCACCATCGGCTGTAGAGATTTACATTGCGTAGGTAGCAAAAAGACCAGAAAGTTATGCTTCTTTCCTATAACACGCTGCGGGAGCTCCGTCTTCCTGGTGTATGACACCCTTTCGGGCGAACATAAGGAGAAGGGCGTTGCCCTGTACCTGCCAGAACCTGAAACGGATTGTGGTTTTATGCTGGAGGTAGCAAAACCGGTTATCGGGTGGTTTTCTCCATTTCTTCTATGACTGGCAGCCTATAAGTGATTCATTCTTGGTGTGTGCACGTAGTTATGAGTCTAATCGGATTGTTCCGGGTGTGAGTTTGGCACCCAACTGAATGTCCGGCAATCTGCTTTCAGCTTTCCGATCTGCTGAAGCGCAAATGAGACAGATTACAGCGGGGACACCAAAGTCGGCAATGAAGTTTAACACTTTCAGACTTATTCTGGGACCCTGGATGCTGAACTTAAGGTCTTATCTAGATGCCTCATTAGAACGGGTTCATTTAAATAGGAAAAATGTTAAATATTGTTTTACTTTGTTATAAGCGTTCAACAATTGAACAAGTGTTAACAACTGGATCTATAAACCCTTATTCTATACTTTTAGCCAAAAAATTAGGAAATTCATTATGCTGGATTTGAAGCTGCCTTCGCTCCCGCAAATCTACATTCTCCAACCAGCACAAAGTCGTATTCTGACCCGTTTATAAGATTAATGAGGAAACAGAGGAACAAATAAGACGAATTATGATTTCGATTTCGGAAATGAGGGCTCATCAAATATGATTAACCACACATACTAATGGAATCTTTCTGACGCAAAGCCCTGGAAATCGATGGCCATATTACATTTTTTACAATTATAACCTGGTTTCTCCACACTGATCTTTCTATCCATCTATCATTTATTTTTTAAAATAATTTCTTTAGCTATACCCCTACATTTGCCTAGATATACAATATACAATATTGTAAAAGTCAAAAAGGACGAATGTCCTTAAATGTTATTATATCAACCTCAAGATGAATACAAAAAAACTGTATTCACCATAAAACTGAATGAGTATCCAAACTAAAAAACGGTCAAAACTATTCTATGTAAAATAAGAAAATAAACACAAGGTGACTCGCACATTGCTAAAAAACTGCGTGAGATTTATTCGGTTAATGGTTACACATGAGAGCAAAATAATTTTTTTTAAAAATACTTTGAATTAGACTAACGTGGCTTTTTGTTGAACCGTAGAAATACAGAAGCTGCTGTTGCTGGATATACATATATAGCCTATTGTTGCGTTTTCTTACCTATTACGTTGATTTTCAGATTTTTAGCAAGGCTACAAGTGACTTTATAAATAAAACAGTTGGAACAACGAACGGTGTAAAACATTTCGAATATATATGTATTTTTAAATCAAAATGCTCTTACACCGGTACACTAAGCAGCATACTGGTAACAACTAAGAGAACTGAAAGACTAGAATTTACGCTGGTTTAGGAGTATCGCACATAAAACACTGCACGTTTTAACTACATGTCTATAAGTCGACAATTACTTGTCTATATATAGTAATATTTACTATATAAAGTAATAGTATTGATTGAAATGAAATCTTATCTCGGTCTCCGCTGCTCCATCCCATTAGGTAGGAATCCTGCAATGATGGGCACCGGCCATATGAGGGCAGCAACGCTCCACACAATAATCACCAGTGTCATGAAACAGGCCACCAGTGTAGACTCGATGGGTTTGCGGTTCAGTCTCCAACTGTTATCCCTATTGAGCTCGTCCAAGGCAAAGTCAACGCAGCAAAAGCCCAGCGAGTCCCCCCCATGCGATCTGCCTTGCCCAAGCCTCCTGTTACGGGGGAGGCCGCATCCGACGCACAGGCGGAATTCCTGCTGTCCGCCTGAAACGGCCAGGTGCTCGATAACGACAGGTGAGGCGACCCAGCTGAAAGCGGCGCAGAAGAAAGCCCTGCCGCGGTTCGTGGTATGGATGTGCACGTCGCATTGGAAGCCGACGTGCCTGTCCCAGCGTGCAATGAGGGACGTGGGCCGGAGCCTTTGTACGCTAACATTGCACGGAGGCTGGGGCGAAGCCCCGGTGGACGGTGCGCTTTCGTGCACGGACCTCTTAGAGAATCTCACGTCCACCTGGAGGCTCTCCAGGAGGCTTTCGGTGGAGTTGATCGGAGTCAGTAAGGTGTCCTCGTCGCTCCAGGCGTGGGACCGCTGGGAGAGCAGGGCAGTGGCCGTCAGGGTCAGCAGTAGCAGCAGCAGCCTCGGGGCGCCGGTCAGCATGGCACAGGGTGCGAGGCTTGCGGCGGCATGACGAGCGAGATGCGCCCCCGGCGATACCATCAGCCCCCGGCGCCTCGCTCCCCCGCTCATGGGAGTTCAGGATTTGCGTGCCCAGTCTCGTTCAACTAAAATGCAAACGTCAGACGTACAACTCTCAGACATGCCTTTTCGATAATTTTCTAGATCTCGCCCGGATTTAACTGTCTCTCTGCCGGAGCTCTGCGCTCAGCCGAATGTTATGAGACTGACGCCAGCCACCTGGTGGTGTGTATCTCTCGGGCAAATATCCAAGCTGATGCCCATGTGTCTGTCAGAAATGGCAGAAATGAATCCCTCCATGTCCAGCTCTTCCTATCTCGAGACATCTAAATAACCATCTAGTCCTCTATGTCTGAAATGAATGCAAATTCAGTTAGCGTATATATCTGCTTGTGAATGCTCTCAATGAAAAATATAAGTAAAAATAATCAACTTTAACTGCAAATTTGACCCACATAACAATTAAGTTTTATGTTGATTGCTTATGTTGTTATGGTGGTGATGACTTTAGCATCTCTGAATATGGTACAGAATTTAGTTGATATACAGTACCAGCCAAGCGTTTGGACACACCAAGCCTTGTACAAAGGAGAGTGATTGTGTCAATTCACATGACCTGGCCCCCAGACCTAAACCCAGTATAAATGGTTTTGCAGGAGTTTTGACCTGAGAGTGAAGGAAAAACAACCAATGAGCTCAGCATATATGTGGGACCTCCTGTCTCCTTCAGGACAGATGGAAATGCATCCCAGGAGGCCAAGGATCTGGCGTAGAGGAGAATGTAGGGTCAGCCAGTTCCTGGAGTAATTGGGCTTAAGGGCCTCACTCAAGGGCCCAGTGGTGGGATCACTGCCAACACACCGAACTACTGCCCCAACAATTTTATTTTTGTTTAATATTTTTTTGTCAGTATTTAATTACATATATGCCACTTAATAGTATTGATATCTTTATAATTATTCTAAAATGTAGAGAATAGTACAAATAAACCTTTGTATGGCAAAGTGTGCCCAAAGCTTTGTACTGTGTATAGAGTACCAGTCAAAAGTTTGGGCACACCTGCTTTTAATGCATTTTCTCTATTTTAGTTTTGTTATTCACTTGATAGTAAGCCTTGTTGCAATTCGGTAACACATAACAAATATTGCAATGACCAAAAACTGTTCAACATGTCTAGTCTCTTATACTAATAACCCCCCTTTTTACTTCAATGACAGCATTGCGTATTCTTTGCATTCTTATCGGCTTCCAGATGTACCCACCTAGAACGCTTCTCCAACGGTCCTGAAGGCGTTTCCGCACGCGTTCTGGGCACCATTTGGCCACCTTGCTTTTGCTCTTTAATCCAACTCATCCCAAGCAGTAATCGCTTTCCTAATGATCACTTTCTAGTATATTTTCCTGTACACACAACATCGATCTATACATCTATTAGCTATTGATGTTGCTTTCTGCTCCTGGGTGGTGGTGTAGTTATACAGGTGCCTGCACTAGGAAGTCTTATGTCTTATGCTTTGAATGAAATGCATGACACTCTATTAAAACATCCGGTTGTAAAATATTAGGTTTATTTCTATAATTGCTTAAATTGCGTAACTAAATAGAAAACGTTATCGATCATTTCTGGAAGAGAACAAATAGTTCTCTTTTAAATAATGAGGGAATTATAAAAAAAAAAAAAAAAAAAAAAGCCTGGGCCGATATCAAGATAAAATACGCCGCTTTTCAAACGCTTGGGGGCACGTTAAACAGTGATTGAATAACACCTGTTATTACCGAAACAACGCCGTGTTTTGAGAGCCTTCTCTTCCTTGTTGAATGACCGTCATCCCTTCATTTTCGCGAAGGGTAGGGGCGGCAGATCACCACAAATGTGAAAATTTGCGAATAATCGAGCCCCCCTATAACCCACATCCATAACCTCAATCTGCCAGCCGGGAGCAGAGGCGGACTTTTCCATTAGGCAAGCCAGGCAACCCGAAATCTCATCAACACAGAATTTCTAAAAGTTACATTTAAGGATCTAACATAGTCTAATCATTTAAATATAGAAACATGTTTGTTATTCGCTTTTTAGTGACAGCTTTCAGGTCCCTCTCCCCCGCCCCGGTTCTAATGGACTATTATAGTTTGAGGCTCGCGCTGGCCAGCTTTCTTTTGTCACTGGAGTATACCGGTTTTTCACTGTCGATCGAAATAACACAAAATAACAAGAAATCGAATGATATAAGACTAACATTACATCTCCCGTGTCTTCGATACTATACTACTAGAGTGGCAGACGAATTGCGAACAGACGTGAAGGAATTAAACAAGTGTGTGCAAAAAAAACGGAGCTATACTTAGCAGAATAGGGAACAGTCAAACTTAAATGTGGCCGATCGTTTCCAGTCGGCGAAGTTTACCGACAACATTCCCGTCCCCACCCTCATCGGTAAATTTCACTGCTGGCACCCCGCGGATGGATTAGCATATTGTTGGTGTCTCATCGTTTGTAATTCCCTCTGTTTTATCTTTCGGCTCCAAAAATAATCCCAAATGGCCCACTTAGGCCCCCCCTTACCCATATCAGCCTGTAGGGCTCCCAGAGAACTTAGTCCGCCCCTGGTCTGAACCATAACGTCAAGTCTATTTTCTAAACATACAGCAGCATACTGTGCCGTACACGTTGCATGTCAAATTGATTTGCTTTTTCCTATCTGTAACCTCTCATAAAGGCCTAACATAGAAGCCATCTAAAATATACCTGTACGTGCAAAAGTTAGTGTATTGCATGCAGTTGGAGCACTGTATTTCGACCCATTATTAAAAGATCCCAAGGTATTTTTTAAACCAAAATAACTTTTATTAGCCTAAATATATAGTATGTACTTTGATTAGCAAGTATTATATACCACTAATGATTATGTGCTGACCCAATATGATTTTGTGTCACCCAGATCGGTTTCAGTATTAATTGGGCCCATATATTTTTGTTTTACGCGTAGCATTCGAGTTTCTGCAAGTTTTCGGCACTGACACTATTCCCAGTTAATTGTTTACTCGCAAATAGCCGAAACCGCGAGTGTCAAATGAAAGGGAACGATGATATACAGATTTGTTTTGCAATGGCTAGAACATGCAAAGTGGTGAAAACAGTTAGAAAAAAGATGAAGAAAAAAAAAGATTTTCACACGTATGTACACGTTTCTGTGCTTCTTTATTTTCCACTGAAAAATATTAACAGAAGCGTCGCAGGTGACTTTCCAAACTGATAAACTGCCTCGTTTTCCGCATTTCGCTGTCTCTAATTACGAGCTAGGGATTCGATTGCCCACCATTTGCAGCTAAAAGCCTCGTCTCCCTTATTTTTTATTCCAGGCGTACCCTTGCTCCTTCTACTATGAATTTGCTAATGTTCTGAATGCTTCAGACAATGCGCTGCGCAACCAGAAAAAATGCAAATGAATTATTTGTTAATTAATTATGCTGCAAAAATTCAAATAAATTCTTGCCGACATAAACATGGATGTAGATCTTTTGTGCCAAGGAGCCTGTTATTTCACCTTCTTTACTTTGAACGTGTAGCACACGCTCACAATGATACAGGTGCCCAGTGACTCTCCTCGATTTCCTTTTTTTGTTGTTTTCCTGATGCTAGCCTACAGCTGACCGCTTATCGTTACCAGGGATGGAGTGACAGCTTCCAGTCTCTTTTGAAGGCTTTCTGACCTGTGGGCCAGTGTGACAATCCAATGAATGACGTAATGTTTGCGTCCATATTCCCGTGATGCTAATTTTAGTTCAGCCGACAGACACCCAAAACTATACTAAGAAAGTTCAGAGGTGTCAGTCATGATTATCAAAGTAACTAGGAAAGGCTGCTTTAAACCCCATTCCTATGGTAACAATGTCACTCTGTTATTTCAAGCAATGCACATTAGTTACCGATGTCTCGCTGCAGGTGGCTGGATTTGCAGTGAAAAACAAACCTTAAAACTGCATTTTTCACTCAGAAATGAATGTCTCTCTTTGTTCTTGTATCCAAGCTGTCATAATGTAAAAGTATAGTAGATTTTTTTGTGTATATTGTTGACCGTAGTTTGTGATATTTGCTTTTAAAACTTTCATTCTGAAAGGACAAGAGGCTCCTTCTTAAACTCAAAGCGACAGGTATTTTAGGAACTGTAGCGACCTGGATTGATAACTGGTTAACAGATAGGAAGCAGCG
>JAABNX020000053.1:3522460-3536606 GCA_015163995.2 Mormyrus lacerda | reverse complement strand
AACACAGGAGCCTGGGTGCAGTGCAGTGTTTATGGTGTAGAACACAGGAGCCTGGGTGCAGTGCAGTGTTTATGGTGTAGAACACAGGAGCCTGGGTGCAGTGCAGTGTTTATGGTGGCTACAGTGTGAACCTGAAGGCTTGTCCCTGCCATAGCATGTTTGTGCAGAACAGGTGGGAACGTGCGAGGAATGACTGAACTTTCCTATTCGACTCTGTGCATATACAGGGAAACACTTCAGCAGTCTGATCCAGCCTCCTGATATCATTACCATCTCACTGTGTTGAAAAGCAATAGAACCAGTTGAGGTCACAGACTGTCTATTTAGAAAGAGACCTGGAGAGAGAGGGAACTGCTATTTGTAGGCGTTCTGTGCCGCTTACAAGTGTCTGATGACTCCTTATGACACTCTGAGTTATTATTGGATTACCATAACGGGTATTTCAATTAAGTGACTTTTACTCTGTGGGCCTTGAATCTGAAAACTTTCAGCCCAGATCCTTAGACACTCGAGGTCCTCCAATGTTCTAGGGTCATGCTTGCAATAGGAGGTCCTCACCGTGTCACATGCTTCTGCACAGGCACACGACCCCCGAGAAGTTCTACATCGAGGCCTGTGACGATGGTGCCACGGAAGTGCTGGCCATCGATAGGGTGTCGACAGAGATGACTCTCTCAGGTAAGAGTGTACGGTTGACTGTGCTTGGTTCCTCTTCAGCCTAATGGGGGAGGGGGGGGATCTAAGGCCAATTGCCCCAGAGCGTGTTAGCGTTTTTCGCAGCAGAAGGAAGATCTTAGGTATTGTAAAGTCACTGGTGGAATTGTGGGCTTCTGTGTAACTGTCTTGCGTGTAAAAGTGATGGTCATGCATGCAAATGCAAGCTAAGATGTGTTCCATTCTCACTATGTATAATTATTAAATGGCATAAATACTGGCTCAGTAGAACCAGAACTGAGGAACTGTTCTGCAGCATCTTCTGAGACATCTTCTTTATCTGCCGGTTTGTGAGCTGTGCATACCTCAGGAAGGATACCTTCTCATTTCTCAATCATTTCAGCAGTGTGATTTCATTGCTTGTCCAGCACTGGGGTATATGGGTATATCCTGAAATGACAGCAGCCATTGACAAAACTGGTTATGCATAGTCTGGTTTTACCTCTGCACCTTTCTGGGTCACCAACTCCACTGTGTTGGGTCTAGTACACATAGAGAATAATTCAGCACCTTGTTAGTTAGAGTCATCCATTGTTTGTGCTGGATATAGTGTTTGTTTGGCTTAAAGTGCCTCTTAAGCTATTGCCCACTGTAATCACAGAGATGTTGTCACACTCGATGGCACTGTGATTGTTTTCTCAAGAGAGAGTCACGGTTTTCAGTACCACTATGATTATATGAAATTCAGGGTCGTTCATACTTGGTGCTGCTTCTTAAACGCTTGTTACCGTGATCGGGAAAGTCTTTGGTGTTGACTTGCCTGTGTCCTTGCCTTCCCTCAGGGAAGAAGGAAATCCCTCCGTCGGCGGTGACCAGGCCCATCTGTGGAATCATGGGGACCATCCGCCTGGTAGCAGGTAGGTGCTACTTTGGAGACATTCCCTTGTGTTTATGCTGAACTTCCTGATGTATCGATGCACAACACACCAACTAGCTGGGTAATGCCTAAACAAACTGCATGTATCTGACATCGTGTCGTGCAGCCGTTACTCTCAGAGAACGATCGGACTGCTACAAAACAGTTCAAGGCAAAATATCTCCAAGAACGGAAACGGAGCTACTCAAGAAAGGAAATGAGGGCATGAGGCTAAATTTAGTTAAGTCCCTGGGCTAACGTTGGCCTTATTGAGGAAGATGTTGAAACTTGATGGTCCTGGTTAACTTTGGTGTCTTTGCGAGATCTGATGTTCAGTTGTCATGGGTCCAAGAGTCATAGCAGCCCAGAAACATCAGGTCACTGTGTTGGTTATCTGTTGGGTTGATGTCTAAGTTTCCAAGCTTCCTCGTATCACCAACTTTGGCGTCCTCCCACAGGGATGTACCTCATTGTCATTACCAAGAAGAAGAAGGTGGGATCCCTCTTTGGGCACAATGTGTGGAAGGTGGTGGACTTTGATGTGATCTCCTACAAAAAGACCATTCTGCACCTGACTGATAACCAGGTGATGCCTATCACCATCCTGCAACCAAAGTCACGAGTCGCCCTACATTGCATCCCAACGACCCTTTGCTCTTGTGCATTTGCCTCCAGTTGAAAAACACTGACGTTTCATCTTGAGAACTTCTGAGAAACGTGATCTCCACTTACCATTACACAGTTTGCATTATTAATCAAAGGGACAATGCTCGTTGGAAGAGCAACCCTTGTTGTGATAGACAGAAGGTAATGTCACTCGAGGGGAATAGCTTTGTCCCTGAGGAAACAGGGAATGTCTGTTTTTGACATACACAAATGTGTAAGATAACTGTATGATAAAAATAACCTTGAATTGGATGCTAAATGGACCCCTTAAATAAAATAGGTTGACTGTTTTATAGTAATATATTACAGTAGGTAATTTTATTTTTACGAGATGGAGAATGCCCCTGTGTTCATAATTACCTTGAAATGTCACTCCTTTTACATCTGCAGATTAGCTACACTTTTATTCATTCAGATTCATTCATTTCAGTCAGTTTTTCTTTTTTTTTAAATAATTATCAATGAGTATTGAATGATTATCACCCAGGTTTATAGAGCAATAAGGGTCACATTTTGGTAGATGGGTCCCTCATACCATCTGTAACCTGTAACATTGGAGTTATATACTCTGCTGCTAACAGACCCCCAAAGGCCAAGCTTGGTTAGCCTTGACCTCAAGGCCTGTCTGTGAGGGGGAGGGGCTTAGCTCGTCCAATGATCTCACCGTCGGTATCTCCCTGGCTCCTTGCAGATATATGGCATCATCCCCGTAGTAAATGGTCTTGTTGATATTAAAATAGCTTCAGAAAGGTCAGTGTGATTATGCTGTAATGGAGGTATTTCCTCTGGACGGATCCAGCCTCCGCCATTGTGTCTCTCGCCTCTTAACTTTTCCCCTTCAGATGCAGGATAATAAGACATTCCTGGCCATGATCAACAACGTTCTGACCACGGACGGCTTCTACTACGCCACTGACTATGACCTGACGCACTCCCTGCAGCGCCTGTCCAACACCAGCCCTGACTTCCACGACATGAGCCTGCTGGAGCGGGTGAGTGGGAGAGGGGCTTCTGCGTGAGGGGGGTGGGACATGTCATGGACATGCCTACATAGCCCCCCCCATCAGTGAGGATGAGCTCTGGGGCGTTGCAGGCTGGTTCAGACTTTCCCTTATGCATAATGCAGACGGTGTGGGGTTAGGTTTAGGGTTAGGGTTACCACAGCGAAACTGATACATTACACGCAGCATCTGCATAGCCTGACCTTCAACACAGGCACAGGTATCGTTACAGGCACATTGAGTAAGCACCTAGTAAATATAAAAAATATATATATATTAAATAATTAAAAATAATAATAATAAGTAAATATTACCTAAGCTGGGCAGGGTCCTGTCTCCCTGCAAGGGGGGGATTCAGTGAGGTCCCCTCCCCAGGAACATTCAGCACACCTTGTCGTGGCCCCTTGTTCTGTTCAGGGGGCCTGTCTTAAATAGTCTTCCAGTTCTGTCCTCCTCCGTGGCTGATGTGGAAGCCCTTTCACTGTCCCCCCCGTCAAGTCAAGTGTGCTCAACTGTCATACCATCCATACGCAGGCATTCAGAGACATGACAAAACGCTGCCCAGGGACCCCGGAGCGACATACAAACAGCAGCTAGTGACAAGGGGAGGGTTTTCACGGTAAAGTGCAAAACACGGGACAGTGTCAAACAAGGGGCTGGACACCAGGGTTTACATACATAGTGCTATGTGCAGGTAAAAATACATACAGCAGTATAAAAGGGTGGAATAAATATAGTGCAACTGAATAAATAGAGAAATAGTAATTAGTTTGAGGGACCAGTGTTTATCCGTGGGGGGAGGGGTCGGTAATCCCAGGAACAGGTAGGGGGTTAGGTGGCCGGCAGCATAATGGATATCCTGACAGCCTGGGGAAGATGCTGTTGCTGAATTCCCCCCCGGTTTCTGTTTTGCAGGCGGACCAGAGGTTTGTCTGGAATGGACACCTGCTTAGAGAGATCATCGCGCAGCCGGAGGTGAGGGGGCCGGCGGTGGGTGGGCAGCGGGTGTCCCTCATGCCGCCTTTGGTCCTGACAGTCCCACGCTGTTTTCCTGTTTGTTCCCTTTTTCATGCATCCTGGGTTCTCACGCTCACTTTTTATTCTGCAGCTTCACAGATTCGCTTTTCCGGTGATCCACGGATGTATCCTTTCTGTCTGTATTTCGGTGAGAGATCTCGTTACCGATGAACATCTGTTGGCTCATTTTCAGTCGCCTTGTATACAAAGAGAAGGATTATTTTAATTTGTAATTCCACCCTGAGTCAAATTGGCTACTGATTCTGACCTGATTGAAACCAGGCTGGGCTAGAATTGATCCCATCCCTAGGGGAAATATTTAAATAGGTCTAGTGGAGTCTGCCGGATCTTCTAAGTGTGCCACCTATAGGTCAGCCAGGTCACTGTAGGCCAGTGCACGGTGTTAAGTGAGAAGCCACCACAGGGGGGTTGTAGTGTAAACCATAAACTGTAGTATGGAAAAGTTACACCAGGGAGTTTATACGTTCTGCCAGGAATGATCTGGACTGAGTGTCAAATTGAGGTGGGTCCAGGAACCGACACTAGATGGCAGCATACCTCAACATATATCTAGTAGGACAAACGTACACTCATTGGTCAATTTATTCATTGCACTTGCTTGTCAGTAGGAACAGCCTGCATCTCCAAACAACAAATGATATGGCTGCAGCTGCAGTGCAGGCAGCTTGCAGATAGGGTTAAGAGGTGCAGTTAGTGCTTGGCTGCGCATTAGAACTGCTAAGCTGCGTAATGTCGGACATGGCAGGATGCCGGTTGAAATCCTCAATCGCCAGCCATACAGTCATCGTCATGACGTCCGGTTGCATCAACGGGAAGGTCTTCGACTGGATCCTCATTTCTAGGAGAAGCTGTTTTCGTGCTGGGGTGCGCTATTATGTGCGAGGTGAGCCAGGACCCCTCATACATCCAAGCCAGCCTTTCTGATTGCAGTTTATTGGGTGGGGCTGGGGGGGCTGTCCGTCCCACACCTGCCTCTGTAACGCATCTATTTTTCAGGCATCGACTCGGACGGACATGCCGCCAACTTTGTGGAGACTGAGCAGATTGTCCAGTATAACAATGGAAAGGCCTCCTTCGTGCAAGTCAGTCTATTGCGATAAGACCTGTACTGGTCTGTATCCATGGGGCCCTCATACTGAGTGTGGTGTCTCATAGTAACTCCTAATGGTGTCTCCCTCTTTCTCCGTAGACCCGCGGTTCCATTCCCTTCTTTTGGTCTCAGAGGCCCAATCTGAAGTACAAGCCAAGACCACAGATCAGCAAGACCAGCAATCACGTGAGCTATTACTGTTAGCCCTGCAGCCAATCAGGTCAGCTGTTATTTCCATGCCTAGATCTCTTCTTTCTGTGCTTCCTAGATGGATGGCTTCCAGAGGCATTTTGATTCCCAGAGCATTCTTTACGGAAAGCAAGTCATCTTAAACTTGGTATGCTTCCATTTTCATGCTTCTGATTACGTCTGAGGAGTTTTTTTGACCTTTATCGGTATTTTATAGACGAGGATTTTTGAATCCGTGTGCTGCCTGTCAGCATTGAGCTTATGGTCATTTTTGCGTTCTGCCTTCCCCAGGTCAACCAGAAGGGGTCAGAGAAGCCCTTGGAAGAGGCCTTTGCTAAGATGGCGACCAGCTTTGGCAACAACATGCTCAAGTATGGGTTACTGCCCTCCTACCATTCTCACTTACCTTGTGCTGCCCTCAACAGCCGAAATGATTACCTTATAGCAGGGTCTAGCATAAGCCATGCAGCATTATAACCCCCTGTGTTTGGGCGGCTTCGGGGGTCACGAGCTTCCTGTTGATTGCTGCTGGTAACCCGCATCAGTCTGAGCCTCCGCTCGCCTCCACCCCCCCACAGGTACATAGCCTTTGACTTCCACAAGGAGTGCAGCCACATGAGGTGGGACCGCCTGCAGATCCTGGTGGACACGGTGGCAGAGATGCAGGATGACTATGGGTAAATGAATGTGGGCGTGTCGGTGCCTGTGAAAGTCAGTGACCAAGTCCTGGGGAAGTACAAGAATTACAAGTGATACCTATTGTTAGTAGCTGGGTAAGATAAAGTGTGACCGCTTTATGGGTCTGGGGACTCGGTTTGTTCAGATCCACCTCCAGAGCCCCTTGGTGCTCTTCCCAGACTCCAGTGCCCCTGATTGGTGGTGGTACACCGGGGGGGAAGGCACTCCTGGGCTTATTCTACTTCCTGTCACGTGAAAATATTCTCTCTAGTTACTTCCTGGTGGACTCGGATGGGAAGGTCATGCTGCAGCAAGATGGCACGTTCCGCAGTAACTGCATGGACTGCCTGGACCGGACCAATGTCATCCAGAGTCTGCTGGCTCGCCGTTCCCTGCAGGCCCAGTTGCAGGTGTCTTTTCTTATGCAGAAATTCACTCCCCTGATACTGGTTGTTTGTTCCAGCAAAGCGCTGGTTAGTTTCTCAGTCTGGAGGTCCCAGGCATCTGTTAAACTGGATGCTTCTGCCGTAGGAGATTCACAGGCGATATGGCAGTAGACTATATGCCCTATATGGAAGAGATGGTCATCTGACTGTAAGATCCCTCCAACTGTGGTTTCTATTATGCAACAGAGGCTGGGCGTCCTGCACGTAGGTCAAAAGATTGAACAGCAAGCTGATTTTGAAAAGATCTACAAGAATGGTGAGCCCACCCCCTTGCTAATGAGATCATCAGTCCCCCCACCATTAACCCTACAGCTTCTGAATTGCATGGTGTCCCTGGTTCCAGGGTGGGCTGACAATGCCAACGCGTGTGCCAAGCAGTATGCCGGCACTGGGGCCCTAAAGACTGACTTCACCAGGTGAGGAACCCGTCTGATCTTATGAGCTTACGGATGTGGAGACTGGAAGTGGCGTTACAGAGATACCAGAGTACAGATGAGCCTGTGGTTCAAGGTGCTCCTCAACTGTAACTGTAACTCAATTCTTTCTTGGAGTCCAGACTCAGTCCTATGATTGGGCTAGATTTCCACTAAAGTTCACTGAGCCCAATAGCCTCCTAAACCTTGATATTAGCTCCTCCCCAAAGCAAAGTCTGCTAACAACATGACACTTGATGACATCTCTACACCCAGAACGGGAAAGAGGACCCACTGGGGTCTGCTGATGGATGGCTGGAACTCCATGATACGCTACTACAAGAACAACTTCTCTGATGGCTTCAGACAGGTACGGTACCCTCTCGCACCATGGTGCACTAGGGTCTGCGTGATAACGGGCGTGCTGTAAACTGGATAGGTTTGATTTTGGGGGGGGGGATGGATTTGCGGATCTCCGCTGCCCTCCTGATATACCGCCCCCTCCCAGGATTCTATTGACCTTTTCCTTGGAAACTACGCTGTGGATGAGATGGAAGTGTCAACACCCCTACATGTGCAGAAGGACTGGAAGTTCCTCACTGTGAGTTTTACCCCTTGGGGGGTGCAGGGCTTGGGGGAGGAGTCATAGAGCCTAAGGGGCAGGGTGGTCTGAGGCAGGATGCAACCAATGTTTTTTTTTTATGGGGGGAATTAACTTGGTCAGTCTTACTGCTGGAGGTGTTTTTTAGGAAATGCTGGTTTTACATGTGGTGGGTTTAATTCCCCACAACTTTAAAGTCGATCTGTTTTCCTCCTCTCCCAGCTTCCCATCATCATGTTGGTCGCTTTCGCAATGTGCATCATCTGCCTCCTTATGGCGGGTAAGAAGCTCCTTTTTCAACTTCTTCCATTGCTAATAATGACCAATAAGAGTTTTTGTGGGCTTGGTGTTAGTCACATGGGTAGTTTCCCCAGTTCCCATTGGTCACTTTTATTATTACTCAAATTTGTACTTTTGGTCTGTAATGAGGAGCGTTCAGCTACCCTCATTTCTCCGTTCACTATGAGAATATTCAGAATGACTGACCTTTCAAAAATGCCTTTAGAAAAAATTACTCTAACTCACTGGGCCAGAGCTCACGGGACCGTGACGCCCGAGCTGTAGAGCGGTTCAGCGTGACCCTGAGAGATTGTGGTGACATCCCGCCATGTTCTCCAGGTGACACGTGGACGGAGACCCTAGCCTACGTGCTCTTCTGGGGCTCAGCGAGCGCAGGCACAGCCGCCGTCATCCTCTTCAATGGCCCCGACTTCGTCGACGCCCCCAAGCTGGTGCAGAAGGAGAAGATGGACTGAATGTGTGTGTGTGGAAAGCGGCTCAGTTTCGTGGGCCCCACGTGTAACCCATCCCAGCCCCCCCAGACCTGGAGCCTATACTGACCTGCTCTCCACACTGTCCACGCACAAGTCATCCTATTCCAGACCACTTGTCTCCGGTGTCACACTTTCCCAATGATTCCCAGCTCGGCCTTTGCAGGTTTCGGGTGTACCTCCTAACTCGCGCACCAAGCACCGTTCCCCGGTATCACCCGACCCGAACCCGGCATCAGGGCTGAGCCCCGTAATCTCCACCATTCACTCTGCCTAGCTGTGTGAACCGTTTTCAGCACCTCTCTTCCCTTGATAGTTTTTGAACTTTTTGTGTTTTTTATTTTCGTGGGGTGTGGCACTTAATAAGGTGTTGGTTAATCCTCTTTTTAAAGCAGATGGGAGAAGCCGTCTCCATGTCTGCTGACGTGATGGGAAAGTCGAGTAAAATATCTCCTGAGCTGCTCGATACATCTCCGATACGGTTTCTGTGATTCACACTGGATGGTCCAGCTGCTGCTTCATACGATTCAGTGTTGATGTTACTGCTTGTTTAATGTTCTTGTGTGTGAGTGTTTATTTGCTTCTTGCTTGAAGACCCCTTGGGGGGGGGTGGGGGTACAGAAGATGCTTGCAAAGATCTAAAATAATAACTACTAGATGCATGGTCAGTGAATTCTTTTTTTTTTTTGGGGAGCTTCCTCTGGAATATTTGGAGCCTTACGTAACCGTGGTAACCGATTCAAAAAGCATAACTTTAATAAATGGGAGAAAGACAGAGACTCTCCCAAAATCCGAAGCCTGCACAGCCACGGTGGTCAGGAGTCCATCGCATGTGTGAATATCTTTGGACAGCAGGGTCCTGGGGTGACAGGTGAGACCTTTCTGTGGCTGAGGAATGTGGACTCAAACACAGCTGGATCTGTGGACACTATACTGGGCTCCCAGTAGGAGCAGCATGTTTTAAATGGCTGTCCCTAGCCTCCACAGTCTTTGTCCCAGTTGCTTTTAGCACTGTCCGCTTTAGATTCTGACTTGATTGTTGCCTTACATCTTTATGGAGGGGGGTCTATTAACTCCCTTTGGAAAATGTCACTCATGTCTAATACTGCCCTTTGGGGTATTTTCTCAGTTTCACTGAATCCCAAACCACTAATCATGCCTTTTGTCGTCACGGTTAAATCTTTTGATTTATAGGGCCAAAGTACAAATGTATGGTGGATCATACACACCCAACACCATGCTATTATACCGTGCAACGTCTGTGTGCTCCGTAGCCTTGAGTACAGAACTGAGAGTGCCGATTCTGGGGGCATTATGCTGTTCTGACCTCTAGTTAAACATTTGCCCTTAGGAAGGGAACCTTCCTTTGGTGTTCGTATCACAAAGGATCACGCTGAAGGTTATATAAGAAACAGTTTCTGACCGTCTTCAGCCTGCCTCATTCTGTCCTCTGTATAAATTACCTGTACAATGTATATTTTTAGGTGATCTATGTATTGTATATCTATATATTATATATAACTAGTACTTGTAATTAGCCACTGTACATCTTACATTGGAGATTTGTATCCAGAATGCAAATTTTTAGGGACCTGATGTCAGCTACGAGGCTTCCTCGTCCACCTTAATTTTATAGTTTATGGTCCAATCACGTTAAAAGGTTACGGGAGTAATGTCGACCAATAGTGTTGAATCAGTGTTGATGACACTGTTTTGGACTTTTACTGCAGGTCTTAATATTTCTTTCATGACGGGGGAAGGAGTCTGTCGCTTACATAAACAATGTTCTGTTTTTTGGGGGGATTTTGAAGTACATAGGCTTATTTCAACTGTAGAGATTACGTTATTTTCTTTTCTTCCAGTTTAATTAAACGTTTGTTTTTTATTTTATTTTTTCCTTTCTCGGAAAACCTCAATAAAATCCATTATGTCAGGTGAAAAGTGTTCTCAACATATTTAAATTTTAAATCGTTAAACTTCTGCATGTGGTTGCAATGACGGTGAGTATTTCATTGGTTATTATTATTTAGCAGACATATGAAATATGTATAGGATCCTAGAATCCTCCATTGAAAAGGCTGGAATTAATATGCTCAGAATGCCACTGCCAATTAGTACAGCCAAAGTGAAGGGAAAACGTTTTTCATGAATTAATACATGCTCGTGTGATCTCCGTGACCTTAACAGCCATTAGTAAGTGTTTTTATTAATTAAATCGCATATACACGACAAAATATCTCAAGTGGACCAGATTTCCGATTTCAAAGGAAAATGTATGATCAGACCGAAACACACTAACGCACTGCTATTTTTTTTTTAAATTTATTTAAAATAGGTCAACATAGAAGGAAACAATGTAATTACCTTGCATTATGGCCTCTTAACAAGGTACAGTACTATGGACATGAGCACCGGACACTATTAGTGTCTGTTTATACATTGGTACAATATACGTTAATTTTAACGAGTTAAAGAGCATAAATTAGCCTAAAGCAGTGATTCTCAAAGTATGGAGCGCAAGAGACCTGGGGGAAAGTCATACAGAACTGATGTTTAACATCGGAGTCATTTTACAGCACCGTTAGCAACCTGCTCATTCACTGTTATCAGAGCCTTAAATGGTCACAATGGACAGATATTTAACAGGTACGAAAAGAAAAACATGTGGTGCTTCTGAAAGACACGAAGCAGTGTAGGCACAGAATGCTTAAAATTAATGTTAATTAGTGTGATTCTATCTAAATAAAGTTGCACCTACGCTTTTCTGTCATTGTTTTGTTGAGGTGGGGCGTGAAAATATTTCTTCCTGCCAAGTTGGTAATGATAGAAAAAGTTTGAGGACCACTGCTGGACAGAAATTCAAAAATTCATCTGACGATTTATTTCCGGTCCTCCACCTGAAGGTGGCGATGTTTCGTCGTCGGACTATTTTTTACCCTCCTTGTTTCCGGTGCACGATGGAGTCGCTTCCTCTTTTCATTACTCCAACGACAGATCCGGCAGCTTCGTAGAAGTGATCTGTAATTTTTCACTGTTTTGGTCGGAGAGTTTTTGATCAGTTCATCTGCAAACATGAAGCTTGTGCGGTATGTTTGTTTATTTCATTGTGTTTTAGACACATATTGTTGACGAGGCTTCAAAAAACTATTACCTGCTGGTGGATGGATTTAGATTGTAGTCGATGAACTAATGTTTGGGGCGGGAAGTACGAATGAATGAAGGGATGAATGATTATTTTGTATTGTACGCGTATTTTTCGCTGGCTGTTAAACAGCCTGGTACGATACATATTGCTGTATGTAGCCTTGTTTTTTGATGCGTCTCTATTGTAAAACATTTACCTGCTCTGTCGTTTAAAAGTTGGAAATTGGTAAAATAGTTGCACGTCTGAAATATGTTGTATCCTTACCACTTTGAAGCTGCTTATCTCAGATGTGTGAAAATCATAAAAATCCCAGAGTTGCGTTTTATTGTTATCGTAATTATTTGGAAATCAGGAAATCGGTATCTCGGTTGTGTGTTTGATTTGAAAGTGCAGGTCAGGTTCATTGTTTGTCGCCGTTTGTTTGCATCGTCTCTGCTCATGTATAGATCTGTTGCTCTCTATATTAGAGCTGCTCTTCACTGTAGCCTAAAAGTGGCCGCTTTTTATCCCGCCCCTCGAATCTGAGTTGTTCCCTCTGGGCAGATTTCTGATGAAGTTGAGCCACGAAACGGTCACTATAGAGCTGAAGAACGGCACCCAAGTCCACGGCACCATTACAGGTGAGGTATACCGTGCGGAGAGTTATTGTCATACGCACAGAAAACAAGCAGTTTCGCTGTACAATGAAATTCTGACTTTGGACATCCTTCTTTCATCATAGAAAGTAGAATAAAAATATAAAGTAACAAATGACCTGGTACGATGTCTCTGTGCAGTGCTGCTTGTGTTTACACTGTGTTGGCTGCAGGCGTGGATGTCAGTATGAACACGCACCTCAAAGCCGTGAAGATGACGCTGAAGAACCGGGAGCCTACTCAGCTTGAGTCCCTGAGTATTCGCGGCAACAACATCCGCTACTTCATCCTGCCCGACAGCCTGCCGTTAGACACGCTGCTGGTGGACATTGAGCCAAAAATCAAGTCCAAGAAGAGGGAAGCAGGTGAGAATGTGCAGCACAGACCTGTTGTAATTGGAATTGTGTGGTTAAGATTGAAGAGGTTGTGAGATCGGACTTTGTGGAAGCTTCTGGTTTTGCTATAGTCTACTAGTAGGTTATGAAATCGCTCTTGCTGGAGCCAGGTGTAATCCTGTGTTTTCTCTTGGAACAAAATTGAGACCTTTGGTTTTATCCACATGATTCTCTCGGATTGGCCATAATTTACTGAGTTTTATGTATAAATGTAATGGAGGAGGTGAAACAAATGTAATAATCCCATTCAGCCAGCAAGAATTAGGTTGCCCTCTGATTGTCATCGGTGTTATGTGTTGGCCGTTTAAAAAATGTCAGTCTGGAAATTCGTCAGGTCTGATGAACACTAAACGGTGCTGTGGGATCTGGGGACGTTTGGTGATTGGCATAAAACCTAATGATTGTTTTCCCTCTTTGTCTCTCACCTCCAGTGGCTGGCCGAGGGCGGGGCAGGGGCAGGGGACGAGGCAGGGGCAGAGGGCGGGGGCGCGGGGGACCACGGCGATGAGGCCCAGTTCACTGCACTGCCCACTCCGGCTTTGTCTCACTGTACAGTTTTTTTTTTTTTACACTTTGCCATGAAACCTTTGTTGATTTTAAAAGTCCCCCCCCCATCCTCTTTTTATATAATAAACAATTTTCTTCACAAAACGATGTGTCGTCTTGGACTTATACTGTTTTCTTGGGTATATCTGTGTATTTTTAAGGAGGTTTGTATAATTCAGTGTAGAACTGGATGATCTTTAGTGACTTAGTTTTATGAAGGGGGGGCAGATTTGTGTCCCTTCTTTTCATGTCACTGAGTCCGTTTGTCCGAATGTACATTAATACATATTCAGTTATATTAGTATAACTGAAGCTTAGATTACACCAAAACATGGAAAAAAAAGTGTTGAGGAAATTTTCACACCTGAAAAAAAAAGGTGAATGTAATAAAACAGCAGACACAAAAAGTGTTTAAGCAACGTCCCTGCAGCTAATTGGGTTTCATGACCCAAATGTAAATCATTTCATTTCATGTAGGTATTTGACCTAAATATCAAATTTAAAATGATCGCACTACGTTTGATTCTCAAATCAGTCAGTAGGTTATAGGTGTTTTTCACCTAATGTGGCACTTGTTTCTTTGTTTTTATTCATTTGCAAGGATGGTGTTTTGCTTGTTGCACTGATGAGGCTGCAGGTCCTTGTAGACGCAGGTGCTGTTACCCGGCCTGACCTTCAGCAGGCCTCTCTAGGCGTTAAAGGGCAACTAACTACTCTTTCCTCAGGCCCCCGTTTCTTCTTTCTCTGGACACATTCGTAAAAAGCACAGAAGGGGATGCAGAGGATGGAGGAGAGCGGGAGTAGAGCGATGCAGACCTGTGCGTACGGGGGGTGTTCCTTGGGAAGGGACTTACCCTGCAGGAAAATGCATAAAAAAGGGGAAACAACCTGAGCGGAAGACAAGAGGAACTACCAGAAGACACCGTATGGCTTTTTAAAAGGGCCGTCAAAATGACACTTAGG
>JAABNX020000053.1:3497422-3516813 GCA_015163995.2 Mormyrus lacerda | reverse complement strand
GGATCAGCAGGGGGTCAAGTCCAGTTCTTATTTTCACTTTCACTATCTATCTATCTATCTATCTATCTATCTATCTAAATTCTTTGCAATTTGTAGTTTTGTGACTTCTGTTTTGCATGACTGTATATTTCTATTTATGACATTGATAATTAACACACACACACACAGATAATGGCAGGCATGTTTTAATTAACAATATATTTATGTTAATGTAAAAAGGTGTGTGTGTGTGTGTGTGTGTGTCTGTGTACATGTCTGTGTGTAAAAAATATGCAGTGACCTAAAAAATACGTAACCTGCGCAACAGGTCTGAAGTCAGAAGTAAATTTCGAAGGTAGATTTTACCATGGGATGAAGTACATTTAGAGAGTGGTTCACATTCGTAGTTTTAGTACATGCCTGATGAACACCAGTTTAGTACCAGCACTTAACGGAATACGTAAAGATGCTGAAACGCCGTTTTCATAATAACTTTGAACCTCGTGGCTGCCCGTACAGCAGAGGGCGTCCAGAACGGCGATGTCACTGAACCCTGAGGCTTAGTTTCTCATCATTACCAGCGTGGTATTACCGTTTTTTTTTTTTTTTTTTTACATAATTTCACACTATTCAGTGATCTAATGAGATCCACGACTACTATATTTTGTGTCCTTTTAAGATGTAGTTTTTGTTAGATTTTTGCATTGTAAACCCAGCTGTCCAGTAATAGTGCATCGTTGCTGTTTATTATTTGACACGACATTTCTATCAAAGTGCATTTACTCAGGATGTCAAATGCGGGTCACTTCATGTACTTTGCTTTTGGAAGTAATTTGCTGAAGGAGAGACTGCAGCTGAACAATCCGTCGGCGGTGTTTCACTGCTTAGGCAGACTGAAGGTAACGGGGAACACGATGCAGCAACGGTAATGTTATTAGGATAAATGAGAAAGGGAGTAATATTTAAACATTAAAAGACTAAGAGAAAGCGACATCTAATGTAAGGACGATTATATGACTCGATGCTAATTAACAGTTTCTCATACTTGGTTCCATTCTATTGATCATGTTTTTTCGATTTTGGAATAAATTTGTTTTCAAGACATATATCAAAGAATGATGCAGAGATACCCATCAGACACACTGCTCTACCATACACAGGTGGGACTCAAACCCATAACCCCGGAGGTGTGAGCGGACAGGGCTACTAACGGAGTCACCGTGTCATTCGAATCCGTTCGTGTAGCTGTAGTCATGTCATACCATTAGGTGACAGGATGTGCCCATAGACTGTAATACCTCTGGTGCTGATTGGACCCTCTTGTTGCAGGATTACTGCCTTACCTTCGGCTTCCCGGAAGAGCAGTTTGACAACAGGTGGCATGGGGGAGTAGCCACTATTGAAGAGAGCGAAGGGACTGACGTGTGGGGGGTGATATGGAAGATGAGCAAAATCAACCTCGACAGTTTAGATAAGTAAGTTATGCATAATAGTTATTTGTTAGGTATCCGGTTTAGGGCAACAGTGTTAGCAAGAGCACAATGAGTTTTATTAAAATTAAAAATAAGCTTAATTAGAAATAAAAACTGCTTTATGAAAATAGATTGGGAATCTTTCTTTTCACTCATATTTTGTTGACAGTGAAAGTCACGGCCGTCATTAGGACCCATCACTTGGGGCTATAGCGCCGAGTATTGTAATCCGAGCCTAGAGTATTTTAGTCCTGATGCCAGTCTTCCTTCAAAAATAAAAAAAGTGAAGCCCCACTTAGCCCCTGATCTTTTCAATAGGTAGAAACTCCCCTGGTGAAAATGTGTCATCAAAGCAAGAATTATTACAGTGCTTTATGTAATAGCTGGACAAAATGTAACAGATTTTCATGACATATTATTATTATTACATAATACATGTAACAGCACATTATGTAATAACTCGACAAAATGTTACAAATATATAGACTATATAGACATTATAGTTTGATAATGCAACATTATTATCATCATAATCAGCTTTATCATCGTTACCATTCAGTTTGTTATATTGTGCCAAGTTATTACACATTGTAGCATTATTGCATAAAGTGTTACAAGAGTGTACAAGAATGGAAACTTAACTGTCCCATCCCTGGACAAGCATTAACACTCTGCATATGCATATACTTTTGACAATCTAAAATGTCAGTGTAGAGGATGAATGCCCGAGTTCCAGTTGTAAAGTAAGTGTAGCAACTGCCTAGAAACGGACACATACATGTCCCTGTAGGGACTGCTGTGGCTCATGAGCTCTTGCACCCCCTTGTGGAGGCAGGAGGCTGTCGACATCGGCATGTACAGCCCATTGGAGGTGATGGTGGAAACGGATACGGGGGCGATCCTCTGTCGGACATACAGGATGAACAAGTTCAAAGCTTCCCCTCCATCTCCGCAGTACAAGGAGGTGAGGATCACCACCCTCCTCATAAAGGGACCCAGAGGCAAAACCTGACCAGTGACTGAGACAGTGCAGTATGGAGTTTCACTGTGATCTGGGAGCAACATTCATGAGTAGAAACTTAAGCCAGACTCCATTTTAGCAGAGCGGTGGCTCAGTCTTGTGATGGGTGTGATGATGTCCTGTATTCTCATGTTAGGTGGTGTGCCTGGGGGCCCAACAAAATGGACTCCCCCTTGACTACATCAAGAGATTGGAGGCAATGCGGACCAACAACTACGCCGGGCCCTCCATCTTAGATGAAATCAAAAAGACGATGAAGTGAAAACAGGAAGCAAATGTGTCGCCTTCATTGGTTAGAATGGGTCTGAGCCAGCCAATGGGGTGAGGGCGTCTGAGAATCTATTCGTCCATTTGTTTTTCAGCTTCTTGTGACCGGTCTGTAAAAACAGTGCCACACAAAGACAATAGAATCATGTAGTACAATCATTAATTCAGAAGATACTTGGACATTTTTTGCAGAAAACTTTGTTTTCATACATATGATTCGTTCATCTTTCAACTGCTTGTCTTCGTTGGGGTCACTTACATCATGATATCGTATAAATATTTTAACCTGCCAGTTTTATGGTTATCTGTAAATCCCTTTTACATGAGTAATTTTTATGGATAGTAAATATGCAGTCCTAATTTAAAAAAAAAAAAAAATCACAAAGAAGCAGGTCAATTACAGACGCTTCTCACTTTACGACGAGTATTTCAACTTCGTGATGGTGTAATAGTGATACACATTTAGTCGTCATCAAACTTTGAATCTTGATCTGTCCCCGGTGTGCGCTATGCATCCAAGCGGCCACGCTTCCAATCTCTGTAGCGGTCGCAAGCACAAACAACTAATTTAGTAACATATCGTACTGTGGTTTTTTTCTGCATTTAACCAAATTTACCAACCCATTATGTCTACTAAACACCCTAGTCATATCATATTCACGTTCGACGGATATTGTCAACTTGCTATCAGTTCATCAGAATCAGAATTTTGCCCCAAGTTGAGGAGTGCCTGTATATCAAAAACAATGCAGTACTTACAAACCTATGACCTATGGTTAGATATTTCTGACCATCGTTTCACAGAGCTGATATCTGAAACTAAAGACATTAACGATGCTTTAAAACGTCAGATTTGGTTCCGTTTTTCCTCTGTCATCCACGTAACAGTGATGTGATCTGTATTTCGAAGTAGACACCTTAAAATCATAACCCGAGTCAATCGTAGAATAGGGATGAGGGTTCTGCAGCTGATCCTCTGCAATCTCTGAGTCTAAGGAATTTCATTACAGGTAATGATGTTCTGTTGTTATCTGTATATGAGAATGAACTTTAAACTATTATTAAAATCTTCGCAACAACAAGAGGTGGTAAAATTTTTTAATAATTTTCTTTAATTTACACAATTTTTAATGAAATCTCCTGGTCATACTTCTTACATTTATCTTACACATCTAGGTAAACTGAAATATTTAATCACCACAAGTAGAATGTTCCACGTGTTTGTATGTTTGTAACGTTCCTGATTGACTAATTATGAGCTACAAGTCAAATGGAATTGGATACTTTCTGTTGGGGGGGGGGGGGATTGCATGCTGCTCCAGATTCATGCTAACGGAAAACATCGGATGCAAATTGTACAACAAAAAAAACAGTCACTAATTTTAGCACAGCTTTTGATACGTTTGGATACCGACGAAAGGGTCTCCAAAGCACTGACGAATCAGGAGGAGCAGCTGAGCAGGGCTGCCCATCACATGACCTCCGCCACGTCACGTGACATTGAGGCGGCGGCACTTCGTAACGTGCTACGTCTCACGGGGATTGAAGTAACCTGCAAACCTCACCACGGGGACGTCACGGCGAAACGGGAAGTTCTATCTAGTATCCAAGATTTCTACAGCAAGCATCTTGATTTTCTTTGGTATCAGAATTCACAACCCAAGAATATCTAAAGCATTATTTCAAGTATTCAAGAGAGAGCAGAACTTTGTTTTTAATTAATTAAAATTCAACAAATTCCTTCCCACTACCACTGTAACATCACTCCGTGTATCACACAGTTTTGTTAAAGCGGGATTATTAAATAACCAGTCCGCAGTATTGCACATAAACAATAAGTTTCCCAGAACCCTTCTGGATTCGTTAAGGCTTTGATGTGCTGCAAGTCTGCTACATTTTTGCAAGGATGTGGCTCTGAAAGTCTCTGCTTTTCCTGGACTGCTGGTGGCACCTCAGACGAGGTAAAATTCTGGGCCATATGTCCAGCCAAAGATCTCCTCAAAATTCACACAGGCAGATGCGATACCTTACATCTGCCACTTGGGGGAACTCCTGCCCACCAGACCTCCCCAGATAGAATAATTCACTCCACAAAGCACCATAGTGCTGTCTGTCTGAGCCTTGCTAACATGCACGGTTCTTGCAGATTGCACTGGGAAGGCACTTGTGAAGCTGCATTGACCAGCCCCGGCCGCAGGAACTACACAATAGTGAGATGTCAGGCAGCAAGACACTTCCTGGAGAGGCGGTACTGAAGCACACTCAGATGAGTGCTCATTGGAGGAGCCTGTATCCGTCATTCCGGGGTAGGAGCAGCTGAGCTCCACAGAGGTCTCCTTGATTGGTCAACGCTGTAGCTGAATGGGAGTCTTAGCATAAACATAAACAGTGAAATGACTGAACGTCTGACGTTGCTATGGACCCCTCAGGCCGCTGACGTTGAGGGAGAACGTGTATGTCGACTCATGCAAAGGTGATTCCCTGAAGACTGCTTTTAAGGTTTGGCACATCCAAGCAACAAAGGTCTCACCAGATTTTTTCTTCCTCCTTGGCAACATAAGAAAACAAAGAAAAAAAAAAAGAGAGAGAGAGAGAGAGACACTGTTTCTCTCTTGGTACGAAGGACGATTTAATGCCTCAGAGGAAAATCAGGAACCTGTGGTAAAAATAGAACGCATGAAATCCTTCATTGTTTGGGAGCTTCCATGTAAATGATTCTGGAAAATAAAACCTAGGTATTTGAATTCCGTTTCGGGGATTTGGTCTCAGGTTACCTGCACATGGCCAAGACCTCAGGGGGGCCCCTTAATCAGAGGGGTGTTCTGGGCATGAACGGTTTACTTCAAACCACTCGTCTATACACCTGCAGGAGAAGAGAATGATCAGAACCAGTCCAGATCTAGGGGTGGTTCAGTATGAAAATGTGTGTGTGTGTGTCTGTGTAGATTAGGTTATTTTGATGTTGTGGGGACCATTTTTCAGGTCCCCACAAATATCTGTGAATGCAATCAAAAAAGTTAAAATATGAAAAGTCTCGTACAGACACTCCTCTACTTACGAACTTCCAACTTACGAACTTTCAGACATACGAACGAAGAGGACTGTGTTCATTGTCCAAATTGTGTTCATTGGGCTCCTGTTTCCTGTCCGCAACATAATTTTTTTTTGCGCGCCAATTCTGCCTAGTACGACATCTGGCCGCTACTCCTGTGCGGCAGCGTAGCGTGCGCACTCCCAGCATCCTAGTTCTTTATACTTGCGTAAACCCTTAAAATGATGTTGAATAACGACTTACGAACATTTCAAGTTATGAACGGCCGTTCATAACATAACGCCTTCGTAAGTAGAGGAGCGTCTGTATTTTGTTTGGTTACTTATGGTTAAGGACAGGGCTGGGTAGGGTTTAAGGTTATCGTGTTGGGATTAGAGTTTTTCCAATAGAAATGAATGGAGAGTCCCCATAAAGATATAATTACCAACCTGTGTGTGTGTGTTTGTGAGTGAGAGCTAGCTTTTGGTGTGATTAGCAGGAAGTAAGCTTGTACAGATGGACCCCACAGAGCTCCCATAGAAAATTCTGACTTCGAGAGCATTTAGCGTGAATGCTAACCAGGAAATGCATGCAAGCGCTATGACGGTTATTTCACCCCTTATGGTAGATGCAGAGGCAGGGCAAGCGAGCGATGGTGTCACCCTGTTCCAAGTCTTCCAGGCATATCGCACACTCCCCGGCATCCTTCACCAGGACATCCTCTGCGGAGACAATTAGCATTAAACAATTAGCTCACAGCAGGCTGCCACGTCCACTGGGATGCAGTTGACATTTTCCAAGAAAGCACATGTTTTTGACAAGCTATGTTACAGTTAAGGGTAATGAAATGGCAAACTGGAACTGAACTACGGTAAAATGGTGATAGATGCTCCAGCGCATGTGATCTTTGACTTTCTTCCTTCCTTCCTTTCAAAACGGTTCGAGTTAAAGGAGTTAGCAGCTGGCAGCTTTAGTTCACGCAGAAATCAGAACTGCATGTACTCTTTAATAGAAGTCCGAAAGCTGCTCCATGCTGCCATGACACTGAATCCAGGACAGAGATGCTATCCAGTCCACACTGCCCCTACTGTTTGGAATCCATTTCTCTTCCTGTCATCATTTAATAATTGGCTTACGCTGTGCTTAGACCAGGGATGGGTATTTGTTTTGATAGCATACTTTATTGGTCCAGTACTTGTAAACCAAAGTAGACTGGGTCCATTTCCTGAGCTGACTGCCTTGGCCGACCTCACAAGGATACTGGTAATGCATTAAGATAAAATTCGTTATTTGCGATTCTCATTTGGGACCAAATGACAACATTCTAATCTGTGAGGGATCCACTCTGATCACAGGCCTCTTTAACTGCACTCCTATAATCCAAACCAGTGACCAGTCCTCTCTAAACATGTGACTTTGACCTTGTCAGCTCATTGCTCACACTGAGCATGCTCAGATTTGATAAATGTGTGCAGAACGTGAGGCGATAAGATAGGTCAACCCCGGTTCAAATTTCTGGTCAGGCGAACATCGGGATTGTATTACAAAAATACACAGTAATTCCCTACGACAGGTAAATCAACACAAACATGACATCACTTAATGTACTTGCTACTTCAGCAAAACACCAAGATTAATTTCCTGTATTGCTGCCAGTCCCATTGTCCTGTCCTGTTATTCCCTGTGGTGTTTGTAGGGAGGCGCTGGCTCACCATTATAGGTGACCCCCAGCTTCGTAAAACACATGACGAGGTGGAAGTCCGTCTCGTTTGCGGGGACAAACTTGGAGCAGACCGGACACCTGAAACCTGTAAAAAGTGGAGTGGGAGACACTTGAAAATTATGGGAACATCACACACACAAACACATTTGTGTCAAGCTCGACGTGTCCACTTTGCATCCCACATGCAGCACTGCTCTGGAAGTCCAATTCAGGCCCCTTACTGGCCATAACTGAACCTAAATCAACTGCGTAAAATTTTTGCATTTATTTCACATGTCCTTGTACATTATTACAGGTGATAACTTGACCTGCTGTAGTCACCACAGAGGCTCTCACACTGTTCACGGTATCTGTGGCAGACAAATTCACGTTTCGTTTTCCCAGTAAGAGAGGGGCTTAGTCAGAGATCTTGCCTTTCCAGATTCTTAGACTGTGAACACACATCCGCACATCTTTGTGGGGACTTTCCATTGAGTCTTATCTTAATGCAAATAATAATTCCTTCTCATACATGAAACACAGCCAAAAATAACACAATGTGGGGGACATTCAGGAGGGGGTTTCCAAAGATAAGACCAAACATGAACATGATGAGATGAGGTGAAGGTTCTAAAAGGTGCAGCTCTGGTTACCCAGTCATTACCCAGAGTATTGTTTGGACCAAGGGTAGGCAACCCTGTTCCTGGGGTCCTGGTATCGGGCAGCTTTTCTGTCTTACCTGGTCTCTAGTGAACCACATCTGATGTCAGGCAGATAAACTTGTCAGGTAGGATAGAAAACCTGCTAGATACCAGCCACTCCAGCATCAGAGATGCCTACCCCCGATGAAGATCGTTGTCAGGTGGCATCAAAGCTTTGCCCCCCCGCAACAAACCTCCTAAGTTTAATGCATGAGATGGAGCATGACCCCCCCTCCACCGTGACACCCCCTAAGTGTGACCAGAATTAACCTCTTTCTTCTGAATCCATCCTCGAAGGAGAAATCACAGAGGTGATGCAGAATCAATACCAAATCCGCCCCACGATTTCCCCAGCTCAGCAAGTCCGATTCGGCCCATCTAAAACCACCAGAACTGCCAGACACATAAAAAGCAGCGTAACCCGAAGCCGCCGACCGGCACCGTGGCTCATAACTGTATTTAACGCTGTGCGTTTAGCAGCGTAACCCAAGCCTGGATGCCTCACATTTACCGTAACCCGAGCGCCAACCTCCGCGGCTTCTGTAAACGACTCTAGAGAATGGACGTCTGTAGAGCAAACCGACACCATCTAATGAGAACGCAGGATCTGTCAGGGACGTCTCTTTACCCGTGAAAGTGCTGCTTCACGACATGGGGGGGGGGGGGGAGGGGTAACTGATAGCATCGGCCTTGTTAGACGGGACACAGAAATGTTAATGCTCTGAAAGACCACCTGCTTTGTGCCGTGTGGGACATGGACACAGGGCTGTATGGTCACACGGTCTTGAACTTCTGAGGTGACACTGGGACACCGGATAGGTTCTCAGGTACAAATCAGTCCCACACCCTGATTACTGGTATTCTTGGGATAATGCTGTGCAATTCCGGCAAGTTAAAAGCCTTTGACCAGCCAAAACACAAAACATTAGCAGCTACTGGTAGGGCTATTCCATCACAGCAAAAATCACAATCACGATTATTTAGTTCAATATTAAGATCACAATTACACGATTTCTCATTGACTTCAGAAATATCATGCATTTACTGACCTTTAAAAAAGATTTTTTTTCCTTGAACTCTAAATGTAATTCAACTAAGAAATAAAAAAAGGACCTGGAATTAGCGTACTGGATTAATAACAAAACAAAATGAGAGCATCATTGCCAATCGAATTGCAGCATGACAATAATTTTATCTCAATTATTTTGCCTTGATAATTGTTGGAAGCCAAAATTGCAACTGAAATTATAATTCGATGAATTGCCCAGCCTGAACTGGGAATTCATGGATAATAGCTAACAATCAGATGACGCACAGCAGATCATTCTGTTTAAAGGGGCGGCAGTACAGCCGATAACCCATGTCAAAAAGACCACAGGACTTTGTGTTCTGACCAAACATCTGCCTCCAGCTTCATCTAAATAAGTATCTTAAATGGCAACCGGCTTAGAGGGAACCCCCACCCCACGCTGGGATCAACTCATCGCGGCTGATTGGATGAAACCATGGGAACCGATGCAGTGATGTTCGTCCGATGCCATCCTGGGAGAGGCATGATGCGTCGTGACTGAGGAAAGGTGGCACAGAGCTTGGAAATTCAGTTAAGGTGAGGATGGGGGGGCCTTTTAAGAGCTTTGCGGGTATTGAAAAGGCAAGAAGTAGAATTCCACAAAATCCCTTGGCAATCAATTACTACTGAAAAAATGCTGCTTTACAAGGCAGGACCTAGTACACCTTAAGAATAATAGAACACAATAGTGATACTTTATACTGCGCACTTATTAATATACTTATTAATTTAAGTAAATTCTCTTCTCGACCTATCCCATCTTCTGCGCCATGGGTCATACAGACACATATAGAGGTGAGAACAGGCTTGGGAGTCACAGTGCAGAGTCAGCCAGCGTGCCAGACGCCTGGAAGTGGGGCCTAAGAGACTTGTTAAGGGGCCCACAGACATGACTATTCTGGGATTCAAACCAGCGACCTTCCAGTCATAGGCACAGAGGATCACTCTGCTGAGTCACTTACTGCCCCCAAGACCTAGAACTGGGTTCTGCACATTTTTGGGTTTCCAGTATTTAACACACTTGATTCAACTTCTCTGTTAATCACCACCCATTTCTTCAGCTGAATCAGGTTTGGTGGAACAGGGAGAACTAAGTTGTTCAAGTCTGGGGTCCCCAGGACTGGAGTTTGGAGATCCCTAACCTAGAACATAGAAACTACTCCAATTGAGTAAGGCAGGGGTCTACAACTCCAGTCCTGGAGAGCTACTATCCAGTAAGTTTTCTATCCTACTTGGCTTCTGATGAGCCACACCTGCTCCTGGTATTTACCTGAGAACTAGTGTGGCTCATCAGAAGCCAGGTGGGATAAAAAAAACCTACTGGATAGTAGCTCTTCAGGACCGAAGTTGGAGACCCCTGGAGTAAGATCACCTCACAGATAGCTTAGTAAACATCTCACAAACAGCTGAGTGGCTTTGGGTCCATCCACTGACTTCAGCTTGTCTAGATTCATGGAAGCCTTTTGACCGGCAAACAAGATCACCTACAAGAATCTTGGCTTTTGCAAAGGATAGTTTCTCACACAGAAAGAGTCAGAAATTGGCTTATAACTGTAACTGTTCTTATTTAAGAGGCATTGTCTTTGTCAAGGTTGAGAGTGTGTGGCTTCCTTCATCGTGCATGCACTACTGTCCACTGGCACTAGCATTCATTAATCAAATGCTCTAGACCATGGAGACTCACAGGTTCAGAACATAATAGGAGTAGAGTTGACCCTCAATTTAGCCTATGGTCCTTCACAGCCTGGTGGTCATGGTATGTGTGATGTTGCTTCCAGCAAATCACACTCCTTATCACACAAAAAAAGCCAAGTTTATCTTACGAAACACACCACCCAGGATGACTGAAGCCGTCAGCTTAGGGTCAACCACGGTCAACATGTCAGATTTCTATGAAGTCACTATAACCTTATTTTACCGGTCACAGCTGATGTCTACAGCAAATACGTGGAAACCTTGGTGAAATCCATAAACGCACAGCTGCAAAGTCACGCCGTTACGGACCACAGGAGCATAAAAACCACATGATATTACGAAAAAGGCAGACACTTATTAACTAGAACGGCCTGCAAAGTGAACGAGCAGGAAGAAAATTAGGGGTTTCTCTAAAATTAGGGGGTTTCTCTAAGAAAAGGCTAGATGATCACTGAGGTTCTCTGAAGAACTATGAACATCCCCTCAAAGACAACGCTGCATCTGACACCAGGGGGTGTCTAATAATACAAAAAATGCCCCTCAGAGCTGTAGAACTGAAGAACGCCAGGATAAAGGATCATGGGAAGATGGTGGTCCCACGACACTGGCTTCATCGTCTAGTTCTGGGATTGTTTCAGTGTAGGATCAAGGAGTCACCTTGTTCAATGCTCTTGCAGTGCTGTCCTTACCGTTAGAAAGCCAGTTTAAGGCATGTGACACGCTCTGGGGGCTCTTGACTGGCTGCGAATCATGCTGCGGTGACAGGAGCGCCCGTCAGCAATGTTTACAACAGATGCAAAGCGCACATTTTCACACAATGGCTGACTTTCGTTTTTTTTTTCTTTTCTTTTTGGGGGGGGTGGGGCAGTTCTGGTCATTGAACCTGCTGATGACTTTAATCTGGGTGAAAAGTGAAGCTGAACTAGCGCAGCTCTCCAAAGAAAAGCCATGTCCATGTGACAGAAAAAAAATAAAATAAAACACGGGGATACAATGGAGAAGATCAAAGCGAGGCATTGTGGTGCACCTGACGTGTGAATAGATGGGGTGTGGTCCAGCATCTGGCAGGCCTGACTACACGATACACCGATCAGGTCTCACCCCAGCCTGGGAGGCTGGGCTGCTCCTTCAGCACGATCCTCATCAGCCTCGCTGGACCTCCCACATCAGCCCAGTGCACCTGGCCTGTTTCTTCACCTTACAGACCTCTTGGTTGACCCCACCCTGCCTTGCCCCCTACAGGTAGTTAAGCCACCCATAATGCACTGCTCCACCTCCCACCACAGGGAGTCCCCACAAACAGCACGAGACATTAGAAGAGACTCGCCGAGCACCACGGCGGTTATCAGAAGGACAACAGGAAAATGAGGGAAAACTCCAACCCTCTACCCACCCCTAGGTCTAATGGGATTAAAGGTTTATTCTTGATGTTAATAAAATAAAAATCATGGCCATCAGGCAGCCGTGTCGCCGCCCTCCTGCTCCCATCTCCACCGCAATGTGCGCCATCACGACCGCAGGGGCTACACGGTGGCCTGAATTTCCACGGCAACAGCTCCTGCCACAAGCTATACTGTTAGCATATCCAAACCGCGATAACAAGCCCCAAGTATCGGGAAAATGAGCAGAACGTGCAATAAGGCCCGCCAGATTGGAGACAGGCCCTAAAGGCGAAAAGTAAAGACAAGGTGGGAAATATACTGACTCAGCATCAATAAAGCTTAACACACTCTAATAATCAAAGTCTAGTTCCCCAATTACGGTACACAGATCTGAGCTCAGCACATTAATAAAAATGACCAAACGTGGCTCAATCACTGTTACAATGAGTTTAATAATTTACCATTCTGACTATTAGAAGCAAGGTGGACAGCCCAAGTACAGACAAAGTCAACAACACAACCATTTAAGGGATGGATTCTGGGTGCGTCTGGATAAACAGTGGTCCTCTGTGTTGCCTAAAGGTGAATAGCTGTCCTTTGTTTAGTCAGGGAATAAAGTCAAATTAATTTGCAGGCTACACATCCCAGAAAGGCTGTATTTAACAAGAATGGAAAGACTGTGTACTTGAAAGTTTTGGCAGGTCTGTTGATACATAAAACACAAAACTTGCTACTGGAAAACTTTCACAGCCGTGGCTATTAATTACAACGTAAACACTCTCCAGCGGGCTCAACCAAAGTCCTTCTGCACAGTTTCTCATTTTGCCGTTTTCTTGGTTTTGAAGTCTGAACCAAGAATGGGTTCAAATCCAACAGCATATCCAGGTAAAATTAAGTAATGTCACAACCAATTAACACTGCATTTCTACAGTGCCTTTGTCTTGCAACCACATCTTGTTAACGTGCACAACTTCTAATCTCATTATGTTTCATTTGAAGTAAGGGGGTTACCCCATAAATACTGACGTCACCCGTGTCTGACGTCATTTCTTACCTTCGAAGACGTGAGGCGAAAGGTGCGCAGGCAGCGAGCCAATCAGGAAACGCGGCGCTCGGGGGGCGTCGCTCTCCTCGGAGGTACCGGTGCTGTTCGACTCCCGACGCCTGGCGATATTCAGGCCGTCTGGATGCACAGATTGAGGTCGAAACCCAGATCCCCCTATGGCGTTGGCCACGGATCCAGGTGCAGAGGCGACCATCGGGGTGCTGTGCGTTGCAGCGCCGTACGCCTGGTATCTCATAGCCAGAGCCCTGCCGCTGCTGTTACTAGAAGCACTGGGGGCGCTTGAAGGCATATCTGAACTAGAGTATGCTCGGGTCCTGCCATTCGCAGCTGGAATACTCTGCTTTGTCCCCATCTTTGTTACACCTGATACCAGCTTTAGCGAATCGGCAGCTAATCAGTCATACGAAATATTTTGCGTTTAAGGCACAAGGTGCATAATGGACAGAACAACAACGCGTTACAAAATAAAAACGATAGTCTACACTAATTAATCGCACATAATTAACCGACCGATATCAGACAATCATCGGTGACAGAATAAACAACAAATGAAAAAATAAGTTAGTAACGACGATGACGGACAACCAAAAAAATCTTAAAAGCGCTCAAAACTCAGAAGAAGACGGCGATCTCCCAGTGGCACTTGTTGAACTCCGGCTCTAAATGGCTAAAATGGTTTCCAGGTGGAATCTGCTTTGCGATCCCAGAAGCCCGTCCACCGCCACAAAGCCGCTTCCTGAAAGCGACAAAGTGAAAGAAGGCCTCCTCATGGGTCTCTTCTGAGCGACTACAGACCTCTAGCAAGGTGGAAACATTGCAGAGCCAGGGAGGGCGGAGGGGAAAGGGGGGAGGAGGAGGAGGAGGAGGAGGGCAAACGGACAAAAACCGGTCGGACCGCCGAGTGAAAATGCGGCCATCCTAAGCTGCTGGCCGGGCTGAAGTGACACGGTGCCTCCCACTCACGACGCGTCAAGCGACGTCAGTGTCACAGCAAGCTGTCAAAAGCAGCCCGAGCCACGCAGACGGGACGGGGCGATCCTGGGGCATATATCAGCTGGCAGGGTTTCGGGGAACGACGTCCTCTTCCTCAAAACACTCGGCAGTTTCTCTTAAGTTATCAGACCGGATATTGTATTGCTAGAAGCGCCTGATGATATGAAGGTTTTCCACTTCAATTTTACGTTCTTGTTTTCTTTTTAAAAGTATTTTCAAAGAAACGATGAGCATATAGACTTGACGTAGCGTAAACGATCATAAGCGGCTGAAATTAAAGTATATTGCGAACAGTATCTTAATGCTAATCATCATTAGCTTCTTATCGTAATGTCGTGGATATAAATTACATTTAAGACTGGAATAAATTTCGCACTTTTAAATTACCGCATATCTGAATAACAAGTTGTGTTTGATGTGTGGAGGTGTGATTTGGTACATCCAGAAAGCACTTTTTAGGGCCTCCCGTATCACATTCTCAAAACAACTAGACTGTTTATTAATGTGCGGCCTATATTTAAAAAAAATTAAAAGGTGCCACCCAGTGCTTCCTGCTATAGGATTGGAAAGGGGGAACACAATGGTCTTCCCATTTATAAATAAGGCCTATTACAGCGCCGACTGAATCTTAACACAACAAAGGAGCGTTGCATTTGAATTTAACGTATTTATTGTTCTCAGTAGTAGGTTATAAAGTAAGGGAAACTGATGGCCTTTTCCACTAATTAGGAACGTTAATTGGAATATACATGATCTTAAAATACATGCTGATTTAGCCAGTGGAGTGACTTACATTATTATTTTAATGTTTAACCCAAATGTGCGTTGTGTTTTATTACATCAGCGTTTGCTTAATTATTTGTTAGCTATCTACTTTGCAAATATAACCGCATATATGGCTGTTCTTGTCCATTGGCACGGAGTCATAGGTTAGGTTCTCTTCCCACAATGTAACAAATGCATACCACATCCTGTTTGCTGCACCAAGGTTGTAAAATATAGATTATAAAATAGAGTAGGTATAGTTTCAAATCGCAAGAAATAGGCATATGTATGATATGCGTCATCATTTGTATTTCAGATAGCCGCTTTTTGCAATTGGAGGCCAACTTTTTAATTTTTTTGGTTTACATTGGCAGAGCAAACGCGAATAAGAACGTCAACTCCAAGTTAAACGTCAGCATCGATTACTTAGTATGTATAGTTGTGAATACTTTAGTGTGCCACGTGGTTTTTAAGGATTATAGTTATTACATCAAGACTCAGCCTAATATTTATATTCAGTTTTTAATATTCGAATACTTCCAAGGATTCAATAGTTTTTCCGAACTGCACTGCGTTCGTCAGACGAAATGCCGACCCCTGCTGTTTTTAGTAGGAACTGCAGATTACTCTAAAGGTGAAAGGTACTAGTTTATCCACGTTCCATCGGCCGGCAAACCCGTCTGCCACAGCCTCAGTACTTCATTTCCCCCATTCACATATACTGCCCTCCAGTAAAATGTTATATCGTACCTGTAAGCGGAAAGAATCTGATATATATATACTTAAGACATGGTACACATTTACTGAATCCCCTACAAAGAGGAATTTGTGCATCTACGCGCATAGTAATCCTGATGATTTTGTATAACTGATTCCATCTTTGTAAGGACACTCAAAGGATGAGGCCAGGGGAGACTGCTGGGGTCCAGGGTAATTAGTTTTGCATGGCACTGACCCAATCAGCAGCCTGTGTCATCAGGCCAGAAAGGGATGCAGAGTTAGCAGAAGGCGAGTCCTGCTGAAGGGACATGGAGAAATCAAATGGCCAAATAATGAGAAAAGTAAAATGAGCAGCTGCAGCAAGAATAAGGCATAAGTCATGCGGATTGCAGTGCTGATTTAATTCAAGCTTCAGCCTAATCAAAGCAAGGAAGTCCTTCTCAAAACACACGCACACACACACACACGCGCACACACAGAAACTGAACATTTTTTTCCAACATGTATTTTAAACTTGAGATTCACACTGTTGTAGAAAACAAAATGCACAAGGAAAAACAAAGAGAGACATCGGAGGAAGCAAACGCAGGTTGAATCGCACAGATGAGCCCAGGTGCTGTTCAGGTTCTCAAAAGCTGCAGGGAGACGCCTAACTGGAGGGCAGGGCCGGCTCCCGAAAAATCCCACGGCAAAAGTCAAAGGAACCAGAGGAGAAATAAAAACGTAGCAGCGGGCAGCAGCTCGGAGAGAAACCGCGGCGGATTTCAGCGGATCTGGTGCGCCTCTGGCGTGCAGTGCAGCGGGCGTGACAGGGAAGACGATCTGAGCTGAGGCGAATGGGGTGGGGTTAGGGTTAGGACCCTAGGACTTTAGCGATAACAAGTGACGAGGTCAGGGAGGTGACACGGCGTCCCAGATAACAAGTGACAGTCTAGTGGCATCGCTCTGCCATCACCGCAACATTCCCCGGAACTTTTCTCAGCAGCTGACGTGTATTTATCATTTGGAAGATTGACTGATGTATGGTGTGACCTAGCAACCTCCTGGAAGAGGAATCTGTCTGCCTCCACAGTGCGTGCCTGTGTGCAATGGCATTCAAGTCGATCAGTGAAGAAAAAAATACTCTGACAAAGTCTTGCTTCTTTTTTTTAAACTGGTTTATCTGTTAAGGCTGAACTCGTGTGTTATATCCTCTCACAGCAGTTCTTCTGTGGCACGTCAAAAGAAAAAAAAACTGACATCATGTCAATGCTGGAGATCGCGTTTTTCTTTGTTATCGACTATTGCAAACCGAATCAGTGCTTCACCCCTGGGTATATTCAGAGGAACAGTGAAGGTGCAGCTCTTTGGTGCTTGAATGTCAGTGACCTGACCTTGGAGGAGTTTTTGAAGATGCGGGGAGGGGTATGGTCCAATATCCACCAAAAACAAAAATGTAGAAGCCTGGGGTATTTCGCTGATTGATAAAATAATAAACCGCAGGGTAACCTATGAATGGAATAACAGAGAGTAATGCAGCGGCAGGGCATTGCCCCCATGAACCGGAATGTTCTGCCATGCCAAATCACAGACAGATGGACCAACCACCAGACCCAGCCTGCACATGAGGAGCAGTTATTCTTGTTTTCTTACAGTTTTATGGTAGCCGGCTGGATATTTTACTGATTTCTAATGGTAGCCTTTTGGTTACATCTGCATTCTTAACCTCAATGCCATCTGCTGTTGTTCCTGGTCATTCCCACAACTCACTAACCTGCCAGCATGTTAGATTTACTCCTCCCGTACACCCAGTGCTGAGTGGCAGGCTCTCAGCCTGCAGATGGAGTCAAAGGTCAGATTTCAGGCCCACTTATGTAGCTGCCGGACTCCAAGGGCCGGTTCCCATCTGCTGAGGACGTGCAACGGAGCAAGCGGCAGTTGTGATATAATTTTCATTGGAAAAGCCAAGCACCGCATTTGAGGGATGACATTTGAAATGATGTGGATGGTCCGTTCTGTAATGTCAGTGTTCCTCGATCGCTAATTAGCCAGGGGAAAAGGTTAAGCAGGAAGTCAGAAAGGAGATCAGACTAAAGATTGTATATGAACATCTTTTCTACCCTCCTTGGACAGACTGAAAACAATCACTCCTAGTGGATCTTAAGAAAGGCTCAAGGATTCCTCGTTAAGGGATTAAAACTCCCATATGGCTGCAAACTAAAATAGAATGATTGTAACTCCAACACCATACACCTGTCCATGTCCTTGCGTACTCTAAGCGTAAAATGCATGATTAATTTTAGTAAAATAATGATTCTCAATTTAACATCCATGTCACACTTCATAAACCTAAGACACGTTGCTCTACAGCGCCACCTCAGGCCTGGCATGAAAGTAGAAGGTGGCCAGGCATAGTGGAGCAAGAAGTATGAATGTCCAGGAATGCGGACAGTCTTGTACTGAGGCGTGCTGTGGCGCATCAGCATCTGCAGGAGGTGGGAACCAGCCCTAAGGGTTGATTGCAGGGGAGTTTGTGCAGAAGCATGACACTGATCCATGCATCCAGGACCAACCCCCCCCCGCCCCCCCCCGCACCCCAGCCCCGGCGGGTCTCTCATTACAAAGTCAAATGACAGTAACCTCTACAGATCGCTTTCTGCTCTCAGACTGATTAAAATTCTGATAGCAAGTGCTCTGAATCTGGAGTTTTTGATCATGAGTCAAAAGAATGGCGAAATGAGATGAAAGCGGAGCGAGAAGCACAGCTGGACAATTCCTGAATCTTCCTGAAGGGGGCCACGGCGCTCACCTCTGGGCTCGACGAGCATCCACCGGTACAGATACACTGGCGGAAGTCCCAGGCGTGGGCTCCTCAAAGTGACGAGTCACTAACTGAATGACCAAATAAATATCTTCTACCCTCCACCTGCCCCAAAGGATGGGTGCCCAAGATGGACGCCTGAATCTAGGCGGGAGGTCCCCTGGTGGCAGGGCATCAGAAAAGCCACGGCGCTGTGGAGAGGAGCTCCTGACCGCTACATCTACAAAGCAGAACAGGAAGTGATGCAGAGGGGGAACTGGAAGGATGCCATTATTACCCAGCATGCATCTCTCTGCAGGTAACAAAAGGCCAGCAGCCACTGAATAATATCTTAGTTATTCAGTTTCTAGACATATTATTTAATTCAATACAACTCAAAGTGTTTTTCAGCTGTTCGGTTCGACAAGCCCAGCCAGACAAACTGAATGCCGCAAAATCACGTTCCAGGACTCGGCTGTTCACACCCAAAGAGCTGAATGTTCTAGAACCAGAACAAACAGCTGAATGGGTCTGTGAGTCACATGCAGGACAAGCACCAATCATCCGTCGGCCTCTGCCAGTACCACAACATTTGACCAGTTAATGGGAATAAAGGGAGCTGCATCCATTGTTCCTCCGAAATCCCAGCAAAGGACAGAGTGAAACATACATGGAGTGAACAACTCAAAGAACTGAGCATATTAGGGACTTTGGGTCTGTTTTATGTCTGTATGGGTGTGGATGTGAGT
>JAABNX020000053.1:3407594-3421337 GCA_015163995.2 Mormyrus lacerda | reverse complement strand
AGTACTCAACTGGTTGGTTGAAACAAAATCCTGGTTTGGATTTTTACTTTCTGGACCTGAAATGTCCACCTCTGTCTGTATTACCTCTGACTCTGAATTACCTCTGTTTATTCAGCGTAGCCACTTTCTACGTGTTTGACCTCTGTGCTCACCATCTGCATAGTAACATGCTTGATCATTACAGATTACAAGCAAAACTGATATTTTAAGATTTGTAATATCTCATGCTGTGTGTGTGATTGCCTTGATCATATCTATATTTTACATATTTCCAATAAATCAGTTAGCATAATGACAGAGCACCGCCTGCATACTTTTCTGCTTCGCTGGATGAGCTCCAGTTGAATCGGTTGATATTAAAGCAAAGAAACACACAACAACAGACACAGATCATCTATGCATGTGCATAATTAGTAAGTCCAGTAAAAGTTGCGCAGTATGACATTGTGTCTTGCGTCAGACATTAAAAATATTACATAATACACAAAAAAAAACTATAAAACTTATTTTACTAATAAAGAAATCAGAAACAGAATACAGTTTATTCCCAAAGTACTTTGCCATGACCACATGCTGTTAAGGGTCTACCCCTGTTCTTTCTCTATGCTGCCTCAGACAGGCTCCCCTTCGCCTCCTTGGGGTGTTGATGCCGTTTACAGAAAAACATCACATTAGCTATAGTTCAGTAGAACAGGCCGAATGGCCAAGTAATGTGAGTACAGACCCCTCCCATATGCAATCATTTTATGTGAAGACAACCATAAGCAACAAACACTAGGGGGCAGTGAAGACAAATTAATTCCCTCTCAAGAGCCTTTCAATGTGATTAAGAAAAGCCATTCAGATCGGCGGTGGAATCGAATCCTTTTGGGTGAAATGGCCGGTTCTTGACGTGAAATGTCATACCTTTACACAGCAGCTGGACTTTTTAGTACTCGGTATTTGGTCTGCCCTGAAAACACAGAGCTCCTTTAAACTCATTTAAACAGATACATGTGATTTATTTCGCAAAGTGTAATTTACATTATAGTAATTAAAACCGTGTGTGTATGTAAACGGCAGTATTATAGCTATGGATAGGAGTAATAATATATCAAGCGTTACGAAGGGCAACTCTGGGCTTTTCTCCCAGCGGTGAATTCATCACAGGCTATATCAAACACATTATATAGTAAATACATTTACTATGCATTATTATTACACATATTATTACACATAAATATAAAGACTAACATAAGCCACAATTTCAAATATAGCTTTGAAATATGATTCAATTTTATTGAACTTAATGTGTTCAAATAGCATTTTCATCTGACCAGTAGGGGGTGCAATTGCGCCCCCTGCACCGCGGATAAGAAGACAGGTCCATAAACATACACAAATATTGGGTTCGAGTGTAGTTACAAGGGCTGCTGCAAGCTAACCTTTGTTAATGTGAGTGAAAATCATCTATCATCTTGCAACGTAATCCACTGCGGGGTCAAGATGAGCCTGTAGTCTATCCCAGATGACACAAAGCAGGGGCTCCCTGTGCAGAATGCCAGCTCATCACAAGAGATATCCTGGTGATACCCTAGCCCTATTTAACACTGATTTGATTTTAAGCTTAATAACATCTACATTTCATTTATTTAGAAGATACTTTTGTCCAAAGCAACGTGCAAGTGAGTCAAATAGCGCATTAGAAAGATGCAGATTGCTATGACTGCAATACACAAGAACAAGGTGACACAGAACACATTGGGAACGACCAAATCCAGCCAGCTAGAGGGCGAAAGCGACTTTCTAATGGCAGAGATGACTATCATTTTATCCGGCAGTTTCCCATGAATTGAAGGATGACATTAAGCGACCTTTAAAAGGAATCTGAATCATTAAGTGCAGGTGTGACGCAGGACTGAAGTCACATAAAGCAAAAATGAAACCTTCGATTAATGAGAAGCAGGGAAGAACCAGGCTGCAGTTTGCAAAAAAATATACTGGTTTCGATCAATAAAACATAACCCAGTTAGTCACAATAATAGGCAATAATTGCCTGTATTTTTTGAAAGATGAAACAAATATATCTGTGGTCTTGTAAGACAAAAATGCATGACGAACTAGTAAAGAGGAATCACTGTTTCTTAATATAACATCTTGGTTTTGATAGAAACCATTGAGTTGCATGGTTCCAGATGTAATTAGCAACCACGCTTTTGGGAAACGAACCCCCACTCTGCCTTAATTTTTTGATTTTGCGCCACAACTTTGCTAGTTCTGTTTTTATATGATCAGAGAACATGTAAGTTGCATCATCTATGTGAATTATACTAGTGTTCTTAGTGCAAAAGTTACTTTAATCTTAGTGCGAAAGTTACTTTAACGTAAAATCTATCTTCAGCAAATACAGCTATTTTATGACATGTATTTTGAGAAACATAATTCAAATAAAATGCTTGGTTTGTAGTCTTGATGTTGTCAATGAAGGTAGTGAAAAATGCTACAAAACAACCTGGTTAGCAAGAGTTCGCATTTTTTTTTTCCATTTTTGTTAGAATGCTTCATGACTCTGTCACGCCCACACAGGTGGGGCAGGACAGGTGTGCCTTGTCAAAGAGCAATTAAGGGCTCTTTATAAGCTAAACAGAAACAACGCAGCTTTGTGAATGATTGCACTCATGTTATGTGGCCATATCAAGCATTCTCTGTCTGCTGTCAGCCCCACTACCCGTACCCTGTCTGTCTGCCTGCCTGCCTGCCTGCCTGCCTGCCTAGTGCGTTTGCCTTACCAGTCCAGCTCCCGATCCTGACCTACCTGTCCTGCTGTGTTCGGCTCCTCCAGTCTCCACCTCCTTGTGTTGTCCTGTCCTGTGATACGTCGTCTGACGGATCTCCCCAGTACCGACCCCAGCTTACGGAAAACGACCACGACTACTACCTAGGGACCCGTCTCCAGCCGACCGACCTCTCTTCACGAGCGGACCAGCTGCTCTCTGCCCCCCACCTGGCTAACCGAGTTTTCTTGTGCTCTCTCCAGCTCGCTCCTAATAAAACCCTGTGTTCCCCGCATCTCTGGTTCCCTGTCCTCCCTTGAGCACTGTGACAGACTCAGACACTCCAGTTGTGTCTGACACTCCAGAAGTGACCCTTGTTCTTTTTATTGTAAAGCTCTAATATATATTTAGTTTCTAGCTATTTGTTTAAAAAGTAGACTGTTCAATGTTTCTTTTTTGGCTTTTTTACTGTATGTGTCTCCAATTGCTGATTCCAGAGGGTTAAGCACTAAAAATATATATCATTCATAGGCATACATATAAATTGAGAAATGAGTGGAACTAAAAATTGTGCTGAGGTCTCTTCATTCTTTCCAGATCAGTAAGTGCAAGTGCAGCAGTAAATGTTAGTTGTAGCTGCAAGTTATGTAGGTAACACTTTAAATCATACATTGCATAAGTAGGTAAATCTGTTTACTACGCACTGGCGGATTTAGACACGGCTGGCGAGGGGTGACTGCACAAATATTATTCGGTATGGTGACATTTGCACAATCGGCATTCTATCGCTCATTTGCACATCACCTCGGCATTCTATCACTCATTAGCACATCACCTCGGCATTCTATCGCTCATTAGCACATCACCTAGGCATTCGATCGCTCGTTTGCACATCACCTCGGCATTCTATCGCTCGTTTGCACATCACCTCGGCGATATTACGTGGATCGATTAACCCTGCAGAAGTGGGCAACCTAATCCTAGTGTTTGTAAGCTGGACTGGCTGCCAGTGAGAAGTACGAGAAGGGGATAGTGGCGTGGGTGTAAATTATGGGGGGGGGGGGGAGGGTAGGAGGGTGTAACCTCCCCAATAAGCAAAACCAGCCAACACAACCCCTGGACCCCTTTATATGGGTGGAGACCTCAACCCCCCCCCCCCAATGCTCAACCCAAAGTTATGTCCTTGGCTAAGTTTGTTGACCTTTGTTTGCCCCGCAGGAAGTTTGGGAAGCCGGGAACTCTACCAAATGGTGCACCTATTGCTGTATTTACTAATACAGTTAGTAAAATCAGCAAAAAATGTTATTGTCCTTTATTTGTATTGCTCTACGTCTTAATAAAAATTTAATTTAGCGCCAAATGGTGCTTTTTTGTTTGGTGGGGGGGAGTTTTATTTATATAGTGCCTTTCTCACACTCAGGGACACTACAATACAGACATATACAACACAATGAAGTTACAGCAACAGCAAAACACTGCCACTGTGTAATATTTTGCAGGAAAAAAAATTCTTGCTACACAAGTTCAGAAATAATATAAACCTTTAAGCTTAAAGTGATACTTTACTGCTCTGTATGTCAGTGCTTTAATAAATAGATGCGTGTGTTCCTGTGTGTTACATTTACATATGGACAGGATATGTCAGCTGTCGTTATGTTTGTGCTGACACACCCAGCGCAGGTATATTTGTGTTAACAGGCGTTTCTCCAAAGGCCCAGAAAATGATGGCTGTTTAATGGAATAACTTTCTGATTAATAATTCAAAAACAATGTTTCATTCAGAAATGATTACAGCAACAAGGCTTTTACCTTTAATTTTGCCTTTGAGACCACTATCAGGATGGAAGCGAGGAAATGCTCTTTGACGCAATGCTTGCATCGCATTGACGTAAGCTACTTAATGAAGCGTTAAAAATATAATGCGTTCTCATTTCAGAACTTGAGCCGTGAGACGCTTTGTATTGATATTCAGGGCTGTTATTCTGGGATGGATGTGGATACCATCGCTGTCAGAAAAATGACAAAAACCATTGCCTTTTAAAATACACCACCTCCCCTCACCGTCTCCCTAAATTCTGTGTGACCGTCACTCACATAAAGGTAAATCTACATCTGTAGGAGCTTTACCCTGTGGTTCAGTTTGCATTGACTAAGGACACTTTGCTGCCAGCAATTGCATCGATTTTACACTTAATTAAAACATCACTTCTGTACATTGCATAAATTGTATCTACACCACATTTTCAATTTTCATACTAAATCCTCTGCAATCCATTTGAGTATGTTTACACCTGCGTTGAGTGTGTATAATCGTATGTGTATTATTATTATTTTCATTTTGTATGTTTTTACTTGACTATAGTGCTCTTAAACGAGCTTCCGCCGCTCCGTGAACAGTCACAATAAAAATTCAATTCTACTCTATTCTATTTCAGGCGTACTCAACAGGTGGATTCCAACGATACTACAAAGAACAAATCACGAGGTCACCAATTAATATGTGCAGCATGCAGACATAGCATTAGAATGCCGAAGAGGCCTAGTGATCATGATGTGACTGCTGGTGCTACATATGGTGGATCTTGACACGGTTCTGGAGGCAAAACTGGGTCCTAGTACCTGGCACTAGCTAGGCATTCCTAATAAAGTGGCCACTAAGTGAACGTTTAGGTATTTTAAAGAAATGATTCAACACTGTGTTTTGGGTACAAAGTCATGCCATCTGGTAGCTTGAATCACCTGACTGGGGCATGTTTGGCTGGAGTTTTCGGTGCTCAGCTTCCTGACATCATCAACTGGGCCAAGTTTAGGTCGGAACTCTCATTTGCTGTATCTGATCACTGACTCGGATGCAAGACAAAATGTGGAGCGACATTTCTGAAGCTGAAGACATCAGTTTAAGGTGCCATTAGAGGTCATTGTCAACACACCGCAACGAAATATGTCTTCTGCATTTAACCCTTTCATGACATAGCAGGGGCAGCTAATTCAGTGCCCGGGGACGGTACCTTACTTAGGGTACTTCAATGGTGACATGCTGGTGGGGGATTCGAACCTGCAATCCTTCAATTTCAAGTGCACTTCCCTAACCATCAAGCCACCACTGCACACATTCAAGCATCGCATCAAGTATAGGCTGTCAGAATTTTCCGAGAGGGATCCTCACTTTAAGCTGCTTTAGTGAGATTGTGTAGCAAAGCTTAGCTGGACAGTAGGGAAAAAGCCACAGCGGAACGAAAATCCACGGCAAAAGTAGCCAAAAGGCACAAATTCTTGTTTCCGGCAGTGAAGGGTCCTGAAGACTCTGCGGTCCCTTAATCATCTCAGAAGTTCAGATAAATAACAATAAAATCAGAGATATCCTGAATGTTAATTTTCATCTGAAGGAGTCTCAGAATCACAGTCTTTCCAGGCTGTTACTGCTCCCATTCAGTAGTGGTCACTGAATTTTGAACTCATGTAATTAGACGTTATGGCTCTCAGAAACACATAAAATTTGTTAACCACTCATGCTAATGCAGTCTAATTATAGTTAATCTGTTAATTATTAAAAGTATTACTATTTTATTCATGTTAAGGCTGCAAACAAGCAAAGCTCTTAACTGAGCAGCCAAACCATTAACTCTGGGTGTGATAACACATAGTGACTAGGGCAGCATTGTACACTGTGTGTTAACTGGACCGGTTTCAATTTTTTTTTCCGGATATAGTTATGAAATTATGCAGTTAGTAAATGTAGTCTTACCACACTGAAAGTTACATTGGATTGGCAACTTTTTCATTAGGAAGTTTGTTCTTTCGCATGCAATCATCTGAACTACGCCACTGACCTGCCAGTTATGTAATGGCTTATAGTTCAACAGTTTACTGTGGGAATATTCCACATTTTGCGATGAAATACATCAGTATTCAGAGCTGTCTTATACTACTATTATATATTACTGATCAGCCGTAACATTAAAACCACTGACAGGTGAAGTGCATATCTGGTTCCATTATACATTAGGCCCGTGAAGATGTGTTGGAAGCAGGAAAAATGGACAAGCATAAGGACCTGAGGGACTTTGACAGGGGCCATACTGTGATGGCTAGACGACTGGGTCAGAGAATCTCCTAAATGGCAGGTTTGTGGGATGTTCCCGGTATGCAGTGGTGCCTACCAAAATTGGTCTAAGGAAGGCCAAGGTAAACCGGTGATGGGGTCATGGACACCCAAGGATCAAGGAAGAATGGAAGAAGGTGGCCTGGTCTGATGAGTCACGTTTCCTATTACATCCCGTGGACAGCCGGGTGTGTGGCGTTGTTTACCTGGGGAAGAGATGGCACCAGGATGCACTATGGGAAGAAGGCAAACCGGAGGAGGCGGAGTGATGCTCTGGGCGAGGTTCTGCTGGGAAACCTTGGTCCTGTCATTCATGTGGATATTACATGTACCACCTACCTAAACATCGTTGCAGGCAATGCGATTTTCCAATGGCAGTGGCCTCTTTCTGCAGGATGGCGTGAACTGCCACGCTGCAAAAGTATTCTGGAATGGTGAAGGTACGTAAAAAGAAGTGTTCACTTGCCCTCCAAATTCCCCAGGTCTCAAACCCACTGAGCATATGTGACATGTGCTGTCTAAAGTTTAACGTTATAGCTGATCAGTGTATATACATCTTTAAAAAGACCTCAGAAACCATGTTAATGAGTCACTGAATATTCATTTCACAACTCAAAACAATGATTAGAGCTAAAATTAGAATCTGTTGACAAACTTGGCACAACTGTGTGCTGAGTGTGGGGAGGTAGATGGAGAATGAGGAAACAAAAAAGTGTAATGGATGTGATTTGGATGGATGGGTGGATGGATGGATGGATGGACTTTCAGTGGATACAATGATTATGATGATCTTTAGGTCTCACAACAAAACAGGTCACAGCGGGAAATTTATGTATCCAATAACCTATCCAGTATGTATTATGCTTATTTCAGGCAACCTCTGATGACCTTCAAGTTCCTGAAATAGGTGTCAGCCTTCTTATTGGCGCCAACGCTTTGGTAATATTCTGGTAAACCAGATTTTACAAATGACTTGTCCTCTCCAGGTCAAAAAACCTGTGTTAGATGCCTGTCAGGTGCTTGTGGGCCCTTAGATGGACAGACAGTCCTCAGTCCACGGTGTCCACGGTGTCTCCTGCCGTGGTCCTGTGTTTCCTGGAATGGGCTTCTGGCTACTCTCAACCCTATACTCAACAAAAAGTTATAGGGAATGAATGATTGGATGACTTCACTTTATGAACTTGTATTACCTTGAGAAAATAGTAGCTATGCCCATTGTTATAATTACAAATAAATGTCATTATTAAAAAAGCATTAATTACCGCTTAGCTAGAGATAAGTCATAATGCAAACTAGAGGCGGTGCACCTTCCTCGTGACCCCTGATTAGACCGTACATATAAGAAGTCCAAGAAACACGCCTGCTGTGGTGAGATTGATTGTCCATCTGTAATAATTCGGGGTTCCACCAAAGTGCTGAAATTGTTATTTAAAGTCTACGCAAAATTTTACATCTGGGATTTTGTTGATCATTTTGGGCCACAGGGACAGTGACTCACAATGCGGCGATATCCATTCATTTGTTTGGGGAGTATTCTCTGTTTTGTTTTTGCCATTTCAGGTAAGCAGTTGTTGGTATTTCAAGCTCCACCGTTTGATGTTTGATGCTCTATTACCAACATGTGAAACTGGTGTGTAGAGAATCCAGAACTGCTTATGGACGTTTGGTAAATTGATGATGACCTTATATTTAAAATACATTCCAGCTCTCAGCAACAACTCAAATATAAATGAAATATAGCTCTTCAATAAGGTTAAGATCTTTGCAAAAATCTCCAACAATTGAGCTATTGGTAAATAGAAAAGAGATTTCTTTGACGTACAGATGACTTTGCTGACATTTGCACTGACTGGATCTGATGATAATGTAATGTTTTTTTTTAACTTTATTACTTAAAAGTAACAAAAATATTTTTACTAACTTTTTCTTTGGGATATTAGCTCCTGATTCTGCTGGAATCTGTTTAATTCAGCTTGTTCTCCAGTATTGCTCTATGACTTCTTTCAGCACACATGACAATTGCAAACTAGATGTATATTTAGCTAAGGTTAATATTTCTTTATAAACATGTATTTAGACTGATATGCAGATATACAGAGATTCAGTGTTAGAGTGATGATACAGGATAATGATTCAATAAAATCACCCTGCAACTCCCTAAACCACTGGATGATTGATCGACTGACAAAATCAGTAAACGAAACATTCATATTGCAGAAATGACATAATCTATACCTGCACTACAGTATACTATCCACTGCTATACTACTAAAGCAGTACATTGCTCTGTGTTCAGGGTACAAAGTGTTTTGTTTGTGCCTATTTCAAAAGACACTGACTGTGTATGTATATGCTCTCAGTGTGTTGTTCTTTAATTAAGTATTTAAGTAATCATTTAGTTATTCGCATCCTAACAAACTTAGAATGATTTAAATCTATTTTATTTCAATAATATTAATTCATAATGTAACTGGCGTGCTAAATGAACGGTGCTAAATGACAATGTTTTAGAATTCTATGCTTCATTCTTCTACACCATTGAATCTTTCAATAACCTTTCAAACATTAGCTCCAATTCATGCAAATTTGTAACAGTGAATAATTTATGAAAACAGATGACATATAATGAGGTTCAAGAACCTATTTAAGAAATGAATATGAGTGGAAAAAGAGCATGACAGACGTCAAAGTCAGATCTGCACTGATGTAGATCTATGTACTGTGACACCTTTCCATTAAGCCATAATCTACCTTCTGTCAGCAGAGGGTTTCTCAGAACATCATCTTCAAACATCAAGCTTCAGAATTCCCATCCAGATTCAAGAAGATGAAAAATATAGAGCTTTTCTGCTCATTATGAGGATCACCAACCGCATCTACAACCAATCACTTGAAGACCACAACTCAGAGGATTACGTGAAGCTCTCAGATGAAGTTAAAAACTTGGTAAGATCAGTTACAGACATAGATAAATTACAAAATAACACATTCAATCAAATTGTTTTGTGAATAAATATAGCTTGTCTTCTTCAATAGCTTAGAAATGAGCACAATTCCATATTGAAAGTGGCAGTGGTCTGGTCCAAACCAGTAATTGAACACTGGCCTCTTTGTTATGTTTCAGTTCTATGAGATCTTTGGCTGTTCAGGATGCGCCACTGCTGATACTTTCGAAGGCATTACAGACATAGCCTTCAGGTATGTCTGTTATGTCATTATGTCTGTTGCACATTGTGGAGGATGTAGGAACAGGAGTCAGAGCAAACAAAATAGGGATTTATTAAAACAAAAAAAAGGGAACAGACATTAATACAACTGGATTGCAGGGGATCACAAACCAGGAAGAACACAGAAGCAAAAAGAAGAGGCAAGATTAGGATACAATTTCAAAGACAGGACTAAGGAACACAGCACTGGGAAGCACTTTTTATACCAAGACTAATGAGGGAGCAAACAAGAGGCACCTGGAGTGGGTAACATAAGGGTAGGATTGAGAGTGAAGACAAACGCTGAACAGGCATGGCTTGTTAGGGCCACACTAGGGAAAAAACAGGAGGGGCAGGTAGGCGTGACGTGACGATAATATAATGCTATAATTAATTCACTGAATTCTACTTTTGTTCTTATTTTCTATATGCATTTATTATATATCTGCTTAACCTGATCATTGTCTCAAATTATTAATTATTGCTATAAATGGAAGAAAGTCCAATATAGAATTAGAGACAAGAACATCCACACTCTACCCATTGTCGTGCTACATGGACTAATCTGCTGGGTTGGAAATGTATATATTTTTACTAGTAGAAAGTGGGCACTAGCCTGTGTGATCGGAACCGGATAAGGACAAGAAGTAAAATGTGACAAAGTGTAAATATCCAGTAAAATTAAATTTCTTCTCTTTCTTCTGTTTTCAGCTATGGATCAGTGATCGTAGAGTCCACACTGGTGTTCAACACTATGATCCCGATCAATGGCGACATTGTCAAGAACGTGTTTTGTAATGCAATAATGACTGGTTCTCCAAATACCAATCTCATTGTGAATCCTACATATACAAGTAGTAAGACTTCATTTATATTTTGCCCATTTAATATGAATGTATATCTCTCATACTGAGATTAATAGCAGTGAATGACAGAGATGCTATTTGTCTGCATTTTTGTTTCTAACCCTGAACTCTGTTTCCTCTGCATAGACCTGCCAGCTCCAGTTACAGTTCCTGTACCAGTGATGACAACAACTCCACCACCCACTACCACCTCCCTTTCAGTACCTACAATTCACCAGAGTGCAGATAGTACCACCCAGTATTACTCAGATATTTCTTCCAGTACTCGTGATAGTGATCTAAGTAAAGTAACTAGCCCATCACACAATATACCCGATTCTACATACACAAGCACCCCTGAACCTATAACTAACACAGCTACACCTCTGTTAAGCCATGTTACTAATGGACTAAGTAGTTCATCCGCCACTACACCAGAAAATAATAGTGAACTTACACACATCACCGCTCCGTCCAGCCATGTTACTAATAAACCAAATAATTCTGCCCCAACTTTGTCAGAAAATACTGCTGATTCTACAGATACTGAAACTAGTCCTCTGTCAAGTCATGCTACTAATGGAATACAGACCACTACTGAAGAAAGTACTACTGACTTCTCAAAGAATACAAAGAGTCCTCCACTGATCATTGCTAGTCATACAACAAGAGGTTCATCGAAGACAGATTCTAACAGTAGTCCTCCTAAAGCAACAACTAGTATTACAAAGCCTATACATTGGTCAACCACATCAAAATCAGACAGTGCATCTACTCTTTCAGAGACAGTTAATCCACACCATAACACAACTGCCATATCTTTGCATCCATCAAGCCATGCCAATACTCTGCCCAAAGTATCCACAAATGCCACCTCAACCCACAAGCATGGCCATATCAATATATTGTCCACCACAAAGCCCAAAAACGGATCTGCAGTGGCCAGTTCCAGCTATGATGGAGTTCCAGGCTGGGGTATCGCGCTGCTGGTGCTGGCCTCCGTGATCCTGCTTCTCCTCCTCATATTCTTCATCCTCGCGGTGAGTCCTGCCGATTTCATCACCGGGTACTGATTGGCTGTGGCCTGCCTCTGAACGTATCTCACCGTAGCGTGATCCGTCTCCCCAGCTCTGGCGCTGGTGCTGTCACCGGGAGGAGACTGGCCTCATAAATGTGACTGGAAGCTCGAAACCCTACGACAGAGAGCCCAGCGCCCCTGAATTCCAAACAACGGATCCCTATCGAAACATCTATGTAAGACACTCACACTGCTTTAAACCCAGGCTTCTCTGATCTGTGTAGGACCCTGGAAAAGTGTTTTTGGTATTTTACTTATGGTTCCAAAAGCATTTTAATTATCATGTAGGACTTTTTGGATTATGAATGAAACCCTTCATTCAGCCCATCAGATCATTAAATATGTCTGGCCATTAATGAAAATGTTAATGCTGTGGTCAGTGATTAAAAAAAAAAAATCTGTAATTCAAAATTTTAATTGTTATAGGATTAGAATGGTGGCATTTGGATTCAGTCCAACATAACTGCAGGACCATAAAGTTACTTATGATAGTATTTTGATCCCCAAAACCAGATTAATTTAAATTTTGTAGTATTTATTGGCCCGTATTTGTCTGGGTAACTTGCCCCTAATTTTTTAGCTTTGTATAGCCATCTCAGTAATTATCAAAGGGATCATTAATCCAGACTCAGTTAAAAAAAATTTACAGGGAAAGTTCCTCTTGATGCAGTTGCCCCATTTTAATCTATTCCAAATTTCCCTGTAGCCGGAGGAGTTTGAGAAACCCAAGAAAAACCGAACTGGGATGTATGTAGTCAACCCTTGACCACATGCTGGCCGGTAAGAAATCTCTGTTACGTTTGGGTCATTTTGAGTATATTCCAGATCAACAAATGGTATTCAGCATTGCAGAGATGTGTCACTGTGTTTATACAAAACAGCATATATAACTTAGTGACACCTATAAATAGTAATGGTCCTGTGGCTTAAAGAGCAAACAGGGATCAACAATAGTGAGGCTTAACTTCAGCGCCAGCCCCAGAAATGGACAGGAACCGACTCAGATCGTGAGCCGGATCTGCAAAGACCTAAATATCACACAATGCAGCCTAACCTAGATAAATCCTCACCGTATCCATTGTCCTTAAAGCATCTCATTCATGCATCTGTAACTATTTGTCATTCAGTCTTAATCCTTAGCTTGGAAAAGAAATGCTGAAACAGGTCAGAGTGAGAAAACAGCAGCTTCAGTGAACGCTGATATTAACTTCATGGATACTTATGTTCTGTAGGAAAGCATACAGAACAATATTTGGTTATTATAATAAAAATAGTATTGTTTTACATTGCATAACAGCTTTGAATAGACATGCAAATGTGCACTTCCAGCCTTCATCCCACTAATTATCTGGGAATGCAAATGATATGTATCATAATATTATATCAAGTAGTAGAATGAAAGGGATGGGTAGATCTGGTCATTTTAAAAGAAGACCAAATTGAAACTTCTCTCAAAACTCTAGAAACCTCATATTCAGTTAGGAGCAGTTAGGACGGGGTCCAATCATATATTAACATCTTCCAGGCTTCTTGGTTCCATATGATCCTACGATACTGTGCCGATTATGCGTCTGTAGGGTCACTCAAGCCTTGGTACCAGTTGTCCGGATAATGTGTCACTCTGTTTCAGGCACAGACTAATTTTGTATTTGCTTTCTATTTCCCATGCAGACTCAAGTTGTTGAAGATCAAACAGAGCACACAGCACCTCAGTCTCGCCTGAATGATGGGGGGGGGGGGGGGGGGTGGGGGGCCCAGG
>JAABNX020000053.1:3392377-3407249 GCA_015163995.2 Mormyrus lacerda | reverse complement strand
TATATACATGTGTGTGTGATTTTTCTACTGCAAGTCAAAACTCAGTGCATGTATGTTTCTTTTATTTATGACTGGCAAGAGTTTAATAAAGCAGTTTCATAAAGAATACACACCTATAAGATATGTATACATATATATTTTGCATTTCATTTTATATTGTTGCTGTTTTACTACTATGGAAAAAATGCTTTTTTGTGTTCCTGATTTTCGAAAATAAATTATTCCACAAAACAGGGAAAGAGGACATCCATAACATAATAAAACAATTCGGTGAACTCAAATTTTGCGAAGAATTATTTTGTTCGTGCGAAGGAAATCATTTCTATGTTGTTAACATCTTTGCCCATCCCCTTCCACCCCCTCCTAGGCACACTCCCCCCTTTCTAGGGCGGGTTTGCCTACTCATGATAAGCATGTGACGCATTGCAGAACTTAAAAAAGAATGACCACTCCCATAGTGCAGGTCATTATGTAAGTATTTGTGGCCATCAATAAAGTCGCCACCTTACCACAATCAGTGTGTGAAATTTACATTAGTCATGCCTGTGGTCTGCTTAAAATCCAATTTAGGTGGTACACTGTGTAAGCGCAGTAGTTAAATGCCTTTTGTGGGTGGACCAAGAAAATGATCGAAAGGACAAAACAAAGATGGATGATGCAGGACCCAAGTGGCCCGATCGTGCTGGATTTGCTGACACGCCGGGTATTTGGTCACATTTGGTCACATGCCCATCTCAGTCAGTCTGAGTTGCGGGCGCACTTCAGAAAGTCGTCACTAGATGACAGCGTTCAAGATGTATCTGTGACAAGCCCAGCAGTGTTGGCTTCTGTTGCCAAGATTGCAGCATCGTTTTGGAGAAACGAACCTGTCAGATTAAATGTTTTTGAAACTCCTAGTGTATGTTTGCTACTGTTCTCAAACTTAAAACAAATATTTAATCTAAATCTAGAATGCATGTCTCCTGCGTGGAACTGATGGTAGCCATATTAATTTCCCTGAGTAGCAGTGTATGACGATGATTGAGGCGGGTTGTTTTTGCTTGAAGGTACAATTAATACTCCACAGGCGTTTACAGGGTCAACATTCGAAACAAATTTATGTACATCTATGTATAGGTTGCATATAAAAATTTCACTGCGTGCGACTGTCCTAACATTTACCTGGGGAGGACAGAGAAGGTATCAGCAGGGATAAACTGTTTGAGATGTTAATGCATTACTCATTAATGATATTGCTGTTTTAGCGAAGTTAAAGCGTGCTGTTTGAACACAAACCACCACGACGTCATTAATCAGGGGAGCAGAAATGAACGGAGGACAAAAGAGCCACAAAGGTCAAATAACAATGCAAGGTGTAACCAAACAGCAGCAGAGGAAAGGCACTATATATAGCAAACTAATAAGTAAAGCACTGATTTCAACGTGTAGCCGTGTTCTTCCAGGTGAAAAAGAGCACCTCCCTGCGTTGACAAGCACTGTTTAACAGAAAATAAAACTGCTGGTTGTTCACTATAGTAACGAACCATTTCTTAGTTAATATTTTTATGACGGCTAGCAAAAAAAAAGTGAATTCCAAAATTTGAATGTTTGTAGTCTAATTCCCAGAGGAATACCATTAACTGAATTATGTGACTGTTATTTAATGCAATTATATGTGTGCTAAATTCCATGCATCTTCCAACTGCTTATCCTGCTTGTAGGGAGGCCTGGAGCTGGCCCCAGGCAGCACAGGGCACAAGGCTGGGGATCAGCCTGGATGGGATGCCAGTCCATCACAGTTTATATTACCTTCCTTAACATAATTGTAGAATCCTAGCTTAGGAAGGAAACCTTAACAGTACCAACTAACATTGATTCTGTATACTATTATTATTAGGGGCAGCTGGCTGGTTGATATCGAAGGGTAATCAGCTAAAGTGAAAAGCACACGTGTTTATCACTGTCTGGCAGCTACTGGGCACTAATGGGCTGTGTATCGCACGTTGACTCCCATCCAGCAAACGTGACCCGAAGGCTCAACTGTGTAACTCTGGTTTCTTACTTAATGAAAGTCAACAGTTGGGAAGTGAGTTTTGTTCAATGTTCCTCGCTGTAAAAACAGGGGTAGGCATGTAGCTCAGTATGCTGATGCAGTGCCTGCGATCGGAAGATGGCCAGTTTAGTTCCCCGAGTACGCCAACAGTTTTTATTGTCAAACCCTTTTGCATGACCCTTAACCCCGATTGCTTCAGGGACCATCTAACCTTTTGCACATATGTAGAAAAAACTGATTCTCAAATAAACTAAATGTAAGAAACACTCAGAATGGCATATGTACTTTGATTGTCCTGTGTGACCCAAAAGGCACCATCTTGTCAGTTCTCACTTCTTCCATGCCTTTCCTTATTTAAAGCGACAGTTTTGAGCAGGCACACTCAAGGCACAAGATCTCAGGTGAGACTCCCATCCAGCAAACGTGACTCGAGGGCTCACTTCTGGTCGATCGTGCAACTCTGGTTTCTTACTTAATAAAAGCCAGCAGCGGTGAATTGAGTCTCAGTAGTTCTTGAGAAGCTTTGGGGCATTTTTTTAAAAATAACTAAAGCAAAATGTCTTATATAATGCAAAGGACTGCATACCAGTAAAATACCTGAAAAAATAAACAGGGGTTAATCCGTCTGTTTTCAAAAGTCATCTAAGGGGAAAAAATACATATCAAAAAAGTCTTGAGTTGGGGCCAAGCCACTGGGTATATAATACATGTACCAGGATGGATTAATTTCTAAAATATAGTCTCATTAAGATTGTGAGGTTGGAGAAGAAGAAAACTATTGATAAGGCCAATGTTTATTATAGTAATTCACGCAAGACTTGCGCTCAAGGAAGTTAATATGTACCGAAGTGGAAGTGACTAATTGAAAGCAAATAAAAAAGTGCATAGTTCATTTATTTTTCATTTTTTCTTTCTTCCCTTTTTGACAAAATATACATGTATAGGGCTGTTACAACATAATTTGTGTCCATCATTTAGGGGCTATTACTCACTGATATAGCATGGCTGTGCAATGACAAACTCTGTTTAAAAGAGGTTTAAAGTGCATTTGTATTCAGAAGTGCATCATTTGTCAGGCTGTTTGAGACTCTTGAACATCAAGATAAAGAATGTGCAAAATCTCAGGTCACATGTATGGTCTTGTGTAAATAATCAGGCAAAAATATAGTTTGTTTAGAAACACATTAGTTTATAAATATAGCTATTTATATTGTTAGGATTAATTATTTATTTATTTGTTATTTGTTACTGATAGTAGTGTTTTTACTGTTTATTGTTAGCGATGGACCACGTAATGTGGCGTGATGAGCGATGTGTGTTTTGTGTTTCTCCCGCTTGGGTTTGTGTGTGGACTCTGTACTGCAAACAAAATTTACGTTCAGGTACCAATAAAGTAACCTGAACTTGATATATTAGTAAAGAAACTGATTGCTGCTGATCCTGGCATTGATAAGTAACCAGCCGGAGTTATCTGCGCACGGAACGTGCCGCTTCCGCGAGATGAGTGACCATGTTGTCTGCAGGCTTACTGGGACTCGGCAGTTTGTCATTACGACGTCAATCGATCTGGCTTCAGATGCTGACAAAGTCTGTTCAGATCGCTAAAGAAAACCAGGGCAGTAATAGAACAAGAATGTGAATCTCCGAGGGTAAAACCCACGACGGGCTCTCCCCGGCGTTGGGGTTAAGGCTTTAAAACAGCTGTCGACAAGTGGTCTGCAAAGCCGTGACGGCCTAAACGAATTACCCAAATGGGCGCGTGACCTTAGTTACTGAGAAAGACGTTCAAGCTCATCTGAAGTCAGGAATGACGTGAAGCCTGAGGTGTTACACTAAATGGACCCTCTACAATTTGCATACTGCCACAACAGGTCCACTGATGACACCATAGCCCTTACACTACATACTGCCCTCTCGCACCTGGAGAAGAGAGACACGTATGTGAGAATGCTGTTTGTAGACTACAGCTCAGCATTCAATACTATCGTTCCCTCGAAGCTGGACAGGAAAGTACAGGATCTAGGACTGAGCAGCTCACTCCGCAGCTGGATCCTTAACTTCCTGTCTGACAGACGACAGGTGGTCAGACTGGGCAGCATCACCTCATCCTCCGTCGTAATGAACACTGGTGCCCCACAGAGGTGCGTACTCTCCTGTACTCACTCTACACCTACGACTGCACGGCCACTAACAGCTCCAACGTCATTGTGAAGTTTGCGGACAACACAATAGTAGTGGGTCTTATCACCAATGGTGATGAGATGGCATACAGGGAAGAGGTCAGGTCCCTGACACATTGGTGTCAGGAGAACCATCTATCCCTCAATGTCACAAAAACCAAAGAGATGATAATGGACTTTCGGAGGTGTAGAAGAGCACATACACCCATCACCATCAACGGCGCTACTGTGGAGAAAGTGAGCAGCTTCCGTTTCCTTGGTGTACATCTGGCGGAGGATCTCACATGGACAGTTCACACGAATAAAACAGCGAAGAAGGCGCAGCAGAGCTTCTTTTTTCTCAGGAGACTGAAGAGATTCGGCATCCTCAGGACCTTCTACCACTGTGCCATTAAGAGCATCCTAACTGGATGCATCACTACTTGATACGGCAACAGCACCGCCTAAAACCGCAAATCCCTGCAAAGAGTGGTGTGGTCATCGGAAAGGATAATTGGAGGTGAGCTTCCCTCCCTCCAGGACGTCTACAGGAAGTGGTGCTTGAGGATATTTTTGTGTATATGTAGGTGTATGTGCATGTAGATATGTAGATGCGAGTGTGCGCATATGCACTCATGTATGCATACGTACTGTATGTGCGCATGTGCATGTACATGTGGGTGTTTATACATATATATATATGGGTATTCACATATTTAATGTTCATTCACTCTTATTCTGTACATATACCACTCATTGCACATTTACTATTTCTTGTTCTTATATTTTATTCTTTATTTATTTCCCTTATTACATATTCCCTAAATTATACATTTCCCTTACTTATACTTTATTCTGTATATATTTCCCTATTTCTTATATTTGTACACCACTACTGCTGTGAAGCTCGCACACGAGAATTTCAGTCACATGTACTGTACCATTGTACCAGTATTGTGATGTGACAATAAAAGTGATTTGATTTGATTTGATTTGGATGTTGAAGTGAAGCGTCGGGTTTTCGGTGCTGGTTAAGACTTTTAAGAACACGGCGACGATGAAAACGAACGTGTGGATTAATCAGGAAGCATTTCACTTGAAGTACAAATAACTGGTTTGAAGTTGTCTTATTTGCGGTGTATTATGAGAAGAGCCATTGCACTGGAAAATGTTATGTTACCATCCATCCATCCATCTTCCAACCTTCCAGTACAGAGTCGTGGACTGACAGGCAAACCTCCACAAATCACGCACTACAGGGAAATTAGAGACCATTTCGCCTTAAAGCATGTCTCAGGCTATGGAAAGAAACTAGAGAAGGTGATAGCGAACCTGTTCAAATAAGTATTTTGTGCATATTTTTTATTGGCATAAATAATTTACCTTTAAGAAACAATGTATTGCAGTACTACATCATGTTATCTGCTTAGTGCGAACAATGTGCTACTCAGATCATCAGGTTCTCACAAAACTTATACTTAGAAATGTGATCAAAACATTTAAGAAATAACCACATACTTCTGTATATAATAATAGAATGGTCTAGTGATTGTATGCTGCATTCAGTGATAAACAGCCGTAACATTGATTACTCTAATATAATCACTGTAAATAAATGAAAGATACATGTAGTTACAGTTGAATAAAAATGATGTTCAGCCACACCCCTCATTCATTTTTATTTCACATATGTTTTAGATAAACATTATCGTTCAAATGTTGTCTTTCAAAAATACAAGCATGTCCTCCATGTGGTCTTTAACAGTAGAAACAGGCAATTTTCTGGCCGCCCCACTGGGTTAACGTGCTTCGCGGGGGCAGCTGATAAGTCTTAAGGGCGAGGAAATTCTGCGAGGTTCCTGTTGAACTAGTGTCAACATTTACAGCAGCGTTATACCCAACACTTCAAAACATATCTACTACCCTCTCCTTGTCATTTATTATCCATCCATCCATCTGTCCATCCATCCATTCATCCATCTGTCCATCCATCCATCTTCTGTAACCGCTTGTCCTATTCAGGGTCATGGGGGGTCCGGAGCCAAACCCGGAGGCAACAAGCACAAGGCAGGTAACAACCCAGGACAGAGTGAGTGCCGACTCATCGCAGGGCACACTCACACACCAGTCACTCACACACCTTTCACTCACACACCAGTCACTCACACACCAGTCACTCACACACCTTTCATTCACACAACTTTCACTCACACCTATGGGCAATTTGGTAACTCCAATTAACCTCAGCATATTTTTGAAATGTGTGGGAGTATTTATCATATATGCGATGTTAAAAAAAATGCATTTACTTTAACGATATATCGGTATTAATCTTTGATACCCAATCCGCTTCACTGTGGGATGTTAGAGACAGAGGTCATCATCCTGAGGATGCCTGTACTCGCTGATCAGGGGCTCCGCCCATTCCTCCGTGGCATAAAGACGTTTTTGTTTTCATTATCTTGAACCTGCGTCACATACACAAAAAATGAATCAGTGTTTGGAAATGAATTGAGTTCTTGAGTGTCGACCCTTAAGACGCAATTCAAAGAGTCAACGCTTTAGTACAGCATTGTAGTGAAACAGTAGATATGTGGACTTGGCCCTAACAAACGTGCGTATATAGGAGGTGACCAGTCAGCTATTGCTAAGGACGCTCCTTTATTTATCTGTCAAAATTGCTTAAGAGCATAGAGCTTCATAATTGTTGCGAAATTATTTTTGTACAACTGCATTTGTCTCTGTGGTGTAAGTGATCTGCATTAAATTCTGCCAAAGTTTAAATAAAAATTCCCCATTTTGCTGTGTTTTTGCCATCTTGACATCTATGTTGTTTAAATCTGTAATGTGGATTTTGCTGGTAGTCAGTTATTCTATGATATTACTTGTAGAGATAACATGACCCTCCTCACTGCATGAATCATGTTTCTGCGTACAATCTGAGTCATTGATAATGTGGCTCATTATTCTGTTCTTGTATTTTTTATACTGTTTCACTTTAGGTATTCAAACAAAAAGACATATTGCATATTAAATTTTTTTTTACAATGTTTTTTTGGAAAAACACTGCTTCCAATGCTATATTGAGTAGTAGTAGTGACAAACTATTACTGTTAGTAGGATCAAAGGACTTACCTAAGAACAAAGAATTCTTTAATTCAACTAATTTTTTAATTACTAAATTTCCCAAAGGAAAGGGATTATACCGTAAAATTTGATTATGCGTGCATCTGCACTACCATTGTGAAATTAATTAAAACAATAAATCAACATAATGATTCCACAGAATAACTATGTTTATAATTGTGTGCAAATAGTTACGAAGTTACAAGTTAAATGCAGAGTCTCAAAATATTATTTCCACCAAACAGCTCATAAAGGTATGGAGAACATCACTGTCATTTTCTGATGCTGACCTCTCTCAATACTTTAAGAACAGGACTATTAATGAGCTTTTTCCAAGCTAAGGATTAAGACTGAATGACAAATAGTGACAGATGCATGAATGAGATGCTTTAAGGACAATGGATACGGTGAGGATTTATCTAGGTTAGGCTGCATTGTGTGATATTTAGGTCTTTGCAGATCCGGCTCACGATCTGAGTCGGTTCCTGTCCATTTCTGGGGCTGGCGCTGAAGTTAAGCCTCACTATTGTTGATCCCTGTTTGCTCTTTAAGCCACAGGACCATTACTATTTATAGGTGTCACTAAGTTATATATGCTGTTTTGTATAAACACAGTGACACATCTCTGCAATGCTGAATACCATTTGTTGATCTGGAATAGACTCAAAATGACCCAAACGTAACAGAGATTTCTTACCGGCCAGCATGTGGTCAGGGGTTGACTACATACATCCCAGTTCGGTTTTTCTTGGGATTCTCAAACTCCTCCGGCTACAGGGAAATTTGGAATAAATTAAAATGGGGCAACTGCGTCAGAAGGAACTTCAACTTCCCTTTAAAATAATTTGATCTGAGCCTGGCTTAAAGATCCTTTTGATAATTACTGAGATATGTTTGCACACCCCCGAAGAAGTCAGTGACTTACAGGTCCCATCAGTGAGCCCCAAGTAACTTTGCAACACGAAATGGGGACTGTGATACCAGATACAATCTGAGCATCTGTCAAATGTTTGCTTTATTAGTTGGGAATTACAACATGTTTCATGTGAGATAAGTTACTAGTGGTGTTTCTTCCCAAGATACCACATGCCACTGCCATTTACCTAATCAGTGATGACTGAAATGAATAATTACAACACTGATCATGTTATGTCCACTTTAACAATCCCACACGTGAGAACTAATGTTTTTTATAGCCCCGAATAGACACTGTACATGGGAGTGGACAGGTTTTCACCAGCGCAGATATCTTACATAGATCTTTCCATTGGGGTCCTTTGATTGAAATTCAGGGGCACTGGGCTCTCCATTCAGCTTCTCATAGGGATTCGGGTCTCCCGTCACGTTTGTAGGGCCAGTCTCTTCCTGACGACAGCACCAGCGCCAGAGCTGGGGAGACGGATCACGCTACAGTCAGATACGTTCAGAGGCAGGCCACAGCCAATCAGTACCCGGTGATGAAATCGGCAGGACTCACCGCGAGGATGAAGAATATGAGGAGGAGAAGCAGGATCACGGAGGCCAGCACCAGCAGCGCGATACCCCAGCCTGGAACTCCATCATAGCTGGAACTGGCCATTGAAGGTCCCTTGTGGGGCTGCGTTGTGTTGGGTATCTTCATATGTTCTGTCATTAGGGTGCTGTGAGTGGTGTTTGTGGTCATTTTGGGAGGAGTACTGGTGTGACTTGATGGATAACTAGACGTGGTGGTGTTGCTGTATGGTGCTACAGCGGTCCCTGAAGGAGAAGATGTGGTGTCTGATCTTGACATAGTTGGCCCATGTGTAGGCAATATAAATCTAGTTGTTTCTTTGGGAAGACCACTAGTATGATGATTGTGGCTGGACAGAGGACCAATTGTTATTTTTGTTGAGTAAGTAGTGTTCTTCAATGGAGTAGTCGCTGATATAGTGGCATGATTGGGTGGATGGCTAGTTGTGATATTCGTGGGATGAGTAGTATTTCTTGATGGAGTAGGGCTTGAACCATTTATTCTGTCATCAATATGGCTTGATGGTCTAGTTGAGATTTTTATGAAATCAGTAGTATTTTTTGATCGAGTAGTGGTCGAAATGTTTATTCTGTTAGTGACTTGGCTTGATGGAATACCATGTGTGTGGCTTGTGGAATGAGTAGTCTTTTTTAATTGAGCAGTGGTTGATTGATTCGGTCTGTTAGTAGTATGGTTTGGTGGAGATATAGTTGTACTACTTGCAGTACTTTTTGATGACGCGGTGGTGGAACCATCACCTCTGTGAGTTACATGGCCTGATGGTGAACTAGCTGTGTTGTTTGCGGAATTAGTAGTATCGTTTGACGGAACAGTGGATGAACATTTTGTTTTTCGAGTAGTATAGCTTGATGAATGGCTAACTGTCTTATCTGTTGTACTCTTTGATGATGCAGTAGATGAACCAGTATTTCCATGACTAACATGGCTTGATGAAAGGCTAGATGTGTGTTTTGTGGGATTAGTATTTTTTGATGGAACAGTGGTTGAGCTGCTTATTTTTTTAGTAGTGTGGCTTGGATGGCTAGTTGGGCTGCTTGTGGATTTTCTGGTACTAGATGAGACTTTTGATACGGTAATTGTATGATGCACTGTATGACTTGTTGAGTGTGTTGGAGAATTAGTTTGTCTTGGTGTGGACCTACTAGTTGAATGAAACTTAGTATTATGAGTAGTCAGGTGACTGGTATGCAGAGTGTAATGATGAGTCGTCCTGGGGAGCGGAGTTGTACTGGCCCCCGGCACAGGTGCCGGTACTGGGGTTGCGACACCTGAGCAGATTAAACAGTTTCCATTAATATTTCCATCTATAATAATCAAATATTCTCAGCAGAAAGTAGTAATCGTGAAATGGCCAAAAAATTCCAGTACCGCTGGAGTAGCTGGTGTTCAGTACCAAGACCTTTGGTGGATTTGCAGTAACAGCCCTCAAGAATAAATTCTTCACCACATACTGATTAATAAATATTGTGGAGAAGGCAATTGTTGAGTTTGCAATCACTGATCCATTGCTGAAAACATAAAGGACGTCAAATCACAGACTGAATGTCAACACCATTACAGTTACAAAATGTAAGACAAACTGTTTACTTCAATAATAATAATAATAATAATAATAATAATAATGTTTATGGCACAGAATGCAACTAGAAAACTAGAAATTACAATTTAAATAATTGCATGACTACCTGAAGGTCATGTTTAAAACACCCATATAAGTATCAACAGTGTTGCAACGTGAACAGCCGAAGACACTCTTGAACTGAAAGATAACAAACAAATGGACCATTACGTTTTTGCATTGTCATTGAACATTTTATCCAAGTAGAAAATAGAAACTAAAATAGCAAATTAACCTTACATAAGATTAGGTAAAAGACAATCAACCCTCAAATGCATGTTAACCAAATTCTACAGCTATTTGGCTATTTCCTGTAATCATACAATTTAGTGTTTATAAATTTGTGTATATCTATTTCAGTATATAGTTCTTATTAAAGTAAGTGAACATAGTCAGGCTCCTACCAGCTGCGTAACTTCTGTATACAGAGTTTTGTAGTTCTGAGATTTGGGGTTTGTCAGTGATTGATTGTAGATGCGGTTCATGATTTCAATGGGGAAGTAATAAGCTGAGATCTCGGTTGTGCTCCTGATTGCCCGGACCGGGAAGTCGGACCAGCGTGCTTGGAGGGGGCTAACGGTGAAGCCACCTGTTGAGGAAAGTATCAGCTGAAACATGTGGAGCTGCAGATACTGGAGGCACTAAAAGCACGTCACGGTGCTGCTTTAGAAACCTCCCTAGTCCTTCTTGGCCTCACCGAGTTGCAAAGTGCATCTGGGATTCACTGAGACCTGAAGACGGCACCTTTTAAATGTGCCTTCATGGAAAAGCGAAGCAACACATCTGAAGACAACTAAAACTAAGAATACTGTCTGTCACCTCCTCACACACTTGGCCTTCACTCAATCCTCAACGCTACCCCCCCCCCCCCCCACCCCCGACGAAGAAGTAGCTACATGATGGTTTTCAACTATGTCTTGCTAACTGGATGGTTAAAGCCCTGTGTCTTCACTTGAGGTGTGAAGTTCTGTTCTCATTCACAGGCTACAGTCTGATCCTTGATTTCTGTTTTGGGTTTTCTCATTCATGACTTTCCTTCCATATCTTCTACCTATTATGGAATTTCCTTTAATATTCTATCTGAGCCCGGTCGACCTTTAGCCTGGCTTTGAGTGTTGGATTTGATTTTTGGTGTGACGATGACAACAAACTCCAGCAACTGGATATCTATCAGATGAAAACCCTCTGATATTATATTATACTATTATACCAATAAGCTCGAGTACTGAATCATCACTGACATGTTTTAAAGTCTTATGGATTTGTTCTGCTTACTGTAATTTTAATGTTTTGCAGACTCTTATCTCCCAAAGACAAATAGTCTGACCATGAATAAATGAAAGAAAAACGTCTGACCTCATCATGGAATTTTTTACATAATCATCAGATTCAATTATAAAGTGATGGATTCGTTGTTGTAAAACATATACAATGCAGGTTTTAATTATATCAGCACAACATATTATTTGCACATGTTGACTATTACGTTTGTATTGATTTCACTATGAGGAATTCATCAAAATGCTCTGTGGAACAGTGTGGAGTTAATAAACAATTAGTAGGCTGAAGAATTAAAATACTACAAAAATAAAAAGGAACCATTATCCTAAATACTGATCTGAACTTTCGTCTTTTCTCATTATCTTCTCCTCCTTCAAGTTCAGTAACACACACTATTGATATTCACATTAACACGTAAACATTTCCTGCGATTAATGTACATTACTGAATTAATATTTACAGTCATTTGAATCTTTTAGTACATTAATCGGTCAGTTATTCGTTTTTTTTTTTTTTTGTAAAAATTAAGACGCAGCTCAAGAAATTACTTCTTACCTGAAATGACAAAAATGGTTGCGCAAATTGCGATCCTAAATGGTGTAATGGGTTCTTGTACCATCCTGAGTCAAAGTCGGCCCTATACTAGAAAAATAAGAAAACGCCGAAGACTTTGTACGCCTCTGTAAATCCAGTCTTCGTACGCATCTGTCACGTAAAGCGGTTCTGTAGACGTCTTATATTAACGATGCAATTACTTAAGTACCATGGGCGCCCCCTGGGCGGGATCTTCTGCGGCTGAAAAGCAAAAGGAGCCGGTATCATAGCGCCGCTATTTCAGACAATTCATATGGGACATTTGACATGGTATGAATTATGACGGTGTGAAGTTATCAGCAATGTTTTGTCATGTATAATTTACAACGCCGCATAATTCTGATCTCACGTGGGAGGAAACGCATTTTTTCTTTGTTGACCAGGCAACGCATGCATATAGAAGAATGCCAATATTTTAAATCGTGTTTTAAAAGTAGCCTTTGGTAAAACTTTGGACCCTTCATTGTTAGAAGTGTCGATTTTGCGTTGCAGGGATAACAACACAAAGGTATAAATATGTATATTTACATATTGCTCTCATCAGTACGACCTTTCTTTCTAGATGGATTTATTAATTGTACTACGTGCTGTTGATCATTCCCGAATCTTCATGCAGGTGCCAGCTGACATCAGTGTAAAAGGTTATTTCATTTGTACCATCTACATATACAACAAACAGACTAACGAAATGCTGTTTTGCAATTTGCTAAAACAAAAAGGTAGCCCATTCAATTAAAAGTGTAATCTTGCCCATTTTTAATAAAAATGTTAGTTTCAGCTCGGATGGATCTCTGAAATAAGACGTATGAGATTATTAAATAATGTTGTATTAGATATAAAATGCCTAATCTTAAATGCAATTTTAGATTCAATTCTGATAAATTTAGAAGGGTATTAACAGAAGTATTAAATGTCACTAAATATATAACGGGTTATAATAATAACAATTATTATTATTGTTATTATTATTATTATTATTATAAGGAAATTCCTTGAATACATTAAAATACTCTTCTTCTCTTAACACCTCTTGCTGCAGTCTATGTCATATGCAGTGTTGGGAAAGTAACTGAAAATACCCAGACAGCACACATACATCCCTGGAACGCTGGTTTAAGATCGTACCGTCATTAAATGATCGCGTTCCATTTAGGGCTATTAACAATATTTAAAATATTACATACGCTAATGTATTCCCGGGCAGCCATTCCTTTTTCAATAATTTTGCTTTAATCATTTCAATGTAATTTTTAGGACTATTGTTAGGCTACTATTCCTGTTATGGTGTCAATATTTCAAACAATAAACGCATAACTGTTAATCAGTTCGATTGTTTGGTATATGGTTTGAAACAGCATGCCTACATGTGGGACAAACGGAAAAATTCTAGTCTATTGGTACGTCCGCTTGTCGGATGAACAAGCAGGGAGCGGGGAATCTGCAGGATCAGGCAGACGGTATTCCAAGAAAGGGGTTTATTCAGGGCAAACAGGAAACAACACGGAGGAAACGTCAATGACAAGACTGGGAGAACAGCCTTGAACGCGGACTTAAATACACAGGACTACTCAGAACTAACACGAAACAGCTGAATATAATCAGGAATTCACACGAGGGGGCGTGGCACACGGAAGGCTCGTACGAGCAGGTCATGACACCTATGAATATGTGGAAAGTTTGGCGAGTTACTTCCTCCCTGGCGCCCCGTGTTTCCGGGATAGTTTCCGGACCCCCGAAATGACCCAGACATTGACAAGCGGAAAATGAATGAATAAATGAAACTATCAAAATCTTGTCCTGTCTCTTTGGATAAGGACTCTGCGGCACCGAATAAAGACTATAGCCCTTTAGTCCCGAGTCAGGATACAGCTGCGAAAGGGAGCGACGGTGTTATCTGCGTCGCCCCCTAGTGACACGATGGAAGGGTAGTTTTACTGTGCAATAAGGCCATGAAATCGTTATATCCTCTAGACTAGAGTCTATACATATTCGACACAGAACTCTCAGAACTCTGCCGTGATAATGCAAATGATAATAAATAAACCCGATTAAACTATTTTAAAATAGGACGACCTTATCATATATGTACTGTGGTTTTTTGAACAAACATCCAAAACTGTTTTATTTATTATGAGAACCTACGTGAGCGTTTTGTGGGGCACTTAATACTACACTAATCATAGTCAATGTAAATATAAATATGGGCAATATAAAAAACTTGGGCGTTAATTAAAACTGAAATGACCACGGATATAGGATCATTGTAAAATGTTATTGTCAAATTAACAATAACTTAATGGCAACAATTATCCAGTAGTTTATGTATTTTACAACATGGTAACATTGCTGCAAGTGTAACTACAGTAGTTTTTAAGCTCATTGTAAAGTGAAGCAGCTTTATACTGTTATTTTTTGGCATACTTTACAACAGTGGTTTTCAACCTGTGGGCCGCGATGGTATTGCAATTATTAATTAATAGAAATTGTAATATTGTTAATATAATAAAAATGTCTAGTCAAAATCAAATAAATCATAATTTGATATATAA
>JAABNX020000053.1:3365149-3392292 GCA_015163995.2 Mormyrus lacerda | reverse complement strand
TGAAAATCTTCATTAGCATACTGAACACAACATATTCAGCAATGAACTGTTGAGAATACAATAATAAAACTGCAAAAACAACAACAAAAATATTTACAGCGATTGGTTTCATTATTGGTAGGCAACAAATCAGCTCTGAACCCTCAACCCCCCTAAACACACATGGTACTGCCCTAATATTGGTATGCCCTGGTAAAAAAAAACCTCACACAAACATAAAAAAGTGTGTATGCACTGAACCCAGATTCCGATCCATAGTGCATGATGACTACACTGACCTCTGTACTTCATCCTGCAGTCGATTTTTTTGACCAGTATTTTGAGACATATTTATTGCTAGTATTACAAAGTGTCTTACTAAACAAACTCATTTTTATTAATGTTCGCACTATTTAAGGAGTAACCGAGTAGATTTAAATGCTGCTGTTTCTTAATAATGTGATTGGTGCTTTCTGACAATTGAACTCTCCTCAATTACGCTGTTATTTCATATAAAATGCCATTTAACAGGAAAGTCAGTTGAGTGTAAGGGCATAACTTTAGGTTGAGCATTGGGGGGGTCTCCACTCATTTAAGGGGGTCCAGGGGGGTTGTATTGCCTGGTTTTGATTATTTGGGGGGTTGCAACCCCCCCCCCCATCTCCTGCATAATATATGTCCATGTGGGAAATCCCACTTTGTGGAATATCCTCTCGGTAGAGGTGGAGATTTCAGGTCCAGAGCGTAGAAATCCAGAACAAGTTTTTGTTTCAACCAACCAGTTGAGTATGAAGAGTCACAGTCACAAAGTACTGAACTGGTTGGTTGAAACAAAAACTTGTTCTGAATTTGTACTCACTGGACCTGAAATCTTCAACTCTGCCTCCTGGTCTCTGTAAAATAAAAATAAAAACGATGTCTGTCACTGAGTACTGAACATATGCCATGAATGTCATTGTTTATGGGGCAATGTGATTCTTTTGATAATGAGGATGACATGAGATAAGAGTTGAACCTGAAGTTTGTAGTGAAAACAGGAATGGGTACAACACTATTCCTTGGAGTTTGCTGTGCTGTTCAGCACCACGTCAGATAAGCATTTCTGCTGCAAGATAATCGTGGCATGTTGGTGAGGTAATTCGTGATCCTGGGGGATCTTGAAGCTGCATCACATTGACCTTTTGTAGTGCAGATGCTCAGTGGTGTTAAATGCACTGAAAATAAAAGACAAGAACCCTTACAATGCTGCTCGAATTCAACCTCTTCTACGCCGTTGGCCAGACCCATGCACAAGAACAAAGTTAAAGGGGGTTACCGCAAACACAGTATGTGACATTTTTAGAGAATGGCGCTCCGTTCCCCCGCAGGCTATAGATGGTGTGCGGCGCCTTTAAGAGCAGAAGCTGGTCTGTCCTGTAGAACCGTGTATCCAGGACAACAAACGAATACAAAGGAAACCGAACAGTTTACACCCAGCATACAAACGGGGGGACCCGAACCCCGACCATAGTGCACTGTCCCGAAAGCTGAAACACCACCATTTCAACAACTTTTTAGAGTATTCAAATGCAACTAGAGGTGAAATGGAAGGCGTCCAAGCGCCCGGTGGCGATGATTGATCAGTAACTAACCCGGCGAGGAAGTCAATAAACTAGTTACAGGAAAACCGAGCCTTAAGCGAAAGCGGTGGATCATAACTTCCTTTATTTAAACAGAAAAGGTCAAAGCGATTTTATGTAAACCACAGCTGGTTTAACTGGATTTTATACCGGGAACTTAATCCGTCACCAGCAGCGTCAGCGTAGTGGGTCTGTGGCAGGTAGCGGCCGTAGATCCGGTGTAAAATGCGGTTGCTCCTGCGCACCGACCCCTCGCTTTGTGCCAGTGTGACAGGGATGACACTCTCTGCGTCTCTGAACCTAAGTTAGCGCTGCTCTGCCTGCTGCTTTACCTGCCAGATCGCCCTCATAATAATAAACACCAAGACCCAACGTCGATCGGCATCATGAACGTCGCTGAAGTGGAGGAGCACATTTCTCAAAAGTATGAAATAAAGCGCCGACTTGGAAAGGGGGTAAGTCTACCGGGTCCTAGACGTTTAACACTTACGCTGTATATGTGGAAAGTTTGTTTTTAGGAGGTAATAGGTATTTCTTTTATGTACAGTTAATAATTGTCGTGTGTACAACAGGTAGTTAACGCACTGGTGACACGCAGGTCCTAACCCGGCAGCGCTAACCAGCTGTTATAAAAGTTTTACCCGGTAGATATCTTTGAGGTTATGCATATGCATTTATAATCACGAGTATTCGTTTGTGTCGTTTCCGGATATCAGAGGGAGAAAATTACATAAATGAAGCGTTTCTTTAAGGAAGTCTTAACTTTTTCTCTGGTGTCGCCCCATTAAAAGGCACACATGCTACACAAACTGCAGGCCCACCGTCCCACCCTGTATTTGTACACAGGGTCTAAGCCATAAACATACATGTCAATGGGAGAGAGCCCATGCCTGACTGTAAGTGGGGTAGGTGGTGATGAGCTGATTCTTCTGGCCATATGGAGGTACGAAAGTAGTGTCCAGTTTCGTAGCCGTTAACGTGGTTGCACAGAGTAATGTATATGACGGTAAAAGCTGCGGGATGAACTCTGCCTGTCTGGGAGAACGGGGTAGCGGAGAACATATGAGCCGGTACCTTTGCAAAGCAACCGGTGAGAAACCTTGTTTTGGATTTGAAAATCACAATCTCTGTATTGTGCAATCAGTCTGCTGACCGAAAAAAGGGGATTTGCCGAACCTAATCACTCTGTTCGGGTATTTAAAAAGGCGGGGGGGGGGGGGAACTGTAGCATTTTGGGTATAGACAGAACAGGCATTTTTCAACCCCTTGCCTTTATACAAACTCCTTTCTGATTATGGATTTTCTTTACATTTCTAGGGACAACACATCTATAATGGTACACGTATTAGTTGTGCGCTGTTCAGTTACATCACTTTGGGATTAATTTGGTTACGGCGAGTACCGGAGAACCCAAAGACCCTCCCATGTCACTTAAATCAATAGGCCTACTATTGGGGCATTTTCATTTGCCAATAAATCACGCCAACACTGGAGAGAGAGTAGTCGCTATGTTACACCGAACCCCGATGTGTTGCTGAAAAGGCATCCGACGTTCTAATTCATCTGAGTGTGTGTAGAAGGCAGAAACCGTGTCTGCAAGTTAGGTCTCTGGCAATTAAGGTACTTTTGCCAGGAAACTCAGTCAGGTCTAAAAGAAAACTTGATGGCTATAGGGGTGTTTATCGCTATAGATATGTGACCATACAGGGTCACAGGGAATTTAGTTTATTATGATTGTTATTCTGCAGTCTTGTTTTTGAACTTTTATTTATTTTAAATATTTTTAGTATGCAAAAGAGCATCAGTTAGGTCTTGTTTTTCAGACATTCTGACGGTCACATTCCCCTGGCGTTTGGTTTACAACTGTTCCTAACTGCAGTTTTCATAAAGACTTTCAAAAGAAAATCTATTTTCCTGCTGTACTGAAATTGCACTAAACTGTGAACCGAATACCATGTTATTTACCAAAGGGAATCTTGTGTAGGCCTAGTGTTACACACACACACACACACCACATTGTCTTGTATATGGACAAATCAGGTTGGTTTAAATATAAATACATGCATGAAACTTAATCATCCAACCTGTCAGTTTAATTAGATTCCTATCCAGCTTTTGATGAAACAAAGATTAGCCAGTTTAATTGCTCTTGTCCACCTGGAGCTGTGACTTGGCACAGCACAACGTGATAAGGCTTTCGTCACTGGAATGAACACAGCCCCCAGAGAAAGGCAGCTATTTTTTGCCTCCCCAGTCTAACCTTCACCGCTGGTGTCACCCCCAGTGATCTGTGTGTTAATGTTCCCCCGCTCTCTGTTTTTCTTGTCTTCTTTTTTCCTCTGAGTCCCTGAAATTGGACCTATTCAGGGTGACTTAGCAACAATGTTTATATAATGTCACTGTCACATGGTGCTTGTTAGTGTCCACAGCTGGCCTTGGGGGTAGCTGTATGATCTCTCTGTGACCCCCCCACCCCATACCTCTTCCAGGCCTACGGGATTGTGTGGAAGGCCATCGACCGCAAAACAGGAGAAGTTGTGGCCGTGAAAAAGATATTTGATGCTTTTCGGAACAGGACTGATGCTCAGGTAAGGGATATGGTGGCATAATGTAATGCAAATACAAACGCACAAATCTGTGGGGTGGGTTGGCAAAAATTCTTTTAGGTGTGACACTACGAAAGGGAATCAAGCAAAGAATTATGGGTCTGGGAAATGGTGTCAGCACTGTGATCTTCCAACTGAATATTCTGATCCTCTGCGGATTGTGGTACCACAGGAAAAGGAAGCAGCATGTAGATTTTTGCAGCAGAAATTTTTGCTTTGTCTAATTGTTTTTATGAATTCAATCTACAGAGGACGTTTCGTGAAATCTTGTTCCTGCAGGTAAGAAGCTATATCCCTATACACAATGAGAATGATGTGAATTAATACCCTTGCGTAGGGTTTACACACAAAGATGTAGTGTTATGTTAGATGGTTTTTCCCTGGAGTGCTGGTGAAATGAACTTGCTGTTGCTTGTTCACAGGAGTTTGGAGATCATTCCAACATCGTCAAGCTGCTTAATGTAATAAGAGCCCAGAACGACAAAGACATCTACCTGGTGTTTGAATACATGGGTGAGGATGCTTATTATGGACGGTTGGTGATGCTTAGTGGAGTGAGAGGTTCTCTAAGTTAGTGTGGCTTGTTGGTGGCGATTCGAACTGTGCATTGGCATATTGTATGTTCTATTTTTGTTCGATCAAGGACATTAAGTGCAAATATAACGCCTTTGTCGAGTGTGTTTTACATCTAATGTGCAGCTATCATTTTCATCAAGTTCCACGTAGCTTGAGATAATACCCCTGTAATCCAGACCAGTTGGCTGTGTTTTGATTGATAATGCCAACCAGTTCTTCCCTGACTGGTTACCAGTGGGTGATCTCTTGCATCCCAGCTTTTGTGATACTTGCAGAGTCATGCTTGGTGGTTGAGTGGGTTTGGGGGATTAATCAGCAGTAGGCATGACTGAGCTGAAAACTCGCTTCCAGAAAATGCACATAGATACTGAGAGTCGGCGGTCCAGCAGTTTCCGAAGGGTGTGAGCCGTTTTGGCAGCTGACGGAGACTGCTGAGTCCACGCTTATGCCCTGCGGTTTACCCTCTGTGGGTCGGCCAACATTGCAGCATGGTGACGCGAAAGCTGGCAGTGCCTCTCTCTCTCTTCTCAGACATGTCACAGACCAGCTGAATGTCTCTACAGACTGAGCGTTAGATGGTGAGGTTCTGAAGAGCCTCGTAGTGGTCAGCAGGAGATGAGGTCAATGGAATCAGATATCGTATCACATGGTCGCATAACAGGAATTCCCCTGAATTCCTAACGTCATGTACCGTGGGCCATTACAGCTGCACTATACAGACTTTTGGGTCCAAAGAGATTCAGGCATTTCCGTTTTAGCTACAGCAGTTGTCACTGAGCTGCTGAGAGGTGATTGTTTGCCCCTAACCCCACCCACCCAGGGGGACACTATGCCAGCTCTTTGACTGCACCGTTCATTTAAATGATGCATCTTCCATATTTCTAGCTCACTTGCACCACCTGCAATGTAATGCATACTTTGTTCAGTAAGCACAAGTGGTGTAGTAGTACGCGCTTGGTTAATGTATCAATTAACCAGAAACTAAGTGTTAGTTACGTACTGATCCCATGTCCGTTCATCATGAATCAATCAATCATAACGGTTCATGTATTTTATGCAGTAAATATATTTGTTCATGAATTGTACTTGAGTAGTAAATGAGTTACTTTATTGGGGCACATTTGTGTTAGGAGTTATTTTTCTACTGTTGCTAGGCAATATTGCTTATAGTCTCATGTCTAATTTATCTCATCCAATAAATGGCACAAAATCTGTACATTTCAACTGACATTCCTAAATTTTCTGTTATGAACGCTGAAATTGTTACATCATTATGAAAATGTAACACAGAACCTTTAATAATTGCCTAATAATTGTCTTTCCGTTGGTTTGGGTGATTCTTCTTGAGCTTTCGTTCAGCCATTTCCCTGGATTCTCTCCACATAAGCTAGTATGCTAAAGAATTCCACACAATCTGCATTCGCTTATATATCCTGTTTGATTTATGGATGCTGTCTTAATGATCGCACATCGCTTGCTTTAGCTATCGGCTCCAGGTGGCAGGATGGTGCGGTGATGCGTAATCGCCGCCTATCTGTTACAGCACTCGGGTCTTGCTGTCTCGTAACGTCTGTCCTTTTCCTGTCCACACGCAGAGACAGACCTGCACATGGTGATTAAGAAAGGTAACCTTCTGAAGGACATCCACAAGCGTTACATCATGTACCAGGTGCTGAGGGCCACCAAGTTCCTGCACTCCGGCAACGTGATCCACAGGGATCAGAAGGTAAATTTAAAATGTGTAAATATGGTTGCTGCATTTGGGGCCACTGGCAGGATGCTGACCATAAAGACTAGTTCTTTCTTCACTTTTTTATGTGTGTTTTCAGCCTGCAGATAGGGCATCGTGTATTTGTCCTTGGATAGTCCTGCTCTGTGCACGCATACAGCAGTGATATTACATCAGACCATCAGAGGGCAGATGCATTGCAAAAAACAAATACAGTAATCTCTCGCTTATCCTACATCCCACCGCAAAAAAAAAAAAAACACATCAGTCGGCAACAAGAACTGCAAGTTGCGAGTGTGAGCGTAGTGTATTTTTTTCTTGCTCCTGACTCTACCGCAGCTAATTAGTTCCCCCGACTGTACAGTACATACTGTATTTAACTTCAGACAATTTTGTAAGTGTAAGTTCATTTTTTCTGTTGTTTTGTTGTAAAACATGATTATTAGGTTCGTGATGTGTAAAATTAAAACTTAGTTTGATGTTTAATAAGCTACACCTGCCATTATCCGACAATTTTGCTTATCTGACGTTCTGCCGGTTCGTTTATGTCAGATAACTGAGACTCTACTGTACAGGCAGCTTAGTGAAATGTGTGGACAGTATGAAATATCAGATATTCTGCTCCTCCTAACCTCCTCATGCGTCTCTTTTCTACTACAACAATAACGACTATTCTTCCTCTACTCTTTCTTGATTGACCTCTTGATCTGTGAAAGTCAGTGCTGCCACCTACTGAAAACCTAGTCAATTTCCCTGCACATACGCAGCTGATGGGAATAATTTGCACCAGACAAAAAAAAAATCATGGCTGTGTGCCCTGAACCAAACCCCGATGACGAGACTTACGTCACGTCCCCTAGTCTGCAACCGAAAGTGCACACAGAAAAGCAAAGTATGAATTAGCCTTATTCCAGATACTGCATGATAATCTAGGGACCAACCTATTCAAATCTGGCCCTCGATTCCAAATCCAGGCCTTGTTTTCAAGTCTCCCAGGTAGTTAGCTTAATTTCTGGCTCTAATTGGCCAGAGGCTTCACAACTGGATCTCAGGTAAAGGAAAGCTGGGAAAACAGCAGCGCTCAGCCCTTGAGCCCATGATTTGAATATCCCTGATCTAAGATCTTGTCTCCATCTCTTTGTTTCCAGCCTTCCAACATCTTGCTGGACACAGACTGCTCCGTGAAGCTGTGCGACTTCGGCCTGGCCCGCTCACTCTATCAGACCCAGGAGGATGCTGGGAACCCCGCGCTGACCGAGTATGTGGCGACCAGATGGTACCGAGCCCCCGAAATCCTGCTGGGCTCCTCCAGGTAACGGCACAAGCTCCCTCTCTATGAACTGGGAAGATCGGCCTGGGAAGCTTGCACCCTTACTGTCCAGGCCATGCAGATTTTCTGCAGAGCCGGCAAATAATAATCCGTCACCGGCAAAAGACTGTTTTGGCCTCCCGTTGGTAAATGCCGTGCGGTGATAGGCGCTCCCGTCCCGCAGGTATACGAAAGGTGTGGACATGTGGAGCGTGGCCTGCATCCTGGGTGAGATGCTGCTGGGTAAGCCTCTCTTCCCTGGAACCTCCACCATCAACCAGATCGAAAGGATCATGAGCACCATCCCACCCCCTACGCCAGAAGGTTAGTCCTCATGTGACCCTGGACGTTTTGGAGGTTTCTTGAGCAGGTGCTTCAGGCAGTCTAACAGATCGGTAGCATTATTTATACATTCCTGGTGAATTCCGCTGGCTCACCTTACTGAGTCAACAAGTGAATTCACGAGTAACTTTCAGTCAAAGTCACGTAAGTCTGTATTCTTGTTTTATTTTTGCTTTAACACGGCAGTTTTCTGACTTGCCGAGAGTGGCTGGCCTACATGCTTTTTTTTGTGTGTTCAAGCTTTTGCTGACTATAAACATTTGTACAAAACTAACCACTGTTACGTGCATCAGTAATGCGGCTCTTCATTTGCTTGAAAGCCACTTAGGAAACTGCCACTGGAGCTTTGGGCCAATCCGTGCTTGGCACCGAAAGTCAGCGCAGGACCGCTGACGCGCAAAATCAGCTACAGTCCGCTCTGGGTTATAATATGTGCCTCTCAGCCTTAGATTCACAGGGAATTCAGCAGGAACTGGGGCCCATGACATGGGGCAGACGCCATATTATGAAGACTGTTTATTATCCAAAAATGTTGATAAGGGAAATAAAAAAAAAAGCTAATTGCGGTGGCATCTTGTTTTTCAGATGTGTGCTCCATCAAGTCAGAGTACGGCTCTTCGGTCATCCAGAGGATGGTGCTACGGTGAGTCGGACACTATGGGCTTCCTTTGGTAGCTTATGAGAACATTACCGTCGACTAGCATCCCGGGCGCTACTGCTAACATAGCACAAGGCACATGCATGGACGCCCTCACACGTGCAGCGATGTGCCAGTGGGAAATCCCGAATGACACAGGGGGAACATGCAGGCTCCTGTTCAAGCTCCCAGCCCCGGAGTTGTCAGGCCACTGGGCTCTTTCAGGGATAGTTTTAATCCTGAGTGCATGTTCTTGGCTCTCGGTGGTGCTGCCAGGCCACAGGTTCCGCTGGAGGACATGCTGCCGTCCTCTGTGCCCCCAGATGCCTTGGACCTTCTGAAACGCCTGCTGGTCTTCAACCCTGACAAGAGAATGACAGCTGAGCAGGCCCTACAACACCCCTACGTTTCCAGGTGGGAAGGAGCACCCCGGGAAGTCGGGGCGGGGAGCCGGGGGGAGGGAGCTTGGTAGTGGGGCGGGGGAATTCCAAGCTCTGCTTCTGCGCTTAATAAGTATAGGGTCATGATAAACCTACCCCAGAAAGCACAAGGGAACCCCCAGAATGCGGTCCCAGTCCATCACAGGGAACCCCACCCAAGCACACACCAGCAGGTTCTACAGACAATTTAGAGAGTAATTCAACCAAACCATGTGTCTTTGGACTGAAGGAGTGAGACCACAGTGCCGGTCACTGAGTCACCATGCTGCCCATATACTTAATAAAATTGAATTATATTGTAAAGTTATATTTGAAATTGTGGCTTGTGTTAGTCACATCAATGTGTAATACTAAGTATATCGTAAATGTATTCCCGATAAATATACAAGTGTATCTCAGCTTGGCATAGCCTGTAATGAATGCCACCCTTGCAGTGCCGATTAGAAAAGCCTCAAATTGTCTACAAGCAGCCTACATCACCCCATATTACCCTGCATTAGATATTGTGCATGTATAAGATTCCCTAACCTAGCATCACAACTTGAACTTACTAGACTTCACCTGTATCATCTGTACGCTGCTAGACTGTCCCTAGAAGTAGACTACAAAGAACCCCACCCTTTTAAAATGATTTAAGTTTCTATGTATTTACGGATGTGCCCATAGCATCTGGGATAGGCTCCGGGCCGACCATGAACCTGAATAGGACGGGTACAGGAAATGGATGGACAGATTGGTGTATTTACTCGTGTCTTGCAGATGAGTGCTGTGGATTATCTGTGTCTGCTGAGTCAGACGGATCACCTGCTGGATTCATGTGCTGTTGTGGAGCGCAGGTGTCTTCTCGGTAGTTCTGCGATATCCTCATGGGTCCTTTCCTCCTGTTCTCTCTCTGTCCCCCTGCAGGTTCCACAACCCAGCCAAGGAGCCGAGCGTGGAGTACAACGTGGTCTTGCCGGTGGATGACGACGTCCAGCTCTCTGTGACACAGTACCGCAATAAATTATATGATGTACGCTGACTAGGGTGCAGTGTGTGCTTTGTGATTTGGAGCTGGTGTTATCTGGGCGTGATGCCATCTCCTGTACATCGAAGTAGCTGGCAAGTGTCAAAACACAGGCCGCTGGAAGGATTTGGCCCTGCTGGAGAAGAGTACTGACCCGCTTCTATGTGTCAGATGATCCTGGAGCGGAGAACCAGCCTTCGCATGCAGCGCCAGGCCCAGCAGAAGGAGAAAGAGGAGTCCAGAGGAGGTGGTGACCCCAGGGCCCAAGGTGAGGGGGCAGCCAGGCAAAGCAAGGTGCAGGATAGACTGAAGGAGCCTCCCAAATCCCAGCCTGCTAAAGAGAGGACGAGCCCTACGGTCAGCCCCGAAGCGAGCAAGACCACCTACAACCCTATAACACACATCCCCAGTGAGTATCACCTTCACACTGTCCCAGGCGTCACCCTCAGAGGACGTCTACACAGCACGTGGCTGCAAGCGCATCAAAACACCCATAGTTTTAGGGCTCATAGTATTGAACCCTTGACTGTGTTACTTATAGCTAAACTGTCCCAGTTCGGTATCTGTTTGTATAAATGGTTAAAATATAAATTGCTCTGATGAAATATTGCTGACTAATCAATGAGGTGTCTAACGCTGCCTGAAACAGGAGATAACCAGAGCCCTTTAAACAGACAGTCCCTTTGTGACCAGGAACACCTGATCCTCGCACATACTGTCACGATAATTGGGCTTTTACACACCAGTCAATCACACAGACTCTCACTCACACACACACACACACACACACTTCATTTGGCAGAATTCTTGTGTTCTTATTTTGAACTGATTATATATCTGGAACGGAAGAGGTACATTCAGAGCATAACCTCTCTGAGTGATAACCTTAGTTGTGAAGAGGAAGTAAGTTCTGGTTTCCAATTAATACTGTTTATGTCAAGTTCTGGAATGATCCACATGTTGCTTTCTGCCATCATATCAGGTGACCTTTCATTTTGTCCTTACTCCTTATTATTGCTCTTTAGATGGTGTGATCAAGCCAGTCTCCAACATATCAATGCAGCCCTGCCTTCAACGAGCCGTGACTACCAACAAGCCACTTGCGGAACGCAAAGATCAGGAGAGTATAATCACGCGACCAACAGAGGGCGCCAACGGCAGCGCAGTGAGTCCGGCTTTTTTGTTTCTTTTAAACGTGAGTTTAGCACTTTTGCGGGGAGTTATCAGCTTGAGCAACTGCAGTTTAATTTCAAGTATTGTGGTTGCATACTGTTGTGTTTAATGGATACAATGGCTGTATACAGACCCACCTGTCATAAAATAATAATGCGAAAAATAAACACACTCTCTCATGCACACATTTTAATTGCAGTAGTGCTATAATTTTAGCCCATGTTTAAAAGTGGAATTGCTATAGAGATGAAACACAGCATTTCCATTTTCTTTGCACCCACGGGAAGGTTACCGTGTAGGATTTCCTGCTACTAAGAATGTCATTAGAATATAAACAGTGTTTTGATTGGCTGTGTAGATTAATTCTGGACCTATGTCTTTCCAAGCACAGTATATAATGGCACGTTTTCCAGATTTCATCCTGCACATATCTTGAAGTTCTTGATCCCTGACATGACATGGATGTCACAGGGGATCCTGCTTTTACTGGATTCCCCCTGGTTTAGCCGCTTTGGTCCCAGGAGACTCTGCGCCCGTATATTTGTCACTCATATTGGGCTCAGTAGCTGCCCTCCGTGCCGCCGTGGGGTGTCCCAGTTTTCACCACCACCTCAATTCTTAGTCACTTTTATCGTTTGGTTTATCACCTCTGCTCCTGTTGATTCTGGATTATCTGTAATGTCAACATTTATAGGACGGTACATTCTGTCTTACTAACCGCCCTTCAGAGCTATATTTGTAGATATAGATATTTGTTAAACGTATACAAAATGAATGTTGTGTTTATTCAATATGTGCTGTAAATGTTTAAGAATAATTAATCATTCGTTGAGTAATGAAAACTGTTATACTGTTCTTTCATTTATTAGTAGAAAGAGCGGTAAACTGAAGAATTCATCAGCTTGCGTTACACCTTCCACCCTGCCATTTCCCCAGCCCTCTGTTGCCCCAGATCCATGGCAACGTGGTGGCTCCTCCCCCATGTCCCGCACGCGCTCTTTCTCCCTGACGCTCACACGACCCCAGCTCAACCCGCTGCTGAGAAGGGACGAGCCCGCTGTGTCTGGCACCACAGTCACCTCTGCCCACCTGGTATACGGCAATCATGTTGGCCCTCGCCGCTGTGTTCCCCGGAATCGGCTACCTAATGTATGTGCTTCTTGTCATATTTTGGGACAGAACCAGAGATCTCCAGCCCAGTCACGAGACGTACGGCCACCTCCCAGGTTCAGTAAGAAAGTCTTCCAGAGCCAGTCCAACGTAGGGGCATCGGGGGACCCCCGGGCTAAGCTAGGGAGCTACGCCCAGGCGTACGGCACCATCAACAAAAGTGAACTGGACAACCTGTTGAAGAACCGGCAGACCCAGTGAGCATCGAAAGGGTAGAAGGGAGGACATGGAGAGGCTGCAAAGAAAGCTGGGGGGAACTGCATAGGACGACGATCAAAGCTGGAAGGGCAGGAACTCGTCACAAGATGCAGAACTCCAGAGTGAAGCCTGCTAAGAAGAGTACACCACTGTGGGTGTTCTCTGCAACCAAGGAGGAGGAAAACAAGCAGAGTCCCTTCACAGGGTCACTCTCAGACCTTATACCACACCACTACACTACATTTGGTCACCTCCAAACATTATATCAAAGAAATAGATCTTGTTTGCCAAAAATATTTTACATTTTGCTCTTATCTCTCATATTAAACATGCCACTAAGAGCTGTTCCTTAAAGAGGACAATTGGGCCTGTAAGATGACGTCACAGTTGTGCAACGAACTGGGGGTCACAGTCTAATTTGAAACATGGGGTCCGTGGACCTCTCTCACACAGTAGTATGTTGCTTAAAAGCAATATCACCTCTACTTCTTCATTAGGAAAAAATAACTGAGTGATGTTAATTTCTTATTCATGTGCAGGCTACTAAAGAACCACACACTTTACGTTGAAATGGATTTAAACCGTCGCCCTTCGGATGTCATTATTGACGTTTAAGTCAAACAGGTTTTGGTAAAAATATGACGCACTGTTTTCACAGAACAAAGGGTTTCTAGTCGATTCGTTGTTTAGAACCGGTTCTTTTCAGTGAATCGGTCGAAACGATTATCAAATGTAAACCAATCTAAACAAAAAAAATTGTTCTAAATGTCAAAGTGTTACATTCTAAAAATATCAGACAAATTGATACCCATTCCGCATACCGTCATCTGTTGGTTTTGTGCTGCGTCTCTAACTCCTCGTTAGCTAAGATCGACAGAATTACTGAAAGTCGGTTCATAACGACGAATCACTCATGAATCGACAACATTGCTCAGTAGTTTGACTGAATCGGTTACTCGGTGAGACTCCCAAGACCCGAAACTCAACGAGTTACCTATTCTTATGGTACCGAAAGGCAGCTCGAAAGTTAAGATCTAAAAGAATCGGAATACGTTTCCCAAAATCTCCCGTTAACAGCTTAGCTGGAATGGTTCAGTTGCATGGCTCCAGCTATGTACGATGCTACCGTTCTTAGCTACTATATGCTATTGGGAAACGTATCCCCTTTTGTTAGAGCCCTTGCGAACAGCATTTGGGGAGACAAACATAATATACTTTAAACCCTACGCATTCTACATATTAATAAACTAAAGATACGATATATGATTTTGGTCTTCGCATTGTTTTTATTCTTTGGAGCATTTGAGGCAAATTTCTTTAGGTACCTGCGATTTTATCAAGCTTTTGGAGGGTAATTGCTCATTTGTATTTAAAAAGCTACAGCATCCTTATTATTATTATTTTATTAGTTCATTACTATTATCATTATTATTATTATACAGTCTCAATAAAAGTAATTGAACGAAGTGCAGCAGCATGTAGTGTCCCCATAACCGATTATTTTAATCGAACATTCGATTGAATCGGTTCTGTAAATTGGAACTTCCTATCACCTCTTTCCATCAGCGGGCCTGATGACTTGTCATTTCCATTTACTGTTATTTTACAGTAACATCCTGTTTTTGCAATGTGAGAACTGTTGTTAATGTGATATATATGGACCATGCCCCAGAAGAATTAAAACTTGTTTAAAAATGCAGAAGAAAGTCTGCTGGTGGGTTTTAAATTTGTTTACACACAGATACACACATATATATATAAATATACTATGCAACCCAGATTAAGCATTAGATACAAGAGATTGAAATGGAAATTTCTGGATCATATTTGCGGTGTTCAAGACAAATCCGTGAGCCGATTAGTTGCTAATTAAGTTTATATTACGGTCTGCTCTGGTCAGAATTTTAAGGGCTGTATAAGTGACACTTCAGGATTTTTCGCTCTTAGATATACCCCAGGAAAATCAGGGAATTAATAATCAGCTGGTCAAACGGCGTACCCCCCCTGCCTGCTGCGCACGCCATCGTCCGTCATGTGACGACAGCGCGGCGCCGTCGCGTGACCCACGGCTCGCGGCTGATGCAGAGTCGGCAGTCGGGTATCGCGAGTTGTCGGCAGCAGGCAGCTACTGGATAACCGGAGACCGAAGAAATAACAGGAATTTCCATGAAAGTGTGAAACAAAGGTCGGTCTGCCTTTTATTTAAAAACTCACGGACTGGCCTATCGTTACAGGGTGGGGCGAGTGGTATTTCTGCTTATCAGACATTTATCGAACGACGTACGGTATCGGGCTGACTCAGACATGGGAAGCAGCTGAACCTACACGTCACCCGGTACTGAGGTTCGAGGCCGGCGGCCCCGATCGGCGACCCGTCACCGTCTGTTCTCCGTTGTTTTCCTTACTCACGGCAGCCGTTTCTACTGAAATTGGATTAAATCTCGGGTATCTCGACCCGGCAGGTGGGAGCGGGTGTGTTTACTAGTCGCATAAGGCTACTGTCCTTGTTAACGCGTAATGTGTCGTGGGCGAAATGGTTTGTCCGTGTTTTTGGCCATAGATGGATGCAAGTGATGCAGTTAGAAAATTCCGGATGGCCACCGCGATCCTGGAACGGATACAGGGGTTTATGTGGGGTATATTTATTTCGGGCCTGTATGTATAAATACTGCTACTACTAATAATAATGGTGTTTATCTGATATTGCGGTGCGCATCACTGCTGCGATTGTTGTTCTTTGCCGTTTGTTGGTGCACCACGATTCTACATTAGTATGTTATCAGTACCAAACATTGAACAAAAGCCGCAGCCAGTAGACCGCCCAGGCTCACCTTCTCCCTCCTGGGTGGAGAAAACGCCATCTATGTCGATGTCAGCCTGACGATTTGTCGTTTTCCAAACGGGTGGCGGAGACTCGCTGCAGTGTTGCTCTCCCTGCGTCTGTAGACGGACGGTGGGAGCGCATCGCATCATATCTGTGGCATAGTTCAAAACGGCATGACATTTGATATCTTTTCAATTATCCATCGTCAGCACACTGTTTTTGTTTATTTCTCTATCCCGTGCTCATGGTTTCACCTGGGACTAAATGACGCACAGCAGGATGGGGCTTCCCTACTGCAGCGGGAAACGGCTATGCACGGTGCATATTCGTGCCCGTGACTTAACGATTAATTATACAGCATTTCTCAAGTCTTTGAAAGCAATACGCACACGCTGTTAATTTTCTGCGTCGCATTTATGTACCTCCAATATCTACCACCTGTGGCGTCAGTTATTGGAGAGCCCGTAAGGTTGCATGCAAGCATATCGGAAAACACCGTATTTATTAAATTATAGCTACTTGTTTTTCTCTTAAATCGCTAAACCTTCAGCTTGCCAAGCAAAGACAGTTTATGATTAAGTGTACACATGCGGTAATTTCGCAGCAGTAAAATTGCTTGAGAAAACGTTTGCGAGTTCGAAATCAGTCTGTTTACAATGTTATGCGGTGTAGTATTTGTTCTACTACAAATAATTTTATAAGTGCTCTCGAGGTAAGAGATGTACGGAGATTACATCTGGCTTTGTGTTGCATAAATTGTAAAAAGCACCCAGAAGTTAAAATAACTAAAATGCATCATGTCTGGTCCTGCTTTCAGCTGCTTATGTGAAAATGATTGTGATCATGTGGTTAAAATGTGAACATCTGTCGTCCAGCCTGCAGCTGTTACTGTTTTTTATGTTGTATGCCTGCACCTACAATGAATGCAGTCATAATGCGCATCTCTCTGCATTTTTTTGGTCTAGTGGGGTTGGCAATTTATTTACGATTTCGTACTGTCAGTCAGAATTCCCCTTCAGTAAATCTCCCCTAAAGATTCAGGTGTTGGGTTCTACAGGGCTGTGGGAGTTGTTTCTGATTATTTACATGTTCTGGCTGAAGTTTCCTCTAAATTGGAATAGAGTATTTCAGTAAATGTCTTCATCGGTTTTTGTAGAAGAGTCTGTCCTTGTTTGACTTGGCAGCTAATCTGTGAAATGTGCTCCTTGCTGGATAGACGTTTTCACAATCTCGCATTGACTCTTTGCAAAGGTGTCAGAATCCCAGTATAAAACGTTCTCTTGTCCTGAATAAAACGTCGAATGCATGTCCGGATGTTGAAAATTTAGTATGTAATTTAGTATGTAGTATGTGTGTGTATCTGGTCGCACATCAGGTGTTTGGATGTATGGCATCTCCGTATATGTCTTGGAAGTGTAGCTAAATTGTTGGTGTACAAACCGCCAGGAGTACGTTTTGTGTGGTAGATCACTGACTCATCTTAATGGCAGTGCAAGTTGGAGCAGAACATCTGTTACTAGCATTCTCAGTGTTTCTAGCTCAGCGGTACAGCTTTGTACAACTGGCCACGCTCATAAAGGGATTACCAAATTCACATAACTTCCATGTAACGAACTTAATGCCTTTTGTTTGCTTTTGCAAAACTGGGATCCTTAATGCAAAAGCCAAAAGCAAGTTAGCAAAGGTGCATAGGTTTGTATGTATGTAAAGTGAATCTAGCTGCATGTCTGGGTTTTGAACAGAACCATAACCATGAAATGAAGTCCATTCTGTGTCATAGAGGAGAGCAAGTGAAAGTCTGATTGACACGGCTGCCTTTTCTACTTGATTGGGCAGTCAAGTGTTATCAGCTTGTCATGCTTGACTAGCAGAGCTGGACTAAAATTTGCTGACGATTCTCTGGAATGTGCCATAGGCCTTTTGAAGAAGCTTTTTTTTTTTTTTGCTTTAGCACAGCATTTATAAATGCATTCTCAGGGAAAGAACCTTTGTTTTCTGAATTGACTCCATTTTCACTTATAGGTGTCCTAACTTATACTTTCACTTTCTATTAGCTGGAAAATTGTACTTTCTGGTGTGTCAGTCACATGCTTTAGGATGTATTTAAGCTGTTTTTAAAATTTATTGTAATGCAGTGGAAACCACTTATAGTGATCATGTCTGCCTGGGCGAAATTGATCACTGTAGTGGATGATCATTATAACCATTTTTTTGTTTTTCTTTGTCTCAGGCAGGTTACCATTTAATTGACATTTGTATATTAATTACATCAATATACGGTAATAAAATGGACAGCGTTGCTATTTGGTGAATTTTACGAACTCTTTCAAAATACAGGACAGCTGTTGCAAACGCTTTTCAAATTACAGTACTGTACAGATTAAATTACTGAATATGCTGCAATTCAGTCAAGTACTGTAGAAAAAAATATCGGCTATTGTAGTTTTGCTGCTGCATCTCAGTGGCTCATTTTTGGCAATTTATTACACATTGTTGCGTCTATATTTGTGATTGAGTCAAAATGACTTTCTATGCGTCATGTTTTCTATGCATGCATTAGCCTTATAGGTAGCTAGCCAGCAGCAGATGGTTTATCTCAAGGGTGAGCAGAGCTATCAAAGAAATAAAGTTAAGAAAAGTTTTAATTTTCTCTCTCTCTCTCTCTATATATATATATATATATATATATATAATTACTGTTATCACTGTAAGCAGTTTCAACTGCATTTAAAATGTGTCCCTTTTGCCTTTTGTGTCATTACATCCTTACTTTACTAAAATTCTGGCAGGTCACCATATTGAGGCTGATCAGCTCTTCTGACTGTCATCTCAGGTGCTTAGAGCTCACTGGCACTGGGGAAGGCTCTGCTTGCCTGTCAGTATTTATCTAATGATGCATGCCTGATTTCCAGTGGACAGCTTTCATACAGACGTCAGTGTTACGTGATTGGGCTGCTGGGGGAAGGTCCCTTTCTAATCTGCTCAGGGCTCATATCTAAGTGCACAATTCCTTTAGTCATCTCTTCTAAGAGGATTTTTAAATCTGCTTTCAGACTTTGGTGCAGATATTTGACTGAGGGAATTTCGGTTTTCATTAAATATTGGAATATAACAGATAAAACACCTTTGATAATTTTAATAACTGATTTAGAGATCACTAATAGTTGAGTCTAATAGTAGATTCTGGACTAAATTTAAATGCAATCATTATCTCTTTTACATGTGTTTTTTGTATAAATTGCTAAGAAAGGTAACTACCAGAATATCAAATGATAATAAAAGTTAGTTTTGTTAGCACTGAAATCCTAAATATTGCTTAGAAGTCACTTTTGAAATCTTCTCTCGGCAAACGTACTTAGGAATGTGGTCTAGCCAAACCTCTGGATGTGCCTTGACTTTTAGTCATTAGTTTTAGGTTCAGTACATCATTCACATGATGCCTGGAGCACATTGAATTTTGCAACTGATGTCAGAAAGGAGTGTGGCCGATTTGAGAATTTAACGTTCTGGTTTTGTGAGATGGTTATGAAATTTATGTCTACACTTTATAGCTTACATGGGAAATACTTTGTCAACTGAACATGATTCTGTGAAGGTCATTTTTGACATGCACTAGTCACATCCTTCATGCCAATGACATTTGAATAACAAATGTAGCATTTACAACCCGAGGGCTTGGCATTATAGAATTACCTGTGTCATTAACCTTTCTCAGAACTGCCTGGGCTTTTTTCATTGAAATACCTAATGATTTTTGTTTTTGACAATTAATGACTGTGGAGAATAACAATGCATGTGATGTTGGCATGTTCTTATATCATCCAGGTTTATTCCAGTTTCCTCCTATAGAAAATGATTGAAGATTCAAAGGTCTGTCGTATGTACAGTGTACAGGTACAAAGTACAATGAAATTCTTGCTTGAATGCCTTCTTGCAAACTGTATCAGGCAGTGATAACCATGTGGTGCAACAATACAATAAAGTCAATGCAGAGTGCAACATTATAACAACACAAACTGTACAGTATATACAAACTACGAAACACTGACACAAGTTACACAAGGTATCGGTGGATCATGGCAATAAGTTGGTAGTATCAAAGTGTCACAGTGGGATATTCCAGTATAGAGTTCACAATATACTTTGTAGTTGGACTAATTGGTGTCACTAAAATACCTGTAGTATATCGTCCACCGAACTGTTTAGGTTCTTGATTTTTATAATCATAAGAGTATTCCTGCGTAGATCTCCAAAAACTACTGTGACAACACTGTAGATGCAGAATAGCAAAGCACTGTGGGTCCCATGGTGGGAATTACTGCATTAGGTAGGGTGTAAACTTTAATGATGTCACTGGTTAGGGTGTGCTCATTATATCTGCCTCTTAGCTTGACGATATGGATCTGCACATCGTAGAATACAATCACACATGCACACAATGCACATTGTAGATTGCAATTGCTCTTAGCTCTCCTGTTTGACTTACTGTTTATTGTGCTATTTCATTTATTCCCCCCACCCCCATACACAGAATCTTGTAATGGAAATATAATCTAGATGTGCCCATACATGACTCCATACGTTTTCCTTTAATTGACGATACGTAGCTACTGGCTGCCTGACATTTGTAGAAATGTAACTTATGCTAATTGTTCCTATAGGAAGATCTCTTCACATTCACCATAATATTAGTATTTCTTAATATTATAATAATCATATGAATATGACCATACATCATATTAAAATATTTTATATATATATTATATACTTCATACTTCATTTTGTATCAGAATTTTATCCTAAATTTCACCCCTGTCCTCCCATTTTCATGCCTCATTACATTCCAGTAAGCACTTATCCAGTGCATAGTGTAGTGAGTCAGTCAGTGTTCTGAGGCATGATACGACAAGCAGGAAACACCCTGAAGGGGATACTGGCCACATACTCTGTTTGACACCAAGGGTATTTATGGTTGCTAGTTCCCACGAAAAGTATATCTTTGCGATTGTAGCTGTGAACTGGGAACGAAATCAAAGTAGTAGGCCGAATGTTCAAGTTCCAAGACTGGCCTTTAGCATGTTACCTTCCCTAAAGTACTCAATTAAAATACCCAGCTTCATAAATATTTTAAGTGCTGAAAACATTAGGTTGGTGATCTAATTTCTGTTTTAATTTTAAACCAGCCAGCTAAGTACCAGGGTAGAACATGGTGGAATGGTGTACTGTACCCTCACACTTCCTGCTCGGCCTTTGTTTGTGGAGTTTGCACGGGTATCCTGTGGGTAAATGAAGGTTCCTCTTTTTGCACAAACATATGATTTCAGTTGGTTAATTTGACTGAATTTACGTTGATTGCAACTAGCATCTCACCTACTGTCTTCCATTTTGTGCCCTGTGAAAGGCTACAGGTCTGATGTAACTAGGGTGACCACCTAGTCCATGTCAGGAGGGACACTATGAACTACTTCAGGTTTTACAAACTACTTTAAAATTGAAATGCTTCCACGAACAACTAAATTGTTTGGTTCATCTAGTACTCTTACTGGTTTGTTTGCTTGATTGAAAGATTCTTCCAGCTGTTTTACATTAACAATTATAGGAAACTGACCAATCAGCACACAGCAAGAACTTAGTGTTTAAATGAAATCTGGGTTCTTTTAATTGAAATGGTTGAAATGGTAGTTTATAAACCCTGTCATAGCTCATAATGTCCCTCCTGACATGGACTAGGTGGTCACCCTAGATGTAACGTGAAATTAGGTACCGGAAATGGATGCATGGAATAAACATAATTCTATAACAGTATGAATTTTGCTGTATGCTTTGTTTACCAGTAAGACATTTCTGATGAGTCTTGACATGGCAGTGTAAATAGGCCAGATGATGGGCGGGACTTCGTCAGCTTTGGTGCTAATACGTTGATCTTGCCTTTCCACAGCATACGGACTGGTGATCAACCTACAGAACCATGTCCCAGAACAAGAGTGGTTACCCCATTGCAGGGGAGGACAATCCCCTTCATAATTCTGTCTTTGGCCAGCCCAACCCTGCTGGATTTGCAATGCCCCCTCCCAACTACTCACAGAACCCGGGAGGGCCCCCGTTCCCCCAGCCAGGTGCTTTTGGGCAGCCCAACTTTGCCCAGGGAATGCCTGGATTTGGACAAGCACCCTATCCGCAAATGCCCTACCCTCAGGCCCCGCAGGATCCATACCCTCAGGGACCTTATCCTCAAGGACCTTACCCTCAGGCAGGATTTCCTCAGACAGGGTATCCTTATCAGCAGGGTCCTCATCAATCTGGCTACGGAGTTGACCCCAATGGTGAGTTTTCCTGGTCTCCAGGGCTACTGCTACTTACAGTGTATCAATGGAGAGCAGTATAGTAGAATACAAAACTAGGAGTGTTTGGTTTTTAAGTCATAATGTTTTTGAAAGCTATAGGGTATATTATCCCCCATATCTGATGAGTTCCTAATTGGCCTTTGTTTTATCAACAGCTTGTTGAGCTTCCCTCTAATGTTGAACGATAAAGTAAATAGTGTTGCTCTTTAATACTGGTGTATTTGCAGATTGTTCTAGGGCGGTTCATCTCTTTGGTGCATATTCCAAAGAAAGCAGCGATCTAAAATGGAATATATAGTAAAAGCTACGTAACTCAATTTGGTTCCTTAGATTTTACCACTAAAGATATTTTGTTGGTTCGTCTTGTTTTGGTTTTGACCCAGATCCCCTGAATAGTCCGGGTTACCATGGTGATGTGCCACCATCTTACTATGACAACGAGGACTTCACTGACTCTAAATGGGAGGATAAGTCCATCCGGCAGGCTTTCATTCGCAAGGTAAGGTATGAAGTAAGCAGAAGTGACCTAGAGTGGGTCACCTAGAGTGTCAGGAGTTCACGAAATACTCATTAAATCTTCTTTGTACATGTCAGGAGCTTCCCTGATATTCTTGGTCCATGATGTCTGTCCACACAGGTCTTCTTGGTGCTGACTGTTCAGCTGATTGTGACCTTCTCCTTCGTGGCAGTTTTCACTTTTGTGGACGATGTGAAGATGTTCGTGCGTGCAAACAGCTGGACCTACTATGTGTCCTACGCCGTCTTCTTTGTGTCCCTCATTGTGCTCAGCTGCTGTGGGGAATTCCGCCGCAAACACCCCTGGAACCTGGTTGCTTTGGTATGGTCCGAAACCGCCGTGTTTGCTTCCGTTAATGATGGATGGGTCTCTGGCATGTATGTCTCTGATATCCAAGGTTATAAATGTGTACGGCTGACTGCTGTCTCTGTCCTCCCCCCAGTCCATCCTCACCTTGAGTCTGTCCTACATGGTGGGCATGATTGCCAGCTTCTACAACACAGACTCCGTCATCATGGCCGTGGGCATCACCGTGGTCGTGTGCTTCACCGTGGTGCTCTTTTCGCTGCAGGTCCGTAGTCGGCAGGTCTACCCGCGTGCCCTTTTGAACGTCAGTGTGGTGAGGACATGTGTACGGGAACAGCAATGAACTTCAAACTTTCCAGGAGGCCACGGTCCCTTTGAACTGAAGATTCTTTTTATATATTATATAGCCCTTTGCACGTGTTGTTTTTCATGTCGAATTTTACTCTTTCCCACTTACATGCACTAATAGAATTGTACAGTGTGTCCGTGGGGTTTTAAAAAGCAATAAAAGGCAGTAAATCAAATTAGCAAAAATTAAGGCCATTAGAAGGTATTAAACACAATTTTATGAGGTATTAAGGTATCCATTTGTGTTTAAAAGTTTATCTGCTAAAGTTTGGTAAAGTTTATTTAAATGTGAGATTAGGCTCATTCATTCTAGTTAGTCGATATCTATGATGCTGACATCATATTCAATGGCCGTTCGACGTGTCAACCATTTTGCGCCCGCTGAACTGTATTGTCTCTACCTTTTGTGCTTCTGCTACTGTTACACCACCGCAAACCAACGTTACGGCTACATAGACAGCAGATCTCCGGGTGACTATGGGCACCACACCAACGCTGCACACTGAGGTTCTGTGGTGTCTAGACTCGTTGAACTCCAATGAAGGAATTTGAGAGCTGTTTAAAACAATATTTCCCGATTCTGACATCGCCAAGTCATTCACTGGTGGTAAAACACAGAACCGGGTACAACATCAGATTAAGGCACCTGCCATGATATTACATTGCTGTCAGAGATTCAAGTCCATTCACTGATTGTAATGGCATCACCAGTTCAGGTAGTGAATGCCACTTTGTTAGAACTTTTATTCTTTTATCGAGCATTTTATATAACCTGCAAGATGTGTTCAAAATCACTGAGTCTCTAAATCTGTTCTTTTGACCCATTATTCCCTATTTAAATTCTGTTGTATTGGCCAAGAGTGTGTAGTGTTATAAATGTGAACGTCAGTGTAAAAGTTAGAAAGGCTGCCAACAAACAGCTGTAACTCAATATTTTGTTGGATTTTAAAGAAATATTGAGAAACATTTCATACCTTTACCTACTAACTTCAGGATTTCTGTATATACCCGGTTGTAGATGTTTAGAAATTTTGCATGATGTTTACACCATTCGGTTATGAATTTGATAGTAAAATGGACAGTGTGTGTCAGATGACTGAAGTCGTCTAATTTATTGTCATCACCATTTCATTCGGCTCCCTTGACACAGACCAAGTATGACTTCACTTCCTGCCGGGGTGTGCTCTTCGTCTGCCTCATCGTCCTCATGATCTTCTCCATCCTCTGCATCTTCATCCGCCACAAGATCCTGCACATCGTCTACGCCTCGCTGGGGGCTCTGCTCTTCACCTGCGTAAGTCAGGCCGGGCTTGGTTGTAAGCAGCCCATGGGCCTTTAGGTCTGTTATCTTTGTCAGTACTGCCTTTTGTGGGCACAGTAGGAGCGACATCCAATTGATCTGGACATCTGAGCACGCTCTCTTCCGTCTGCTGGTGACAGCCCAGTTTTCAGAGACCAGTAGGGAGCCAGTCTGCTTTGGCAATCCATGGAAACGGCTCATTTAATCTACAGTTCTTGGGGGGAGGGGGCATGATGGGGGGAAAAAAAATATTCAAAGCACTTAAGAGTTTCCTTGTAGCACGTTCCAAAGGTGCCTCACAGCAGTGTGTTCAAAGCCAAGGCCAGAAAATTGCTGTGAGATTTAGTCGAATTGGCTGAGAAAGCATGGCGAGAGTGAGGCAGTCAGCTGGGACTCGGGGGCACGGGTGATACTTGGAATAAGGGGTTGGAGCTTTGGCCTGGTCAGCAGAACATGCCAGCTGGAGGAGTCATGGAAATCCAGGCTGGAAATACTGATGCACTAGCAGAGAGGTGAGGATGCTGGAGGGGGAGCCGGAGCAGGGAAGGAGGGTGAGATGAGGAGCTTATGTTTAGTGGTGAAAGGGACACCCGCAGGACACAGTAACTCTGAGGAGGTTAGATTCATTCTCCAGATGATGTAGATGCAATACAAGGCACCATGTATGGAAAAGAGCTACTCAAGTCTAACGAAAACTGAAAGATAATGCAATGGAACGACAGGAGTGAAGACTTGTTCGGATGCTATTGAGGCCAGTGAAACTTGTGTGGTCGTCGTATAATTCGGAATGAGACAGAAAATTGACAGAGTTGACACCAGTTATCATGGAGCGAACGATAGCAAATAGTCTAAGTATGAGAGCTTCTGACTGATCTTGTGTTTGCGCTTCCAGTTCTTGGCTGTGGACACCCAGCTTCTCCTGGGCAACAAGAAGCTGGCTCTGAGTCCAGAGGAGTACATCTTCGCTGCCCTTAGCCTCTACACTGACATCATCAACATCTTCCTGTACATCCTGGCCATAATGGGTCGCAGCCGTGAGTGACGCAGCCCCTCTCTCCCCTACACATCCTTCCTGGCGGAGCTAAGAGGAGAAGCAACTGAATGTGGACGTCTTTCATACTGTGCTTCTTTTGGCTCCACTCCCCCTCATTTGGTGAGCTACAGGCGTATTGGCACTAAATTCTGATGTCCTGTTCGAATAACAGCTAGCTATCATGCACGTTCCTTGTCAGGGTCATTTGAATCGGTCCATCTGTGTTTTTTTTCCCCCCCTCTTAAAAGCCTAGTTTTGAGATTGGCACAGCCAGACCCTTTAATTCTCAGTTTATATGAAGCCCTAGGCCAGCCAGTATTTATCAGAGGGAAGAATTGAATGTGGGACCCCTGTAGCTCTCAGGCCTGCTTCCTGGAATGGTCCTTTTCACACTTAAACGCCACCACACACTTAAAAATGCTATTGAAAATGGCTAGGAGGACAGCCCTGATCAGATAGACACTCCGCCCTCCTCCAGTGGTCACCTCTGCTTTAAAGTGTAGCTGTAAATGCACAGGCGTATGCAATGCTCTGTCCCTCATGCCCTGTGGATGAGTTTAACCGAATAATGCACTGGTTTGAGCCAAATTCTGGGGAGACTCGCGGCATGTACACGCAAACAAACATGCAACTTCACTGCATCTATCCACCTTTAAACAGGAAAAGGAGACATTTTCTTTTCTGTACAAAAAGGAACATTAAGAATCCTGGATGTATACATTGAAGCTTTTTTTCTTTAGTTTTACAATAAATTGTCTAGTGTGAAATGTGAAAATTACTTGGTTTGTTTTAGGTCAGTTTGTGAGATTATTTCTATCACTTGCCTATGTGTAAACAATAGAACAATACCTGCTTAACCAGTTGTACTGTCCCTTCCGTTTATTGGTCATACTGTAAACTTCGGAGCTACTTTGGATTAAAACCAGTAGTACCTTCAGAAGGGGCTTGTCACATTTCCGGCATTCTGAAGCATGCTGTGTGTTGCTGGGATTTGTGCCGGTCTGAATGCTCTCAACACTGACCTGTAACCCTTCTAAACGCAGATGGATATGAAGTGTTTATATTTCTCCCCCATTTACACCTGCATGCATGCTCTCTAACGCCCCCTGGTTCGGCATGTGCACGCAGCACAGTCTTACTGCTAGAGCATTCAGTGAACAAACCAATTTACAGAAAAGCATTGTGTAGCAGCCCCTGTGTTTGTTTCAATACCTCTGATTTATTTTTTTTAATTGTATTTAACCATAAATAAATAACTTTAATGTTATGACGTGTATAGAATATTTACCTTTGTAGTTCTGTTTGCTCTGTAAATTTGCATTACTCAAATGGAATTGTATTACTCTACTGCTGTTCGCTTTTCATTAAAACTTAAAAATAAAACTTAATGTTGACTGGTTGGGTTTTGTGTATTTTCACGCCTGTACATGTTCAGCACATCAGTCTCCCGGTCCTTGTGAACCATCTTGAGCTGATTTCCTGGCCTCAACTGAGCTGTGCATGGTTTAAATTTGACATGTGCAGTATGTATACATAAACACATTGTGTGTGTGTGTGTGTGTGTGTGTATATATACACATAAACATGTACATGCATGGGTGATATGGACCAAAAGCATTCTTAGGCAGAATAGCCATACATGATGTTTATCACTATTTTCTATGAATTGAGCTAAATGTTCAGGTTT
>JAABNX020000053.1:3342865-3360003 GCA_015163995.2 Mormyrus lacerda | reverse complement strand
CCAATATCAGCCTGTCTCGCTCTCCATATCAGTCACATACGTTACATTATTAGACACACATTTTAATATTTTTTAAGTCGCACTCCGACAAGGTGGCACAATTCCAAGATTCCAAACTGCTGAGTCATCGTTTTATGACCCGTGAGTTTAAATAGACTAGTTTCACATTTCACCCATTTGGATGATATAAGTAGGTACCTTTCAGCAGAGAGCAAAACATAAAGGCCTCGCTCATTCATGCACCTGTCAATGGGTCACAAGCCCAAGCCATTAATTAATGCCGTTTTTATAATACCCAAAGGCCCCATGTTCGTTATCCGTCTTCACCACCTCCTTGATGACCATTATATCCGTGAGGGAGAAAAACAGGGTCTTGGACATTATCTCATTTTTATATCATTATATTGTCCAAAACATTACACCAGGGTATACAGAGGAGCTTTCCAATTCCAGTCCTGATGGGCCCAAATACACCACAGGCTGCGGATTTCCCTGCTCAACATGCACCTTAATTATCAGGTTTGGGTGTTAAAATTACAGCTACTATTAAAAGAAAAATTACATACCATTAAAGATAGGAAATTATAGGTTAAAGTTCAGCCGCTGACCAGACAGTCTAGGTCCCCTAACCGTTCTAAAATGAGCCTTTACGCGCCACAAGCTGCAGGAGGGTGGATGTGATTTTGTTGAGGCTGGAGGAGGGTGGGGGGTCCGTGGGCGATCCCTGGCCTCTCCTCGGCCTGTATCCAGGCTGCTCGTGGAAAGGGGGCGCGGGATAGCAGGGCGAGCCGCGACGTCTGTGACCGCGCCCCTCACCGGGGGCGGTGCTGTGGGGGTAGGAGGACCTCTCCGGTCTCTCGGAGGGCGACCAAGCGCCTTCAGGCGGGGCTTCGGGTCGCGGATAAGATGGCCTGCCGGGTTTGTGCTCTCTGGAACCGCGGGCCACGTGTCTGAATCCTCCTAAAGAAACAGGTCATTTTAGTCGGAATATCTGACTTTCATGGGTTTTCCCATTTTGATAAAATAGCTAATGTTTACAATAGTTTTGTAAAATTGAGCTTTTTATCTGCACGGTACAACCAGAAATAAGTAGACACTGGTTAATTGTTGGACCCTGTCTAATGCAGCACATAGCGCTTCAGATCACAGTCCAAGGTAAGGACTTGGCATCCCCTACTCACCCTTATGGTAATCTTGCTGTGGCGCTGTTGATTCCAAGCAATCATCAGATTGACGTCTGTCTGTCAACTGCCCTTCTTTGGCACGTCTGTCATAGCGGTCTTCGAATGTTCCGGAAGGGCCCCCGTAAAAATTTCTAGTCTCTCTTGCATGGCCTCTGTACCCACCTGCAGAGTCTTGGAAATCCCCGTCGAACGGCTCTTGTGAATCATATTCGAATTGCTCTAGTGAATTTCCCCTGCGACGACCGCGACTATTTGGCCGTTCGTGATAACCGTCATGGTTACCGCTGACATCGGAATGGTAGTGATCTTGTGGATCATCCTGAAAGGCATCTCTGGGGTTCTGAAGGTAGGCGTCCCTTGGACGTATGCGGTCGCCTGGCGGACCGCTTTGCCAAGGCTCTCTCCACTCCATGCTGCCTCTGTGCTCCTCTTGTTCGGTGCTCATATGATTGTAGTCTTTGGAAAAAATGGGCTCCTTCTTGGACTGCAATGTAATACAAAAAAATACTTCTGAATTTAAATGAAATTCTCACGTTTGAGGCAAATATGCCAAACAATCCAATGGTCGGAGGAATAATCTCTCTCTCTCTCCCTCTCCCTCCCCCCCTCCCCCTGACAGGCCGCAGTCTAAACAGCGATGCCCAGAACTCCCTCTCCTCAGCCACCTCCTCCAGCTCCTCCAGGGGAATACCTAGGCGGTGCCAGGCCAGCCGAAAGACTTAGAATCTCCCCGGCGCCTCCTTTGTCTGCCCTGGGGTCCCCACCCAATGACTACATTTCATTTCAGTATGAAATTTCTTTAAATACTGAAATATTCTCTGGGCCTCAATCCCATAATGTACAGGTCAGTCGTCTCACCACAACCTTCTCAGATTTGTTTGCTTGAAACTCCTCCAGAAGGTTACACAGCTTGTGCTGGAAGGAGTTGGCTTCATCCACGGTCTCAATTTCGATGTTATTCTGGAATTATTTTTGAAAAAGGGCAAAACCTTTTTATTAGACCTTTCAAGGTTTAGACATAAAACGTAGAGAGTGAGTAACGTCAACAGCCTCATTGTACCATAAAAACCATCAATTCGGATATATCTTACCACTAAAGTACTCAAAAGAAAAATATATACAAGCAGGGATTTAAAACTTAATGTATGCACAAAAAAACGAGGCACCACTGAGCTCACCAGCACATCCAAAATATTTTGTTTAACACTCTGCTGCTCAGACCTTCTGCAGTCCACCTGGAAAGGAAATACAATTTAACCATTTTTACCACTGTGCTATTCTATCATCTACTTCTAGGTTAAAACTGACTTTATAAACCGATTTAAGTGGCTAGATCTCCACTCTCAGAACATTTAAATACCTGCTTTTGCCAACCAGGATCTGGTCTCATCCTCTTTCTAGGAAGGTCGTCGTCTTCTCTAGGCAGTCGGACGTCATCTCTGTAAGGAAGTTCTCTGTGGTAGCTTGACCTCTCCCCTCTGTCATACTCCGACCCATCAAACTGCGTGGTCCTCGTGCCATCATCCCTGCTATACATGGCGGGCTTCCTCGCTTGCTCTCCATCAAACGGCATTCTCCTCTCCTCCCTTCTGTTGTAACCGTAGCCTCGATCGGGTCCCTCTGCCCTGTTCCCGTGGCCCCCAGCATGCCGCTCAGGGAGGTCGGTGTGTTGAGATTTCTGCGCACAGTCCTGCAGGAGATGCACCAGTCTCTCTCGCTTCCTCTCCTCCGAAGAGTCCGGGAACCTCTGTCTGCGTCTGTCCGCATCATCGTGGCGGCCCCATTCCTCCCGCCTTCCCTGCCAGGAATCTTCCCCGTAAGACTCCTCATCCAGATGTTCCTGCCGAAACTGGCTTCCCCCGGCATAGACTTCCCTACGCGGCTCAGCATCCTGATGCTGTAGCTCATAAGGAGCCTCGTACGGGTACTCTTCATTATAAGAGCCATCCTCCTGGTAACACTGCTCGTCACGGTCTTCTTCATGGAAGCCCCTCCCATACGAGTCTCCTCTCCCGTACCGCTGTCCGTAACGGTCCTTCTCGGTGAAACCCCTGCCCGATCCTCCCATCTCCCTCCTCGCCTCCCAACGCCTGAATCCACCCATGGATTGGTTCTGGCGGGCTTTGCTGTAATGCTGCTGGTCTTCCATTCCACCGGGGGTCTCCTTTAGGGTAACTATGGGTGAAGCAGCGTCGTTAACGATACACTTTGCATTTATGTACAAAAACTGGGACTGGAATCCCGTTGCAGCCAATGTGCCCACAAAACGCATGTCAAAAGATCTGGAGTAGGGGTCAGGGGTCATTCGTCAAGCTGGATGCCCGACTTTAGATGACAAATTTAAATCTAGAGCAGCATTTTCTAACCAGCAAGTACAAGGTCCTGGAGATGCTCACCTTTGAAAGTGCCTCGATGTGGCTTCACCTCTCTTTTTCTTTTTCTTTCCTGAAAGTTAAAAGAAATCATCTGACTAAGTCACTGACTGTAGAATCTGACAAAATGTATTTAATGATAAGACAATGGCGCATGTTTAGACCTCGAGTGAGATGCACAGTCACGTGGATGGTGTACATTCATATACCTCAGCAACACCACGGCCATCTTGACGTTCCACCACTTCAGCCTTGGCCCGCACCAACTTCCCCAGCTGATTCACATTGTTAACATTCCATGTCACCAAGTCGGGCCGATTGGTCACCTGAGGGCAAGTCCACAGTTATCCTCATTGCCAGAGAGCCTGGCACGCTTCCCAGTGATGCACGCGGTCAGCGATCACAACTGACAGACAGCTTCCCCATTTCAAATGCACCCAGAAGGAAACCCAAGCTCAAACTTCAAGGACCCTAGATACTGGCACAAAGGTGACCTCACCAGGTACTTCTGCCGGTGCTTCCGGCTCAGGATGTGATTGGTGATACCGGGAAGGTCCGCCTCTGTGAAACAGAGCCGGCACAGGTACCTGAGCCCGGGGCCGCTGCTGTCCACCTCCACCAGGTGCTGCAGACCTTTAAGAAAAGCAGGAAACATGATATTTACATCAATGCTGGAATGGCAGAGTCCCAAATCAGTCATACCAGCTGCATTGTTGCCAATGCTACTACTTTTTTGAAGTCGTGGTTTAATCTAGATCAGGTTTGTAGTAAAGGCTACTAATGCAGTCCTTTCTGAGCCAGCCAATAACATGCAAGTATCCCGCAGCTGTGGATTCGAGAGCATCTCCCTTGCTTTCTCTCAAGCTGCTATTTGAGCTGAGGCTCACGCAAGTCAATCAAGACCCAATCGACGGAAAGAAAAACGGACAGTATTTCTTACCAATTATGGGCTCATCCAGCTGCAAGTAGTCAATGTACTGGCATATACTGGTCCATTTTGGTAGGGGCTTCTCTCTTCTAAAGAGCCCTGCGACAGTCAAATTCGATAAATGCCAGGGATCACTGCATTTAGAGCTGCCCTACGTATCCCCGCCCTAAACATGCCGGTCTAACGCACAAGGTTTTACTTACTGTCATAAAATGAAGAACATTAGTTGTGCTTGAACGTTCGCTTTAAGAATCATGAGAAAAAGCTTATTTTGTACCATTAGGCAAAATGCATTTTATTTTTACATTAAAATATTACTCAGATTAAAAATGATCAACTTTGTATGTATGGGCAGGTATTACAGTGGTAACATTAGTAAAAGCAGAGTACTGGATCTGAGTACTCACAACAAAAATCTCAGCCTAGTACACTGTACTGAACTGATCAGATTTATAGCCACGATTTAAAAGTGGGCGGGGCTAAAATATTTCAAAGTATAAAAATAAAATTTACAAGCACACAAAAATCTCTTTCAAACCCTCCCACAGGTAAATGAGGGGCTTTATATTTCCCAACAGTTTCCAAAGATGCTGAAATGTTCAGGCACAAATCAGGCACTACAGGTCAACTCAGAGCTCATAACTGAACTGTAATTCTTCACTTGAGATTTTGACGTTCCATATTTCTTCATCTGTCACCAGCGATGCTGCCATTCCTTTGGATGAAAATGGGTAAGAAATTCTGTCCGATCAGGCAGCCGACGACAGAGAGACTGTGCTGAGCTTCCACTTCTGCGGCCAAAACTCTGAAGCAGAGCTCTGCCGCTGAACTGAACCGTGGTGACAAGACGGAAGCTCTGCTTGAAGCGTTTGAACCATCAGGTTTATTTTGCCAGCAGTCTGAAGCAAATGCTGATTCGCTCGAGGGGTCATCTGCCAGGTGAAAATACCGTCAGCTGCTGTTTGCGGTGCCAAATGGTTAGTGGAGACCATGAATCTGCGGCAGTCACTGACACAGAGAGCTGCCAGACCTTATGGCACCCTCACTAGTGATGCTGGAGGAGTCCTGCCCAAGGCAGGGCAGGGCAGCCTAAAAATCCTAACTGAGGATTTTTGGAGCTTTAAGGTCAGTCTCACCTGTGTACCATGACGATAGAAAGATCCAGAAGTTCTGGCATCTTCCCAGTGTATCAGTTCTTATACTTGAGTCTGTAACCGGCCATCAGGCACTGTGTGATTCAGAGCTTCTGCTTTCATTACAGGCCTTCCTTTAATTTATACCTCCAATAAAAACTGTACAGTGAGCGCTGTCACTGCAGAGGAAATATTTCACCACATTTTATATATCTCTCCTTTTGGTGTTCCTGCAGCAATTCATCTGCGGCATGTTTTTCAAGGGTACAACAGTGGAGCCCCTCCAGGGACTTTGTGTCACAGTTTTGTGGAGGCTGATACTTGTCCAGTTAAGCAGAGGAAAGTTGGTCTCTCAGAAAAATGTGAAGCTAAAACCCACCTGTGCGCACAGTGTATATGTGAAGACAGATTTTACTGTTACCCTAACAGCATCTCTGCATAGAAATGCCATGTGATGTTGTTGCTAGGTAACTGGTTCCATCCTTAGTGTATACTGTAGACAAAGATCAGGCCAGAGCTTCTGATAAACAATAAGGGACAAAAAGAAGGGTGATGAAATGTTCTTATGAAATTGTAAAACATCCGGTCCAGTCGTTATAAGATAACGGTCCCACCCTTCCAATCAGCTGTAAACTTAATTCATATTTGTTTGCAGGGAAAATATTCGTTAGTTGAACCGGTTGAATACTTACTCCAGGAAATATTAACAAAAAAAACAAAAACCATGGATACGGCACACAGACATATCAGTCCATCTGAGAAAAGTATGTGTAACAATTTAAAGCTGAACCGGGCTGTGAGACTGTACCACGCTTGCAAGAAGCTGCACACATACATGGCAGGTTAACTGCGGATATTACAGGTGTGAGACGAAAACGGCGGGTGCACATGTACGGGGAATGCGCGCTGACACTTACCGCGGGCGATCAGTGCATCCTCTTTCTGTGGGGCGTTTGGGTGGAGGAGCCGAGAAAACAGGCACAAGGAGTCAGCAACAAGCCAGGGGAGAGACTTCAGCTTGCAAAAGGTCTTACTGAAGCGATGCACTACATGAAGGCGTTCCGTGAGACAGGGCAGCCTTTGCCAGAGGTCAACCGCCGCAGGTCTGTGAATCTCACAACATTCTCCACAAAGCTTACGGTTCCGTGCCGTCTCTCACTCACTATGATAGACAGATGTGCACGCATTCATCTCAAATGGCAGACACACCGCATACTCCTCAAATCCATCACACGATCTAAACACCAATGAGCTGCCTGTCGTTTAATGCATGTGCTGTGTGCCAGGAAAGCTTACTTTCAATGCCCAGGAATCGTCTCTTGACATTTACATTAGAGATGGCTGTGCGAAGACAGATTTGAAAACAGTCACTCAGTTGGTTCACTTGTGAGGAGTCTGCCGATAATTTGAAAGAGCCACAGAAAGGAGAGTCACAGCTCTGCATCATGCGGTCTTCTTGCTCTTCTATGGTATGGAAAGCCATACATTGGGTCATCTTGAAGTGATATAATTATGGCTCAGTTGAGCAAGCATATTACAGTATGCTGAAGCCAAGCAACTTCATCCAAAAAAAAATAAAAAGAGCTTTTTCTCTTTAAGGGTCCATGGCTGCATGGAGTCTGCAGCTGTGAGGTATGCTGTGCCAGACTCACAGGGTCAAAAACACTTTGCCGGAGAGAAGCAGCAGTATGCGTTTGTGACAAACAGAAGCTGGTATCATTTTATATGATATAATACGCAAGTCACGGCACAACTACATGAGTCTCACAAAGGCAGATGAAGGAGCATGTAAAATCAAAGCAAAACAAAGATTCAGTAGGGATTAGAAGATTCAAACAGGAAACTGCTGAATTTATTCTCAGAAGGTATTCAAGTTATCCCTGGAAACGAAGGATATCAGGACAATATCCAAAAGAAGTATAGGGTCTGTTCCATTGCTGGTGTATTAAATAGCTTGAATAAATGGCATATTGTGCAAGATGGCTTCTAATGCAGAACAAGACAAGAACAGCCACTAGATCAATGGACTGAACGGAGAGTTTAATCCTCAAGGTTTGTGAGGAAAGGTCAGGTGAAACAAATGTGTAGCTAAAACAATGGTGATCCAGACAGTATACAGCGTCTGCGATGCTTGGAAGATGACCTGCTGCTCACAGAGCCACAAAGTGCAAATGATGAGCATCACGCTTGAAGCTGGAAATAAGGAAGAACAAGTGACCATGGAGATTCTACCAGAAAAAGGCTGACTGTCTAATAACTGCAGAGCAAAGGGACATATAATGGGTACTGCCTTGTTTACATTTACAAAAACATTCCATTAAAGGTGCACTTACAATTTTTACTCACTTGGATGAAACCAGAATCAAATGATGGAACTTATTTAATCAATGAAAATCAGGACCCCCCCCCCCTCCCCAAAGCAAAGGTACAAAGATTTTTTTCTGAATTGTTATGAGACTGACATAGTAGCAGAACTGGACATGGGGAGGTAGGGAACAGTGTTTTACTCTGGGAACGAAGTTTACAAAAATAAGGAATCCAATGGTTCAAAATGTAGCAGGACACTATGCAAGTGAAGGAATCCAGTGCAGGCATTAGAATGAGTTTACTAGCAACGTGAGGGAAAGAAAGGCAGATATTAGTCTGGAACCATATATCCATCTCCTAACTAATTCTGCAGGCTGGGTTTGCAAGGAGCTTGGAGCCTATTTCAGGCCAGGCAGCACAGACCATAATACAAAGGGTACACCTTGAATGGGATGCCAGTCCACAGCAAGGTATATGGAATGATCAAACATAGAACATGTGGATTGAATCAAAGCAGCCTGTCACCTGACCCAGTCTCCTGAGACAGCCAGACTTCGAGTGCAAATAAAAAATGGACCATTGTAGGACTCCACTGCCGTTTGGTGCTTAGACTTTACAGCCACAAGTGGTTCGCCGTCATTTTTTCTTTAAAAAGGATAAGACCTTGTCCATGGCAAGAGGTAAGTGACACGGTTCTTATTTTGCTAAATCAAAGTTAGTCAGTCATAATACTTATCCATGTGCTCTTCTACTGTTTAATGTGTAGAGGATCAGTGAAGATATTGCCTATAAGTATGTTGATAGTCGATCCCGTATCACATTTTTATTGCTGCCACTCAACCATGACAATGAATTTAACAAAAATGAATAAAACTGTATTTGATTCATAGATCAATAAAATACCTATATACTCCCACTTACCTTTAGGTGCTGATTCTCAGTCACATGTATCTTGTACTGCGTTTCTCCTCTAATTTTAGCATTGCATACCTGAAAATATATGTGCATGTTACATTTCAATTGATAGCTCACAGCTGGCTAGTGTCAAGGACGCTTAGTTGACAGAAAACTATCAAACGAGGTTTTTTTTTTAAAAAAATAACCATGGCGTTAAATTTCAGATACACTTACTTCACATAAAATAAAGGAAATGTCATCACTGTCGTCGTAACTAGACCCCTCCATGCTGTTTCTGTGCAGGAAAAACTAGTGGTAAGGCGAGTTAGCATCGGGTATTGTTAAATTCAAAAATAGCATGCAAGGTACTACGAGAAACTGGAAAAATATAAAAATAATTGTTTACGCCACACAATGATAATCTGTCACCTGGGAAATACTCTCTAATGTTATTTTGTACGGCTTATTTGTTGTATAAGAGCCAGCAAATTAACGGTGTTTGCCAACTAGCTTCACTTGTACGGAACTTCGAATGAAAAGATTAACTTGTGTACTGTACTATCGTTTTAGTTATAGCACTTGCCGTACGTCTTACCAGGGAATTATAGGCTGTTCAGATTTGTTATATATAGCGATAATCAAGAATTCCACAGTATAACTGCCGTCATATAGCCCGACACATCCGGTCGAAAAGTACCAGGATGTGTCGGTGACGTACTTCCGTCGTTCTGTCGTTAGTGACGTTTTGACTGCGACGTGAAATGAGGTATTGGTTATCAGTATCCTTTTAACATTTTATATAAACAAGTGATCTTCTGCATTCTGCTATTGAGTTTTCCGACACTCTGAAAATGTGCTGTGTATATTTAATATTTATTCTGAATTGTACGTGTGATGGTTTGGCATCCTGAATTAATGATTTCTGGGAGAGGCCTTGCATTAACAATATACATTATGTTAATAAAAATAATATCTAAGTGCCATAGAGAATGAATAATCCGTAGTAGCACTACTATGAGTTTTTTCTTCATTGTCAGACTGCTTTCTGTTTTAGAAGGATGAGAACAATATTCTCAACGTTTTATTTACCTTAAAAAGCAACACATCAAATAATGATAAAATTATCATTTAAAAATCCAAAAAACCACTTTAACTTCAATTTATTTTGCTCTGACAATAGAACATTTTGTAACATACCACACTAAATTTATACTAACAAATTAATGAAATAAATTAGCAGGTATGGTTTCACACATAACATTGTTCCTTCCACTGACTTAAAAGGCATGGCCATCACTGACAGCAAGATACCCTCAGTTCACAAATGTAAGAGGAAAAAATACAGTACATGTGCACACAAATCATACCTAGAGGGGAAGGTTTAAATTATCACTTGGGCATGGGCTAGCATAATAGAAGGATGTGATGCCATTTGGGACAATCTTGTCCTTCTGTGTAATGGTCAGTGATCATATGACTGATACAAACAATTTGAAAACAGAGAAAGCTCCATTAATAGCAGTTCATGAAGACCCGCGTTTGGTTCCATCTGATGTATATGAAAACAGATCTTACAAGCATCCTGGGTAAAGTGGTTAAAGGACAGTAGCATAAATAATATATACACAAGCACAGCATTTTTTAAGTTCAAAAACTAAAACCTTCCTTGCACAAAATGAATGCTGGATTTCATAAAATTCCTCTCTTCTGCTTTTATCCTGATTAAAATGTGAAATATGCTGTTCCACTTCAGAAATGTCCCGATGTGATTTATGAGATCGTTCAACACATTTCTTTACTAAAAACTGATGCACACAAGACAAGAATGAGAACCTAAAATTGTGCAGTGATGAATTAGAGACAGAAGCATTGACAGAGCAACATAAAGATCATAATTGTAATAAAATACTGCAGTTGAATATATGACATACTGTACTGCACAATTCATTAATTAGAACGACTTGATATACAATTCCTATTTCTGTTCCATAATCTAAATTCACTAGAGATACAAAAATAAATGTCACGACAATATCTTTTTGACCAGTGTTAGGATAGTGAAGTGGAGATGTAGGGAGGAGGAGCCTGAAGACAGCATGTGGAAAGGACAGAATGCTCAGTGTGGGAGACCTGAATGTCAGAAGAGGCTGGGAGCAGAGGGATGCTGCAGAAGATGGGCAGAAGCTCAGAAGCATGATACTCGTGAAATGGACTGATATCTGTCACTGGGATGTGTACAGGGTTCTTTTTACGGGGAGGGGTGGGGGCAGAGAAGAGAGATGAAAGGCATGTCAGTCAGTGGCGGTGTAGAGGCCTTCGGATGAGGGCAGGTGGACATGGCTGCCTGTCACACTGGGGAGCAGGGAGAGGTCGGGCAGGCTGCCAAGTCGGGATCGCAGCTCCTTTCGCACCTGGGATACGCGGGCCAACTTGTGCTTGTACTCCTGAAAGACAGGCGACAGAAGGCACGCTGTCTCATATCACACCTCATTGTCGTGAGCCGTCTTATTCCGGAACGTTCCATACCCTCCAGAAACCAGCAAACTAAAAATTCACATTATTTACAAAGAACGGTATCTGTACAGAAATCATACGCTTGTTTTTATACTGTTTATAAGACAATTTAAGATTTGCACGACAGCATTCCGAGCTAAAGGAAAAGCACAGTGAATAGCATTGTGGATTCCGTGAGCTGCAAAAATGACTGAATATAAGAATAAGCGTTTCATCTTAGTACGGAGTTCGATTAGTTTGGTCTTGTGAAAACTGAATAGCCTCCTTGATCAAGAGGATAATGGAATAAGAAGGGCCGACACTGCTTCATATTCCAGAACTGAAGATACGGAGACCATGCTATAAACCAGATTTCTAACTCAACTTCAAGAGCTAAGTGTGACTGTCAGTTTAGCTTTAGGCCAAGCACGTTTAACTCAATTAATTTATACAAGTATTTCCCATTTCTATTAAGAAAGAACACACCCTGAAGTCCAAAAGTCAGAAGTGACAAAAAAAAAGTTCAAAGGCCCCTGTATCAGTTCTGGTTGTCATTATAGAAATTAGACATAATCAGATTTGCAATGGATTGTCACTGTCAAAGCGACACAGAGATTCATGTTTGGATTGTTTTAGCTTGGTTTACATATTGACCTACTTTGTTTGACTAAACATAAAGCTTTTTAATTTTGTGTTGTCCTAGTCTAGTACTATAGTAATTTACTGACTGCTACTAGGTCCATAAGAAAATATAAAACAGAGGTCTGTTAAGAATGTGTTCCTTTAAAAAAGAAATTACATATTTTATTTATATATATATAAAGACTCACAAGGCCTGTATTCCCTCCTGGGCACTCCCTAAAAGTATTGGGCTGTACTACTGCCCCCTTGTGGATGAGAAGTTATACCAAAGCCTTCAGTAAGAGTGGAAAAGGTCCTATACTATGTAGAGCAGTGTTTCCCAACCCCAGACAGTCAGAACAAAAATGTGTAGCAGGGAAGGACCGAGAATGTGGAGTGGCTGGGAAACACTGATCCAGAGCACAGGAGTATGTCACTAAAGCTATTCAGTATCCCGTCGCAAAAAGTAAAACATTATGCCAGGTCCTCTACCCAAATGCCCTCATCTGTTGAAACCCTTTATTTCAGTGTCAGTGATTAATCGCAACACGGCCTCCTAAGTGCTCTTTGTGAGTATTGAGCATCATGGTGCAAAATGGCTGTAATGGCTACGGAGACTGAAGCTAATCTGACGACTGATATGGTTTAAAACAACACAAGACTCATTATTTTAAATGAAATATACCAGAACCAGAGCAGGTTTTCAAACTTTGTGAAGATTAATCCTCCCTCACTCAGAAACAGAACGACTGACTTGAAGGAGATTTATCCCCCCAACCCAATAAGGGAGAAGACACCACTTAAGCTAAAAATCTAAGTGAATCGAGCCATTTCTGCAGAAATGGAACTAGGGCACGAGACCATAAGTAAAACCTCAGGATCTTTAATGATCAGAAATAAAATGCTGTGAAGTCTCTACCATGCTAGCCATACAGCTCTCAAAGGCACTCAGCTCACACTATAAGGACAATGCAAGCTGAGTCACCCCCCCCCCTTTACATTTAGAGGGCAGAGCTTGTTTAAATCCAGACAATTTGCTGACTGTAGCTTTAAACATGACTGTTAAAAAAAGTCTGCAGTCCCTTGCATCTCTAAACCCCATTTGGAAAGCCAAATTTAAATTCAGCCCCCCCAACAAACCCCAAAACACATGACTCATCTTGAAAATGGACAATGGATATTTTTTAGTGTAGCTGAGGCCCCTGAAGTATCATGGGGGGAGGAGCTAATTTTGGGAGTCAGAGTTTTGTAGAGCAGTAGTAGTTGTATGAATGTTAAGGACCATGTTCCTGGCCAAGGCAGGCCTCATCTTAACATGACCAGGTTCCATAAAAATAAGCAGCATTCTGCCATTTTGCACCAGAACTCAAATCTACTGCTGCATTGTAGGTAATATAAAAAGCTGGGACATAAGCAGCCCTATCAAACATTGAATCGCTTTGGGTTTCCCCACAATTCCTTGAATGTATATGCAAATGTACAGTATGTGTGTGTGCATGTAGATTGGCTGGCTTATCTTAAGTTTCCTTCCAAGTATACCCAACTTTCCATTTCTCAGTTTCACTATCTAAAGTGCAACAGGCAACGGACCCGTTGGAAGATTTTTACACAGAACGTGAACATGTTGCACACCCACCCATCAAAAAAAAAAAAAAAAAAAAAAAAAAATAGAAAACCTCATGTTGAATACCTACAAATTGTTACTGAAAAGGCGTGTTTCAAACACACTGACGAAGATCAAACACCAAAAGAAAATGTTTCCCCGTCTGTGTTTTTACGTTTTACAGCAGAAGAAAACCACCAAAACAACACAGGCGGGATGTTTTTTTGTTTTTTTTTTGCACAATTGCATCCTGGCTCTGCTATAGCCCTGCACTGCCACACGTCACCAATCACTCGCAGAGAAGGCAGGAGCATGCATGAAGGGGTCAAATAATACCACACCCACAGATACAAGTTGTTTCCTTTATTTTCCCTTCTTTATTACAGGAGGAACCAGTACTGATGACTCCAGAAGGCACGATCCTGTTCAGTACCTGCAGACAAAGAGCTAAACAGCGCAGGGTTAATCACTCGAGGTCAGAAACGACGGGAATCACAAACCACGATCCACCTGCTTAGAGACTTTCCCCGATTTTACAGGCAACATCATCATGTCACTCCAATGACAAACACTATATACCAAATACGCAGCGTGGCTGCTTGGATGGGACCTTCAGCCCTCCTGATAAAGTTCACCGAGGGTTACTTACCACTGGTGAAGGCCAGCACCACTGGGAGAGTGTCACTCCCCAATGCTACAGCCAATCAGCACAAGTCACACTCCAACTCCCAGACAGACTCTGTGCTGATTGGTTACTGAATCTGCGAGATGCATCCGGGGGCTTGGAAGGCAAACCCATCTCTTGTCTACCGCTCTACAAAACTTTGACTTAATCTTGGGAGGGTTAGTTTCCCCCCCCCCCCCATGATATTTGAGGGGCCTCAGCTACACTAAAAAAAATGTCCATTGTCCATTTTCAATCAGCACAAAGTCTGAGGCTTACAACTTGAACAACTCCCACATTGCAACTCTATTCACTCTTAAACTCACAATATATTTATAACCCCCTATTGTCACGTATAAATGCAGGCCCACAAAAAAGGTACATTGCATGAAGAGGGCAGCCGCCAGGAAAAAAAAAAACCCTCTTCATGCATGTCAATGTGCTCGTTAAATAACAGATTGCCAATCTAGTACAGGAGCCTCATTTCTGCTTCCACAGCATTTTTGGCGTTTAATCATAACCCTACAAACTGGCCCATGATTAATGCTTTTCCCTAAGCTTGCCAACCGTCGACCCTTAAGGCCCCTCTGACTATGACTGCCCTAACAGGACGTTACCAGAAGTCACTGCCAACTCATTTTAATGTCTAAAGTTTCAATCACTAAAGAGTCAGAAGTGAGTGCAAAGTTAGCACGCCTAGGGAAGGGCAGGGCAGACAGAGACCTTGGACCCTGGCATTGCTTGCATGATGACTACAGGCATCTGTAGGGAATGATGAAAATCCTCCAAACTGGCTCATGCTTAACCTTCTAACCTGGGGTCATTGACTGAGCCTGACAAGACTTCCTGACACCTAAAAGCCTATCATAATTACCATAAACCCACAATGCAATTCCTCAGCCTCTTCAGCTATGTACCGGTTGGAACACGCATGACGATCTGGCTCAAATAAAATTACTAAAACTGGAGGCTGGACAGATCTACTTTTAGCCAATCAAAAGTGGTCAGCTGCCTCTTATGCATCCTAGATTGCAAATAAAGCAAAAACGAGCGACTTGCAGTGTAATGTACCTCCAGCAATGAAAGGGAAGTGGCACACAAGAGATTGAGGGCAGCAGAAGACGGGGGCGCAAAAGGCTTTAAAAACATCTACGCACTTCCAGCTTCTGTTCGTTCTGGGCCAGGCCGTTCCTCTGACTCTGCAGGAAGAGGGCGAGTGTGCGTGTGAGCTGCCGCCGGTCGTCGATCTCCGCGGCAAGCCGCCCGCTGTAGTCAGCCAACAGCAGACACGCCTCCTCCACCAGCCTGGACAGGCGCTCCCCCGACTCTCTGTCTACAGTGTGCGGGGATGGGTGAGAGAGAAAGAGAGAGAGAGAGAGAGAGAGAGAGAGAGAAAGACAGCAACAAACTGATTGGCTGAGAACACATTATTTAACAAGCACTTCTATCCAAAGCTGCATACAACTGAGGAAGCAGGGTCAGCTAGTCCATGCAGTAGTTGGGTGTTAAGGGCCTTGATCAAGGGCCCAATGGAGAAAGTTACTCCGGGATTTGAATCAGCAACTTTCCAGTCGTGGATAGTCCTAATGAGCCACACGCTACCCCCACCACCACTGTCTGGGAAAACTGCATGAGGCCAAATGGTTCGATGCAGGTGGTGCGAGCATACCAGTGATCCTTTGCAGCAGTGTCGTGTCCTGCACCTCCGGTGGCAGCGAGGAGATGCGTTGGCGCAGTGCGGAGTCCCCTGATGCCGCATTCTCTAGCTCCTGAAGCGCTCGGATCAGCTCCGCCGTCTGGGGGGGGGGGGGGGACATCCAGCAAGTGGGTTAGTAAGGAAAGGGACCGATGACACTGTTTGTTTAGAGTAGATTCAGGGGGTGCGCACCTGCGGAGGCTCAACGGGAGAGCTCTGACAGGGAAAGTCGTCGTCGTCCAGCTTGATCTCTTCGTACGGCCGCTTCCGGGGTTTCCGGTCACAATCTAGAAAATGAGGGGAAGTCTAGATCAGTGTTTGAGGTCAGCAGTGGGTGCAGACATTAATGGGCTTGTTAATATGTACTATGGTCCCGCTGTCATGAAGGCAGCATAGCATGTGGTCGGCACTTACGCAGGACCTGGCTGAGCTGCTCCAGAAGGTCATTCTCATACACTGCCCTCTCCTGCCAGATGGACAACACTCTGTCCAAGTGCTTCTTACAGCTCTCCTCACCCTCGCTGGGAAGACAGACAAAGCCAATGGAATTAAGCCAACGACCCCTTTTTTTTAGGAAGACTATTTTTTTGCCGGTGAGTGGTGACTGGTATGTTAAATTGGGACACCGAGTAACCTCAGGAAGGACGAGTCTACCACCAACATGGGCTTACTTGGAGACGTGCTTAAAAGCGTCAATGATGACTGGGGCGAAATCCTGTGTGAATTCCGGTCCTTTCCGCTTGCTGTTCTGGATGACATCGTTGGCCAGGTACAGGAAGGTCAACTTGCGTGACACTTTAGCTGTAAACACAAGGCCATGGTAAGAATGAGGTCCTGGGAGAATGCAAAGCATCACTTGCTAGATTAACAATCTGAAAAGGCAGCGCGCCACTCTCCAGCTAACTCACTTCGACTTCTAGCTAAATTTGCCTCGCACGACCATTTTTGTATTAGCAGCACACCTTTGGAATAAGACATCACAGACCTCTACCTGAAGAGATGAAAAGGAAAAATCTGACACTTGCTGTTGTAGCCATTTTTCCTCAAAGGGACATTTATAAATGCAATATGTGGATAAAAGTACCTCCGTATGATACATTTGTCTGTTATTCATCTTGCAGTAAAAGATTTCCAGGCAAAGAATTACACATATAACAAATGAAAGGTGCTCCATGTAGGGAGCAGAAATATAAAGTACAGGTATTTTATGGGTCCTACTGAAATAAAGGTAGCTGAATAT
>JAABNX020000053.1:3303871-3342769 GCA_015163995.2 Mormyrus lacerda | reverse complement strand
CACTTCTTTACGCAGCGTGTAGTCGGAGTATGGAATAGTCTTCCTGATAATGCAGTGCAAGCTGAATCCTTAGGTTCATTTAAATCAGAGCTAGATAAGATTTTAAGAACTCTGAGCTATTAGGTAAGTTCTCCCCAAGGGAGCTTGATGGGCCGAATGGCCTCCTCTCCTTTGTGTATTTGTGTTCTTATGAAAACGAAGAGAAATGGTGAACATCTTATAACATTCCCAAATTTGACGCTCTTCCAACTAACCTATTGATGAACAGCATTGCAGACTCTTGGCATTCTTTCAGCCAGCTGATGTAGCTACCTGGAATGCTTCTCCCATAGTCTGAAAGGAGCTTCCACAAGTTCTGGTCAAACACTATATGGGTTTAGGTCAGGGGACAAGTCATCTGTCACAGCACTCCATCTCCTTCCATAATCACTAAACACTCAATACATAACCCAAAACACCCCAAGGTTCTTGTTGGGGGGGAGGAGAAAGAAATGGGATTTTCAGTAGGTGTGTCCAGACATGACTGGTATTGTACCATTTCTGTAGGGGGTACAAAAATCGCACAATTGCATCAGTGCACTGAGATGTTACTATGGGTAAGTGCTGTCCTAAATGGAACACTAACGTTTTGCACTTACTGGAAGTGACGGACTGGCATTTGATCGAGATTCTCCAGCGCGCCAAAATACCTGCCGTGAAAACTCGCCGGAAGTCCCTCCCCTTCCGTCACGTAGTCAAAATGGCATCCGTTTAGTGAGAGTAGTCTCCATCACTCTGCACTGCGTTTTCTGCCTGTTTTCAGGGCACCATCCGGGTACTTTCAGTGCACTGAACTTTAGCTTAGTTGTCATTGTGAACGCACTAAAAGTGCACGATTTCAGACACACCCATTGTATATCTGCTATTAAAGTCTGAGATGGGCATGAAATGAAACGAGGTGGGGGGGGGTGGAGAAACTAGTAGTGAATAAATGAATGAGCTATTAACCTGATATTCAGTCAGCCCCTAAATAAAAGAATGATACCCAGGAGACTGACATAGCTGTGATTCAGACGCATGAACACTGAAGTCCTGCTTCAGACCCAACTCTCAGGAGGGAGAAGCAAAAAGTTGAACCCCAGCTGGTACAACACAGATTTCCCAGCAGGAAAGAAACCAAATCACACAAAAGGTAGCAGAGGGACCATGGTGGAACAGAGGAACGTTAAGTCTGCAAAAGCAGCCTGTCTGACTGCTGGGGATCCCATTTAACCCCTATACCCACTCAGTGTGGCCCAAAGGAAAACGTAGGAAGCGCTACTACTGCAACCCTTCCCTGGTCTTGGCTGCAATTTTTCATTCACAAAAGTCAAAATGCATTTTGCAGCAATACCTGGGTCAAGTGTTCATTAGCTATTGCATAAAAACAAGGTAATAACTTAGATGATGAACACACCAGGACGATAAAACAAGTGCACACACACATACACCCACAATTAGAAAAATGGCTGTGGTACATTGCAGGGCTGGGAGATGTGTGATATGGTTTCCAATGCTGCATGTATAGCACATGCAATTCTTACATTGCCTGGACCATGATAGCTGGGATGAGATCAGGCTTTTTCCCCCCCCATTTACATACATTTAATAAAAAAATTAAAAAAAAAAAAAAAACTCATTTTAAAGTCCCACCCCAACTTACCAAAAAAAAAAAAAAAAAAAAATACTGGTACTCAAGAGAAAAGGGAAAGTACCAAAAGTATGGCACTTGGTGTGCTGGAAAAGCAGCCAAAATAAAAAGCCAGACTAATATTTTAAGAAGACTTCATACCGTGAAGGAACACAATCATTTAATAAATGAGGTCATTCCACTTCTAAAGATGTCATTCCAGCAATCATAGGCTATACAGGAAGAGACGATAAAACAAACAAAAATAAATTACATTTTACAACAGAATTACAGGGGCAGGGAGTCGATTATGAGATCATCGCAAACAAGCCAACAGAAGACAGCTGTAGCCCAGGGCAGCAACCGTGGTGATGACATGATGCTGCACACGTTTCTCAGCAAAGAACAATAAGAGGTACTGAACACCCATATTTAAACACTGAACCAGCAAGACAATTCAAAAGCACCACTGCACCATTCAAAAGCAGAGCAGGTGGGGATCTAGATTTGACTTTGACAATTTAACCCTACAAATAAAGGAGGAAACTATAGCCATCAGGATGCTTTTAAAGTACTTCAGTATTTTCAACAAGTTTCAGATGTTTGGACCTCACCGCTTCTTTATTGTACTGCAACTGATTTTTAAAATGCATTTAGGGTTTGAATGCAACTGCAAACCAATAAACAGGATCTGACATCAAGCACGTCTCTGCCGTAAGACTTAAGCAGAAAGTGTCCAGTTCTAATCTCGGGTTTTGCGTTGCCGTAAGCAGGGCAAGACAGCACAAGAAAAGCAACATCAAAAGGACTTAAAGCATCGTTTATATTCACAAAATAGCGACTGGTCGGTGTTCTAAAAATAGAAAAAGACAAACTGCTCTAGCTCAATGTGTGTTCGTTTACACATTCTCTAATCACTTTTTTAAAAAACAAAACAGAGCCCATCTGAAATCGGAATATTGCCTCCAGTAACCCCCCCCCCCCCGTCCTCACTATAGCAGTGTACCAGGTAACGTTTCCCAGAAGGTTTGGCTCTTCTGATTTGCGGTCAGTGGAGGACCTACCTACCTAGGCATTTAACCACTGCACAGGGTACCGTTTCACACTGTAGAACGCAAGCGAGGAAAAGACCGAAATTAGATGAGAGGTTCATTCCTGTGTCCAGTGTCTTCATCTTCGCAGCACTGCTTAAGAGCCGTAGCAAATCCATTTGGCACAACCGTCATTAAAGCATTAATCAGAAACACTGCGTGAAAATGAAATAATTAAAATAGAACTGAAGGTCCATGCAGTGCTTGGTATCACCACCTCACCACACATCTACATTATTAAGTACCATTTGACATTATAACAACCAACATAGACATGCCTTGTTCTAAAAATCAAACAAACCTAATGGGAGCGTAATCAGCCAGTTGCCTCTGGCTTAATATTTGGTCAGTCGGATGCCTTATTCCCCGTCAGCTCGCTCTCCATGGAGACGGTGGACACCATGGACGGACGCAGAGAATGGTGCAGTGTGGTGCCATCTTGCCAGTGTGTGTGGCACCCTCCTTTTTTCAGCAGCCGGGACGCCCATGGAATGCCAGGAAGTTTAATCTGAGGTCCCGCACCCCTCTGATAAGCAGGGGTCTCCTGTTCGTACGATTTGGGTGGAGATGGGACAGATAAGCCTGTGCCACTTCAACTTCGCGTTACATACACTGAGCCCTGTGTGTTCTTTCCCTGTTCCACCGCAAGCGATTCAGCTCAAGAGCTGTGTGGTAATTAGCACAAGGAACTGAATCAGGTGTGTTAAATGAGGGGAAACCCAAAAAAGTGCAAGGCTCTGTGACCCTCCAGGACTGTAGGGTGACACCCATGGTCTACATGGATGCAAAAAAGTGCTTGGCAGAAACATATTGAGTAATGTTCATTGATTTAAAAAAAAAAAAAAAAAAAAAACCCCAACACCCCACAATCGGATGACTACAACAGCTTTATACCTAAGGATTTACGAGGATTTGACCAGGTAACACAACAGATGAGCCCCTTGGTAACATTCTGATATGGTTCCACTTGGGCCATGTTGCCAAACGTCCAGCAGTATGGTCGATATAATTGGGTATTGCTAATCTTCAGACCTGAAGATACGATGGCCCAGCCCATGACACTCCGTTAAACCTGGGCCATTCTGCTCTACTTTTATGCAGTCAGAAGTTACATTAGCGCAAGCTCAAACAAACCAACCTTAAAGGTCTAAGCATCTGCAGACCGCCACTTGTCTGCAATACTAATCAGACAGTGACACAAAGCACGGTCAGTCAGCACGAATTAGCGTAGCCATCTTAAGTCAGCAAACGTACGTTATGTGAACGTCTGAAGCAGACGGGAACGTTTTCTAAACGCTTTCCAGGTCACTGGATAGAAAAAAGACACACCCCGGTGAGGCCGCTACCGGTTTCCCCCTTGCCGGGTAAAATCCGCATGAGGTGCATCCAGAGCAGGAATTAAGCCCACGGAGCCACTGGTACATCTCGGGTCACCTGGGAAGTCTTGCGATCTTAAAAAATATACACGCAATTTGCAAAAAAAAACAAAAAAAACCCCTTCCCATCCGATCACTACTCGCATGCTTAGCATATACCAAACCACGACCAGACATAGCGCTTGTTTTTGGAATGTCCATCCTCCTGATGCAAAGAAATGCTCAACTTGTTAGGCACCCTGGTGAGCCCCCATTGATCGCCATGTTTGTCGTAAACGGTGCAAAACAAACTTCGATTCGCCAACACGGGCAGCGGAGGGTTAAAACATGGATGATACGGAAGCTCGCTTGCTATTTTGGCAACAATGTATCCGATAAGCAAAAACAATAACACGCCGACGCGCTATACTACGCGACCCGACGGCCGCCGGAGCACCTCGGCCGATTTTGCGATCGCCCCAGCCGGACCCATACCTTTTTTCAGCTCGTTGTACCAAACCGTTACGATGGTTTTCGAGTGTTTTCGGTGGTGGATTAGCCATAACGACAGTGTCTGGACGCTTTGCTGAGAATTGCTCAGCTCCGACAGCTTTTTTTCTAAAGCCGCCTCGGAAAACGCAGACATGTTTTAGCTCCAGTCCCGTAAACCCTCTGTCAGGGAGGGAGTATGTTCTCCTAAAGCCTGCTGTGTTTCGCCCCACTCCTCCCGCACTTCCTCGCTTCGGCCGTTTCGGAAACGCTGCAGCAAACGCTAAAGCCCCCTAACGTCGGCGATCTAGGAAGTTAGATAAATCGCGCCTTTATTGGCCACTTCGTGGGCAGCTTTACGATTTCATTGGTCCGCAGCGAATAAGGCGGGATTTAATGTTAAACCAAACGCTATACGATTATAGCTATAATTATAAACAACGCGTCAATAACGCTTCGTTTCGCAGCGTTTTTACGCCTAACTCCTCCACTTATACCTGTCACTAATACATACGCCCATTATACGCAACAAGAATGTCGCATTTAAGGCTTCTCAACGATTTTAGATTTTGACCCCCTACCAAGGGTTTTTAAAGTCACTCTATAAATACATTTTTAATTATTTCCGCACTTCTATAATCCAAAACTTTTGTATTGGTAATTAAATCTAGGCATTGGAACACAAACATCCGTGCACCGGATAAAGTAATTCAGTACTTCTTTCAGCACAACCCAATATAATTTCACATTATGAAATGCAATTTACTCAAGGTATTACATGCATGATTATGCCCTGAGCACTTATCCCCAAGAATTAAAAAGAGTCATGTTTACCAGAGTTAATTCCTACAGAACAATTTATGAATTTGTGTTTGCTAGAGAAAACGAGTTTTCCAATCTTCAATCTCAATCTTCTGACCCTAAAAGGTCTCCCCCAGGAAAATCAGAAGAGAAACTTAATTACATGTGAAACGAATGATAGGTTGTAGATATTAAGAACATTTATACTTCAAAGACAAAGACTTTAGCCATTGTTCATACAAGCCACAAAGCTTGCTATGACATTATACAGCACACTTACTCAGCTTCTTAAATAATTATAATCATTCTTCACATAGTATGCAAGTGTTTTTTGTGTCTCCATTGATTTCTTTTTATCTGGTGAACATAGAAAGAGAAACAGTTGTAATTTCTACATTCGCTTTTATTTAGAAGGATTTAACTTGGACATCAGAAGTGCTTCATTTTCTTACATATTTGTTCTGAAAAAAAAGGTGCATTTCGCAGTATCCAGAAATTAGCAGTTAAAAGGAAGACATCAGAAGTGCCACAAAACTGCTGCAAACATCTTAACGGCTTTTTTTTTCACAAAACACTGCAGAACTCTTGGGGAATGTCTAAGCTCTATTCATAATAAACTACAAAGAAACCTGCAGTGTAAGTTTGGCTGCACATCTAAATATTCAAAGCAAAGAAAATAGACCCAGAAGACACTACAGACAACTGTGGTTGTCCATTTTCAATTCCAGGGTTAGGGTCAGGCATCTCTGAGAGTATCCATGCCCTGGGGATTCTCCAGCCAGTGAGGAGGCCAGCTGGCCATTACACTGGGACGTTCCTTCACCAGGTTGTAGTACTCCCCAAGCTTGGGGTACTTCTCCTGGGACAGCCTGTAACAGAAGATATTTATGAAGATCACTAGCTACCACCATCTCAGCAAAGGGAAGACTTGCAGTCCTCTGCATAAGTCTTAGGCAGTCAAAGAAAATTATGCTTAAATGAATTTCATGTAAAATCATAATTTCGCACGTGTCAGCTTAGCCATTTCTAAACCCCCACTAAAGTCAGCCTGATATTTGCAGCAACCGCCCAAAACACCCATGTACATTTTGACTTGACTACCACCCAACCTTGTTGGCTGATCAATACCTCATTCAGTTATTTAACCAATTCAATTAATCAATTAATTTAGTTGGTTAATTAATCAATCCGTTTTTGGAATTTAACTACAAAATGGAATGGCTGGTGGGCCCATGAAGTGAGGTTTGGGAAGTGTTCACCTAGCCAGCTGATCAGATATACCAAACATACATACATACACACACACACACACAAACACACACACACATTTGTGTAGCTGTTAAATTGAACATCTTTTAATATTAAATTGCATTAATTTTTTCTAAGCAAACATACACTTACTACTCCAATAAACAGCTTTAAACATTTTCTGTGACTGCCAATGACTTTTGCATTCTATTTATTTAGCAAACACTTTTATCAAAAGCAGCATAAGTTTTTGTGAAAGCAGAGCCAGACAGTCCCTGGAGGGCCAAGTTCATGAGCCCAGCAGTGAAGTCACTCTGCCAACCACGGTATTTGAACCGGCGACCTTCCGATCCCAGGCACAGCACCCTAATCTACTGGGTCATACGTTGCCCCCAACAGCTTTACATACATCATACGTTGTCACCCGTTTTTCTGTTGGGCTACTTCCAAAACGTACATTCCCTACCCACTGTCTCTGGGCAATCTCCCCCTAATTTGTACACGTCTAGCAGGACTCACCCAAAGCGGAACCCGTAGGCGATGACAGGGAAACAGAGGACGTCAGCCATTGTGAAGGCCTTTCCGGCGAGGTATGGGCCGGCCCCCGGCTGCAAGCGGACACGTCTGTGACTTGTGTGTTTTTATTCCCATACTACTGCAGACATGCAATAAAAAACAAAAAGGACCCCCACCTTGCTCAGGTACCCCTCCCACAGCTGAAGCTCAGCTGTTAGTGCTTCCTTGTTCCGCTTGACTGCGGAGTCATGGCGCTCTGCCTCGGGGACACGCCAGGTGTAGTAGATGACATCAGCTGTGGTAAAGCAATGTGTCATTTCCAGCCGAACTTTCCTTCAGTCTACCGCCATGTGCGAGTTCACTGCTTCTGTGTGGCTAGAATGAGGTTCGCAGCTCAGCATCTACCACAGAGAACCGCTATTTCTATCTTAGCCAGACCATTCTGACAGTTTCTCAGCCCTAAGGTGACAGGCAAACGGCCCAGATTTTAAAAGGCCTGTCCTCTTTTTCTATTTATGACAGCAATAAGTGAGAATTAATGGCCCATAGGGCTTCAAAGAGGTAAGTATTCAATGAGTTATGCTGCAATAACCTCCACGACAGCAACAACTTGAATGTCTCTGCTTAATAAGCATTCCGCAGAATCCCAGTGTAGTAGGTCATTTCACCTTGACTGGAGGTGAAACAGTGATAAACACTTGTCATTCACAATGCAAACATCCTCCATTTCATTTGTAGCCTTCATTTTGAAAATCGAAAGACAGCGATAGTTATCTGGGGAACACGCAACAATAAAGGCTCGGGGAAGCAGGGCTCATTATCGCCAAATGAAAGACTGCAAGGTATCAGGTGTCGGTGCCCACAAAATCCCCAGAGAAACACACGCAAATAGACACACAGACACACACACACAATACACGTAAGCCATACACTGCTTCTGCTGTAGGGTCTGCCCTTCAAACATGCGCTGGTACACCAGAGCCTGTTCCGACGGGGTGTCGGGAATTAGTTGTGTGCCCTGGGACTTAAACTGGCTCTGTGGGGATGAGGTAGAGCCACAGGTGAAAACAGGCGAAGGAACCATAGCACAAAAACAAGTAAACAAAACATAAAATACAACGACGTTAAATTACATTTAAAGTTATTTAAATGCTGCGGTTAACCCCGACCGTAGTCCTTAGACCTGCACTCAAATATATACACTTTTGCGAATTTAGCATGTATAAACGCATGAGTTACAAGATAGTGTCTTTCTCCCCGATCAAATCGAGATTTGATTTGTTTAAAGAGATTTGTTCTAGTGGCAGCCATTGAAAGGACAGATATCGCATGGCTGTCATAAGACNNNNATATATAAATAAATCAGGTGTGTGATATATATATATCATGAAATTACATCGGCCCGATCACATTACCTCCAGGTACAAGCAGGCACCATAGGACTCATTGATCACATTGTTTCCATGCTTGAAAGTAGGCAGCTATAGGAAAAGAAAAACATGCACGTGTGACTTAATTTTTCCTAAACCGAAAGTTGTTTGCAAAACATTAAAATGGGAATTTACCGCCGCAAACAAGAAGAGTACGTGCAAGTCAAATCACGGACATCAGTTCAATTTCGGGTTACTTAAGCAAACGCTATGCCGTGTGACTAACCGCGATCTTAAGGGTAGATGCATTTTACCTGCCCCCTTGGATTTATATCCATAACTTCCTTCGATTTGTGATCCTTTTTCTCAAAAGACAATAGTTTGTTATGATAGCCCTGAAGGTTTTTTTCTTCCAAAGCGATCATGATTTTCCAACACGGAGGGGAGCCGGAACCCCAGAACAAAAGCATATCTTGCGCCATTACTCTAAACGGGCTTATTTTAAACAAAAAACGAAGGAAATCTATCAGTGACTATAGGTCTGGTAGAAAAAAGGCACGGCAAAACGCACGGCGTCAGGTCAAGTGACCCTCTGGCGTGCAAAGACGCCACCCCCAAATGAACTCAGAATACGATTGGAGAAGCACGAGGGTTAGATAAAGCAAGCAAGGTAGTTGACAGCGCCATCTTCAGGCTAAAGATAGATCCTCCGTTTTTAGAAAAACTACCCTTACGTACTAACTATTACTTAGGAAAATGTTGGTGACTTGACTTGTTCAGTTACTTATCTATGGAAGTAAATCTGTGTCATCACAATTTGAATTTTATATGCCAATAAAATTCTAACATTTAAAACTTTATTAGTATCATCTTTAATAATATAATATGAAATACAATTATGTTTCTTTTTAAAAATATTTATTACATTTCTATCATTTTAAGAACCTTCTTTTCTAAGGTGCTTGACAAATGGTTTGTTCAAAAATTAGATTTTTAGATTTTTAGTTAGGTTTTTTGGAAATAAATAATTTACTGAGTGAGAATCAGTATGGATAGAGCAAATAAATCAACATCTCTTGCATTACTAGAATTAAATGAAGAAATTACTGCAGCAATAGAAAGAAAGCAATATACAGTGAGGTTGTTTATTGATTTAAGGAAGGCATTTGATACCATAGACCATAGTTTGTTACTTACCAAATTACAGGATTATCGAATAAGAAGGATACCTCATAACTGGTTAAGTAGTTATTTGACTAATAGAAAGCAATTTGTACAGTTAGAAAATGAAAAATCAAAATTTCAATTTATTAAATGTGGAGTCCCCCAGGGTTCAGTGTTGACTCCTAAGCTTTTTAATTTGTATATTAATAATATTTGTGAAGTGTCTCAAATATTACAGTTTATTTTGTTTGCGGATGACACAAATATATTCTGCTTGGGGAATGATCTAAATATCATTATAAAAAATGTGATTTGTGAGATGTCTAAACTTCAGGAATGGTTTCATGGCAATAAATTATTTTTAAACTGGAATAAAACAAATTTTTTGGCAACAAAATAGATGAATCAATCACAATGTCCATAGATGGTACTCTAGTTGAAAGAGTATATGAAGTTTTTAGGGGTTGTTTTGGATCATAGACTTAACTGGAAACCTCACATAAAATATATAAAACAAAAACTTTGTAAAAGTATTGGAATTTTAAATAAGGTAAAAAATGTGCTAGAGACGTCAACACTCCATATATTGTATCATTCATTTATTGTTCCATATTTGATGTATTGTGTAGAGGTTTGGGGCAATACATATAGAACAAATATTAAATCCTTGGTTGTATTACAAAAGAAAGCTATGAGAATATTATATAAAAGGAATGTTAGAGAACATATAAATAGTTTGTTTATTCAATCAAAGATTTTGAAACTAAAAGATTTGATTAATTTAAAAACACTATTAGTTATGTATAAAACTAAAAATGCATTATTGTCAAATAGCGTACAGAACTTTTTTTGTTTTGAGAGCAAGTGATGATAATACCAGAAGAAAGTTTGATTTTAAAAGTATAAATGTACGGACAACATTAAAGTAGGTGTGTATTTCAGTATATGGAGTAAAATTATGGAATAAACAGGATGATTTGAAAAAATGTACAACTATTAATCAATTTAAGAAACGTTACAAAGAAAAAAATGATAAGATCTTATGAACTTGAGTTAATAATGAAGATGGAGTGATAATGTTTGCATTTTTTTTGTAGGTTAGTTTATGTATATAGCTATACTAAATTTACTGTATAATCACTGAGAAAGGGGCAGGCCAAGATTTATCTTCTTCCTCTTCCCCATTTCACTTATGGATTGTTGTAATGAACAGTATGTGTTTGTAGTTTAACGGTATTTTTGAAAAACTAACTAAGTGGAATAAATTCATATTGATTGATTGATTGATTCTCACCAGGCTTACCGACTTTTAAATACAGCCTATCAACTGCATTCAAGTAAGTCACGTGACCCATCCTGATGGGCCCGGCTTGCTCCTCGCGAACTTCGTTTCTCATGACCAGTAATCCAAGGAAAGAAGCTGCTTTGGTGTTCGGTGCAAATTGCTTAAGTACCGGTGAGATCTGCGTATCCCGGCACGCCTCGCCAGCGCTCCTGTATATAGCCCTTGTATCGTTGTTGTTACGGTTATAGTTGCCTTAGAGATGGTGGCGTGTATGTTTACCTGTGTCTTGCGTGTGCCCCGTCCGATTCTTGCGTGTTCTTAGCTTGTATAACAATCCCACCATGTGTGAACTTATAGCAACTTTTGTTCCTATGGACAATTTATTTATTTTTTTCCCCTCAGGTAAATAGGTGATTTTTTTTTTTATTCACTAAGCCTGTGTAAAGTAGAATAGACTGGTGAACTTAACATTGTATATTAGGCCTATATGCGTCACAGCCACTGATTTACTTTTTTGAGCATATATCAAAAAAAGTTTAATCTTCTGGTTTGCGCATGTTCTGCACCCTACTGTAAAACAAAGCTGGAGATTCACACATCGATTAATTTAAGAAGGGGTTGGTGTGCTTCCTTGCATGTGCATGTGCACCCGCACACACCGTCTGTCCCACAACACCAGCCTGTAAATGGCGTTTAATGAAAAAAAAATCTACAGTTAACATTGCTCATGATACCTGGTATTTATGAGTGTTATCATTGGGTTGTGCCGTGACAGTAAACTTGTGCTTGATTTCTGTAACCACATTGACACAAATGACAACTTACAGTAATACAATGAAAACTAATGCTGTAATTAACATCACTGGGTAATGGGTTTCATTGTGTCTCTTATTGTGTGTGGAGCTGACCTGTGCATGAGTTTCCTTTGGGTGTGTAGAAACTCATAATGTAATAACTACACTGTGGAAAATGTAGGTAAGGGACAGGTGATCTTTCACAATTAAGGACGCATGCTCACTTTATTTTTGGTCGGTTGTTTGTTAATAAACTTAGGGCTCTGCACATCCCATTTACAAAATGCCTGCTGATCCATCAAAAGACCTGGCACTCAAAGGCACTGCACTCACCCAGCACATGGCATATTCACAGCCGTTTATCTGCTCAATGTCGAAACATCAACGTCAATTATTTTTTTCAAAATTCCACAGAAAAATAACTTTTCAAACTCTGGATATAAGTCTTGCTCTATCAGATAGTATTAAGCTTTCAAGCAGAGATTTTGAATATGACCAGATGAATTGCTGTGAATATGGCATGTTGCACAGTGTTTTTCAATCGGTCTTAATGGGAAAAGAATGGCAATTTCATATACCATTATTTTTAAAATTCTACAGTAAAATAACTTCTAACTCTGGATATAAAAAGATCCCTGACATATTCGGCGTGTATCATTGTTATTTTCCATGTATTTCTGTATTTTCAAATAATTTGTATTGGATTTAATTTTATCACATCCTACATTTTGTATTTAATTTTGTTACATTTACTGAGTTAGTATTTGTAATTTGTGGCCAAACATTCTTTGGTGTATTTGTAAACATCCCTGCTAATAAGAGGTCTCAAAATACCCATCCGTGGCATGTTTATAAATCATTATTAAATCTAGCCCATAGACTATTCTTTTGTTTTCCACAGAATACAGGAATAGCTGTACGTAACGTCATTCTTCTAATGTGCGCCAGCAAACTCGTCAAGTTTCAGCCGACTCGCGTCAGATTTCACAGAGAGAAGGCCGCTGGGATGCAGCGAAGGTAGGTAAGAATGTAATAAATTCCTGCAGGTGGACCACATCCCGTGCAATGGAATTAATACACAGAATTCCACACTTAATAGGCCTCTTTACGCAGTGGATCACACCGATCCTCTTCGTACCTATATGTTTTTTATGTAGGCCTATCATAGGCTATGCTGACATCACAAGCCTTATTGTCAGACGCTGTTTTTTTATTTTTTTGCTTAGATCAGACTTTTACTGTGTAGTATCTGATCTCCGTCCACACTAAAGGACCATTCTTTTTACAGCGCCACGTACTAACAGTGCAATATAGTTGTAGCAGAATAGACTATTTGTGATGCACTTAATAAACAGTTTTTTTAAACGTCTTACCGTTTTTATCAGTACTCCAGTATCAGATTAACGTGCGCATTAAAGCATATTAGCGGATTTTCTGCCAGATTCAGCCGCAACGTTTGAAAGATGTAGCCCCTGAATTTGGACACAGACATTGATATATTTTTGCATGGGTCATCTGCGTGACCAACAACAAGAAATGGTCAGTGCATGCTTGTAGGCCAAAATCCACATGAATTCCAATTTGACCGTTCATATCCATGTCGCTTGGCTACAAATCCAATACGTACCGATGCAGAACCGCATATGAAAGTGATGCAAATCTGATTTTAAAAGATCGGATCTGAGTCACATTCGGGCAAAAAAAACGGATTTCACCATAGGTGATAAATTTATTCTCCTTTTTCAATTAGTCAATTTTTTTTTAATTAAAAAGTAAATGTTTAAGATGTTTTTCAGAAGCCTATATTTAGGCTTAGGCCCTTTTCTCATGTTATTATGCAACTATATTTAAAGCGGTCGCGAAACATTAGACAGCGTTTTGGTGTATTTCTATGCATTTACAGTAATTTCTACGTAATATCTGATTGCAGCCCAATCATTACTGCAGCAAATGCCAAAAATCTAAAATGTGGCCGTCTTGAAAAACCGCCGACATAACATTCATGGATTTTGTTAAATTTCAAGGCACTTACTAAATTACCAAACGTTATTTCACCTCTGTGATTCCGTCCTCCTCTGCAGCTCCCTTTGATAAGGCTGACTGCACAAAATGATTCACAGGTGTGATAAGGAAACAACGGTGTCTCGTGTATTTATGAAATCCATACTAGATTGAAAATAGAAGCCTACATCAGACCATGGGGCCCAAAATAGGCAGATCCTGATGCTAATTGGGTGTCTTCTCCAGTTACATCAACATCTAGAGCTGTAGATATGTTACTCCAGTGCTGATTGTTATCAGTAAAACATGAGAGTAAGAGCATCACTTCGCAGGCTCAAAGCAATACTCCTAATCTCCTTGAGTTTAATCTGGGGTAAACAGCAGGAATGCTAGTCGTATAAGAAAAGGAAGCATCTGGCATAGATTGCATCTTTATAGTTGTAACTGAACCTCCAATGAATATTGGCCTTAAATACATTTCAACAGTTCATACACTATATGGACAAAAGTACTGGGACACCTACCCATTACACCTACTGCAACTTTTATGACCCCCCCCCCCCCCATTCTAAATCCATAGGCATCAGGTCTGGGATCTGTGTGAATCAAGTTCTTCCATGACAAACTCACCCAATCATGTCTTTATGGACCTTGTTTTCTGCAGTGGGGTACAGTCATGCTGGATCAGAAAAGGGCCTTCCACAAACTCTTCCTACAAAATTGGAAACATAGAATTGTCCAAAATGTCTTTGTATTCTGAAGCATTAAGTGTCCCTTTCACAGCCCCCTACCATTATCCCTCCTCCATTAAATTTTACAGTTGACACAATGCAGGCAGACGGGTAATGTTCTCTTGGCATCTTCCAAACCCAGACTCGTCCATCAGACTGCCAGACAGAGAAGATGTTTCCACTGCTCCAGTCCAGTTGTGGCGTGCTTTACACCTCTCCATCTGACACTTGGCTTTGTACTTGATGATGCGAGTCTTCCATGCCACTGCTCAACCATGGAAGCCCATTCCACGAAGCTCCCAGTGGACAGTTTGTGGTTAATGCCAGAGGAAGTTTGGAACTCTGCAGTTATTGAGCGTCGGTGACTTTTCCGCACTATGCGCCTCAGCAGCCAGCGACCTCTGTTACTTTACATGGCCTTCTACTTCCTGGCTGAGTTTGTGTTTTATGCTTCCACTTTGCAGTGACCGCTGATGGTGGAATAATTGACTAATTGCAAAGGTGGCACCCTATGGCAGTACCATACTCCGCTGAGCTCTTCGGAAAGAGCCATTCTTTCACAAATGTTTGTAAACCTAACTGCATGGCTAGGTGCTTGATTTTATATACCTGTGGCAATGGGTCCGAATGAAACACCAGGATTGAACTATTATAGGGTCCAGCACTTTTGCCCATTTAGTGTATATTTCCTACAGTCCACATACTTTAACATTATTATTTATAGACATACTAGAAGGCAACATGTGATAAAACTAGAATCATGCAGGATGTTTTTGTTGGTTTAAAATAGATAATTTTCAGTTTAATACATTTCAAATTGTCAGCTTAACTGCATCTCTTCTGATTCATTGATATTCTCAGAAAAACATAGTTAAAAGTATTAAGATGTAGCCTAAGTAATCTAGGCTTCCGCCTCTGTGAATAAGTAAACGTGGAGCTCGGCATGGGGGAAAAAACACAACACCGATAGTTTACAGGACATTTCATAAGAGCTTTAATTGCAAAGTGTGTGTGTGTACATAAGGTTTTCCGGTTTTTCCGCATGTCCGGTTCTTACACTGAAAAGCTGTTTGCGTTTTATGGAGAAGCGTGATGGGAACAGACGGTTCCTCAAAAACATCTCTGGATTGCTTGAAAGGTGGGCCACATGGTTCACATCACCATAACGAGAGGCCTTAAAGTCCATAAAAAGCAAAATAACACAACGTAACAAAAAAGGGGAAAAAACACTGGACATCAAGATCAAATGTCACTCTCTCTGAGATAAGCGATTGTACGTCGAGATAGACATGTCATATACAACATATACCTCTCGTGTACGGCTTATTTTCTCTTAAATTACATAATAACACTGATATTTGAAGGTATAATACACTATTCTACACAAATTACACAGAGAAAAACAAACAAAACACCCCTAAATGGAGTATGACATATTTTACAGCATCTGTCCTCCTTCTGTGGTTTCGAAATATTTCGAAAATATTTCGATACATCTTTACATTTTACATCCAGTTCATTTCAGTTATTCTTTTACATTTTCCGTTTTTTCTTTTTACAATTCCCAGAATAACACAAAATGCGCCCGGAGACAGTGCCTTTCATCGTTATTTTTTTAACTGTGTTTTTTTCTTCTTCTTTGAAATCTGCTACAAATGATGAATAAGGTGCCAGACGCCACACATTACAGCACAATGATTATTTTTCTGTGAATCCTCCAGAAAGTGTAGACAGGCTGAGAATACAGAACGACGGCTACATGTTAGCCGCACATGACCCATAAAATCAGGTCTTGCGCAATCGAAAATAACTTTTTACAGTAAATTAAACGGTAATGTCGAGTGGAGAGATTCATGATAATAAGTAAAGCCACTTAATTGAGCTTCTGTCTTTGTAATCGAAACTCTGGTACGGGATAATAAAATAAAAACATAATGTTATTAGGAAACCTACGGATGACTTTCTGAGCCTTGCCTGTGGAGGACACTGTATTAACTGTACATTACAGGGGGTTACATACAAACTCCCCCTTAACACTGCAGAATAAATAGCCACGTTTTTGAAGGCACATCTCCAACCAAAGCCCTTCAAAACTCCCTATTTAGAGTCTTAAATAATAATTTGCATTTTATTTTACTACCGTTTAAATACTCAAGGTTTACTCAGGATAAAGTTAACATATCTTTGTTTTCTCAGCTCTCGCCTATCACTTCAAGTTGTCTTCTGTAATATATGGTATATAAATATATATTTATAAATATATACTACATTTATATAGCATATATTTACCGCTTAGATAAATGTGCAATTTATAAAAAAACAGCTCCTGATCTCCAGACAGTTACTGGGGTCATTGTAAATGGGGTTACAGAATTATGGGAATTTTACAGTAATTCCCATAAATTCCTGGTAATTTCCATGGAAAGTTTCCAACTTGGAATATTCTCAAAATTCCCATCTTAACTTCCCATGGAATGGAAAGTTTCTAGAAATTTGCTGCCCCTTTACAACCCAAACTGTAAATGACGAAATTCATACAAATTCATACTCAGTATTAGGGCTGGGCGATATTGAGCTTTAAAGATACATTGATATACTTTCATGTGAGAAATAGGACAAGACAGTATCATTTATATCAATATAGTTTATGTTGCTTTAAAATTATACTCGTAGAGCCTCCAGTTCGACTATTTCTCCTCTCCCTGTGTGTCTCTCACACAATTGAGCCCCACCCCGTTCCCTCTCTGAACATAACCCACCCTTCCCCCTCACTCACAAGTCTTGTATGCAGAGACAACATGGAGACAGAGACAGACACAGACACGAGGCCAGCTAACAAAGAGGAGCTGGTTGGTAAAACAATATATGCTGGTAGTTCCTTTTTGGGACATTTCTTCATGCTGTCTGTTAATAAAAGGGAATATTTGGCTCTGACTTGGAACTACCTCTTTTTGATTTTTCTTCACACAAAGAAATGACAAAGAGGCAGTTCCAATATATAATATATCGCCAATCAGCTAATAAATATCGATATATGATTTTTGGTCCATACTGCCCAGCCCTATTCAGTATAATGACAAAATGATGAATAAGGGGTCAGTCGCTCCACAGCTCCTGATCTGATAGCTGCTGGTCACCATTGTGGCTTCACTGGAAAGGAAACTGCCGCTGAAATCAATGCTGTGTTTCTGGCAGTGCAATACGCTACTTGTTCAAAGTTTTAACTCCCCCCCCCCCCCCCCCCCAGGTTGTGCTGGTTGAGGCCTGGGTCTCCTCATACTCCCAACACCTGTCAGTTCATCCATACCTCGCCCCACTGCCGTTTTTTTGACATGATAAAATCCCACTCTGTAGTGTGTTGCGGTTCATAAGTAATGGAGACGTTGGAGGAGATGTCCAAATCGCTAGGCGCAGGTTACAGGTCACAGTGTTCCGTTATCTCTCTTTCATACAACAACTGCATCTGTTTTTCATATCCAGAAATTCCATTTCTAGATTTAAAAATAGAAAAAAAAATGGTAGAAATGCAGGTAATGCCAAAATATTGACTGAAAAGGTAATGGAATTCTACATTAAAAATACAAAATACCCAACACAAATACATCACTAGCAGATGTGACAGTTCAAAAAGCATTTTTTCAGCATTAATTCCAAATCTAAGAAAGTATTGGTGACTAACACTTAGTGGTGCTGATGTCCAGAAAAACATCTAAAACATCTCCAGCAGGACCAGATTCAGCATGTAAGATTAAAGGCTTCATTTCACATATCTTGGACACTCAGATTATCACCCTGACCACAGTTTGAGTAGAAACATTAACGTCTGTGCGAGTGGTATTATTGCTGGTTTGTTTGCTTCAGTCTGATTATCCCAAGTGATGTGTTGATTGTGTTGCTCTGTGTGCGTTTGGTCATGTCTGACCTTCACAGTCACAGTAACAAAAAAATTAGTGGTCTGTACACAAAACTTATCCCAAAACTGTATCCTGCACAGCACATCTTATTCCAATCACAAGGATGCAGGGAGGTGCCGTATGTGTTTATGGCGTATGGTAATCAAAGACCAGGGCTGTCTTGTTTTTATATCCATCCTCTGTGCTGGTGTAGCGTCACGTCACAAAACGGCCGCAGTCATCTCCCTCTCTATGAGCCTTAAATAATTCCTTGTTTGTTTTAAACCTTTCAAGCTTCCATATCAACCACATCTCTACCTTTTCAGGCAGGCTCAGGTGAACATATGCATCCCCACATCACTGACCGGGAATTCCACCATGGTCGATTGTGTTTGTGCAAAAATTCCAATAAGAGACCAAAGGTCCAGACCCTGAGGTTCAGACTGCTGGTTTCCCACCTTTCAGGGCATCTCACAGGATGGATGGTATTCAGTCAACATTGTGCTGACCTCCTTTGACCTGACTGCTCTCTCTGCTTGCTCCTCTCTCTTTCTGACACTGCTGCAGCACCATGTTGCAGCATAAATAGACCCCTGCAGCCTCACTGTGACACACCAGCACAGAGCGAAAATGAAAGCAAGACCAAGGACTCTGCGGCGCATGATCGAAGCAGTTGTGGGCATCTGGAGGGTGAGCCGGTGATGGTGAGATGGAGGCGGGGCTGGAGATGGGGCTGGAGGCGGGGCTGGAGGCGGGGCTGGCTCGTTTGCTGGCTGGAGTGGAGAGGTTTTGAGGGTATGGGGGCGAGGATGGGCTCCTGGGTTCCTGCTGCATTCTGGGAGCCCTGGCTTAAGGGGGACTCACACCTGCATCTCTGGCCCACCACTGAGTCCCAGGGCATGAGCCTCTTCTGGCGTCAGGCCACTTTTCAGGGTCCTCCTCACTGTGGGGGGGCAGTGGGCAGGATTACCATGAGCTTTAACGAATGGGAACCAAGACACTAACTATATAGACTGCGCCAAACGAGGGCCAGGCCATGTCTGTTTTGAAGCATCATTATCCAGTAAGTAGTGATATTTCTTTTATTTACACAACCTACCCTGTAAGAAAACAGCTACTGACAGAATCCTAGATAATTCCATATAACTCACACGGCCCTGCTTTGTGTTTTAAAGGGAGGCAGACGATATCTATTTCTCACTGAGTGTTGTAATTCTGGAAATTGGCCAGTATTTTTAGACTGTATACTTAAAATGTTATGTCACTGGTAGCACTAGGCAAATGCACCAGGAGGCAAAAAACGCGTGTTGTTATGTGAGCAGGCTTTGACAATTTAGGAAAAAAAATGGCTGATGGTTATATCTGAGTTCTTCAAAAGCAGACTGGTGGACATGACTTCATGCCCCCATCGTTTGCCCCCCCATTCAGATGCATTCTGCAGTCTATGGGTACAAATTATGACTGGAGGTTCTAAATGGTAAGATCGCGAAATTGTCCTGTACAGTAGGGGTAGGTAAACCTGATCCTGGAGTATCCAGAAGGTTTTCTGATGAACCACAGCTGATCTTAGGCAGATAGTAACTCATCAGGTAGGATAGAAAATCTGCTCCAGGAATCCAGGTTGCCTGCTCCTGCTGTACCTCCATACTCCGCTCTTTTTAGAGTATTTCATCACCCTCTACTGTCCACTGATGAAAACTACATACAATAAAATTGACTTCTTGTCAATCTTAGTGGCTGAGAGGGCCTGCAGTAAGACTTTCAAAAACTGTACCAGCATCTGATAATTATGTCTGTGTAGAAAACTGCAAAAGGGAAACTAGTTAGCACTTAATACTGTATCTAAAGAGTATACTGCTGCTTTTTACTGTGTTAAGCAGGAATTACGGGTATGGGAACTAGGAGGGCCACACAGATGTGGACTGCTAGCCATGGACGTGTATGTTGTGCCGTTACAGGCTGGCGCGGAACTCACGCGACTTGCGATTGGCGCGCGACCTCTTCCTCTCGCGCGGCAGTGTGCGCTGGCTCGGTCCTTGCGTCGCCGACTTCACGATGCGCTCCATGATCTCATCCGCCGCGTCCTCTGTGCCGTTGAGCGAGTCCTCGTTCGCTGTCGCCCACGAACTCAAGCGACCTGCCGGGGAAACGTCAGTCAGCGCTCCGACGACGCTCCGGTCATCTGCGTGATTAATGAGCTTTTTGGGACATGGAGGTGGGGGGCAGTGTTGACTTTATGTGGCCTGCAATCACATGCTGTTTAACCTCCAGTTTGGATGCGTGAAGCGAAACGCAAGGTGCTGCAGCTGTTTCCCAGCTGGACGTCATGGGTGTCACAGGTCACTGCGCCGCCGGGACTTTGCACAGACCATAACTCCTCCTGTGTCTTCATGTCGCTGTGTTGTGCCGAGTTTGTTTAATCCTGTTTTCTAGCGTAGCAGGTGTAGTGAACTGAGGCATATACTTTTTGCAGTTAACTGGGCCAATTGACTATCGTCATGGAAACGCTAGAATGTAACGTATGAGTTGCGGAGTATAACTGAAATTACATAAGATCTAAAATAGTCTAACCTGTGTAATTAATTATATAGCAGATTTTTATCATCCTTTGCTGCATTTCCTGCCTAACACCGGCGCTAAAAGGACTGGCGCTAAACCCTGAACTGTTGTTAATTAAAGATTGCTATCTGTCATCATAACCTGCAGAAGCTGAGTACCGCGACGGGCTTTCTGGCAGACTCGCCTCGTGTGGCCCGCGTGCGGATGCGGAGGCCGGGCATGGAGGCTGCCTCGCTGTCGCCGCCCCGCTGGCCGCCCCTCAGCACCGCCTTCATGTTCTCGTGCTCAGCGGCATCCTCAGCATGCTGGAGGCCCTGGGGCTCGCTCTCCTGCGCTGCCGATGGGTTGCTGCTCAGCTTGCCACCCTGTGGGGGGGGGGTATGTTAAACCCATAGTGGGACAGCAGGTTGGCACAGAGGTTAAGGACAGGGGCAGTTAATCCAGAAGTTGGTTGTTGAAGTACCAAGTGGGGCCTAGAATACTCCTAGTATTAATACTCCTAGTGCTAGTACACAAATACTTAAGGTGGGGTTATAGTGATCACATGTCATGTGATCAAATGCGCACTCAAACTGATGGTTTGCTGGATTCAAGTAGCCCCACCCTTGTACCCTTTTAAGGAGGTGCTTAATTTGAATGGCTTCATTAACTGTGTCAACTGGCTAAAGTGCTAACTTGCTCCATATGCATGCACACAGAGTTAATTTCCACCTTCAGATTCATGTTAGAAACAGCTCAGCACACCGAAGGCAGTCTTAGTTACTTTGAAGCACAACCGGGCTTCCCCAAGGTGTCACCATCCAACAGCAGAACATTATGAATCTTTATCTTTAATCAAAAAAAAAAAAAAAAAAAACAGAGAGGACTATCGACGGTTTGAGCTGAGAACCATCTGTAGACAGAATGTAAAATAAACCGCAAACATCTTGGACGCATAAATCCCCACAAATATCTATGGAAACGTCCAGATTGTGGCGGAAGCCGCCAGGTGGAAGTCTGTGGCCGCGGGGCTGCAGATGGGATTCAGGTCCAGGCTGTTACTCAAACCACAATGACCTGGTTTCTCCTACGACCGGCAAAGCTCTCCGGAGCGGAGTAGGCCATCGTCAACAGGGACACCTGACGGAGAGGGAGTTGTCACGGCACGGGGGGGAACCTCCCGCACTGCGGAGGGTCAAGAGGAGCCGGGGCTTCGGTGGATGCGGACCAACGTGCAGATGCTTGGTGAGCCCCCACCTCCCTGTCCGCCCGGGCCTGAAAGCTATTATTAGATGCACCTCCTGGAGCGCGTTCCAACACTACCTCACAGGATCCAATTACCCCTGCCCCCCATACCAAACAGCGCCCCTAATGAGAATCACCTGGTCAAACAAAGGGGGTAGTGTCCGCTTACCTGCCACCTTCAGAGAAGAATAATGCTATTATGGGGAAGCGTGCAGAGCCATTCTACGTCGACATCCATGACATACACTCAGATGCTCATACAACAAATATAAACCAGCATATGCTAACAAATAAGAAAAAAAAGTATCATTTACAAAGACATCCTCCCCCATCACTTTGCCTGCTCCCTGTCGGGATTCTGACAGAGGGTTAAGCTATTTGACCATCAGTTTTTCTGCACACTGTAAGAGGACAACTTTCCCAGAGATAGCCCTTTGGTTGCGAACAAGGTATAGTTTAGTAGGAACGATCACGACACACGACAAGACTCCATCGCCCAATCAGGACATCTGAGCGCACAAACTAACACTTCCAGGAAGATGGGGAACTCTGGACACAGGAGAACATGCGAGTCAGAGCAGGGGATTCTGCAGAGGTTAAGGGGGGAGAGGCCGGGGACACGCACACACAACTCCCGTACCTCGCTGTCCTCTTCATCATCCGTCTACAGATTGGGAGAGAAAGAACAGAAGGCATGAAGAGAGAGAGAGAAAGAGAAAGATGGGGTAGAAGAGATAAAGGGAGTTGGAAGAGTGGGACAAACAGACAGAAGTAGAGAAGAATAATGGGTATGAAACAGGCCTCAAGATAATGTTTAAAATGTTGTGATATGGCCATTACAGGACACACCACACTCTGTGTGGCTCGAGACCTTCCATATGTATTTACATACTGACAGAGACAGCAGCACGGCCTCCAAAACGCACCTCTACTCCCATTTAGGGTTTGTTGTTTCTCCTGCCGGGACATCCAGAGGTTTGGATTTTCACACAGAGATTGGATTAGGCTGTCTTTGAACTATGACAGTCTCCTGCCAAGCCAAACATACTTCGCGGCACCAGAGCCCGGCCTCCGTAGGATCGGATAAAGCTGTTTGGCAAAGTGAACCCATGGGCCTTTCTGTGATCGGCTAGGGCTGTCTGGAATGTTGAATGGCAGCCCGCTTTGGGATCGGCTCTGGCTGCCTGGACGCCGAGTAACAGGTCCTTCTGCAATGGGCTGGAACCATCTGGTGCACTAAAGCCCCAGGCTGCTTTGGCGTCGGCTAGTGACTGAGATCAGCTGGCAAAGGCTGACCCTGCTGATGTAGAGTCAAAGGGCTTTGCTGAGATCACAGATTGTACTGTCATAGTCTCAGGTACATTCAGGGAGAAAATCACTCACAGTATAGTGACACAGCCAGATCTGGGGGCCACAGCATTACATCTTCCCTACAAGACTACGAGATCACTTCCTTCAGTAAATTATAATAACAAACACGTCTTCAGACCTATTCAAAATATCTTACCGGCCAGAAGCCACAAGAGGAATGAAAATGGACGTGGAATCTAATCTCTGACCTCACGCCAGCCTTGTGGTTCCTCTCCATCTGTTTATTAGGTACTTTTCTGTGGATCTCTCCGGCGTTAAGTGGGCCGGGCAACTCAATAGCCAGTGGAAGTGAGAAATGTATCAAACCGCACAGAGCAGCAGGTCTGTCTTCTGCTTTACGCACCACAGTCTAAGGCTACATCTGTTCCCTGTTACAAGCCAAACGTGATAGCACTTTGTTGTCTTTACTTCTGAAGAGGACTGGAAATTAATCCTGAGTTTGCTCAATGCCCTCCGTGGGTTTGTATCTGCCATGCAGATTAATAATCACACTTTGGGGTCTAACACTGGGGCTTTCAGCTGAGCTGGTGCCCTCTGATTAGCTGCCATCACGGTATGAGACTCAGTGTGCATTGTGGGATACGTCACAGGTGAGCTCTGTAGGATCAAGAATCTCTTTGTGAGATTGGCAGCGTGGTTATTTCATTCCAGCAGCATTCCTAATAGATTTTTGAACGTCTTCCCGATTTCCAGACAATGCGAGTCTTTGTTTCCCTTCTACGACACAGAGGCAGGGATGTGGTCTGAAGACATCCAGGACAGGAGAGCTACTGTTGCAGTTACACTAGTGTGAGACCAGTCAGAACACGGATGAGGCGGTCAGAGATGCCCGCGATCCCTGAAAAAGCACAGGCCCCCGTTTGTTGGGAGACACTCACGTCGGTGATCATCTTCCCCCGGGTCTTGTTCCTCTCACGGTGGTCGGCCCGTTTCTGCTGCTGCTGCAGGACTCGGTCCCGCGTGGTGCGGTACTCCAGGGCAAACTCGCTCACAGTCTTGCTGAATCGCTGGATGCTGACCTCACGCACGGCATAGGCGGGCTGGCCCAGGAATAGCAGGAAGGCATGAAACCTGGAGGCCAGACAGATGCCAAACAGTCAAAAGAAGGACATCTACAGACACTGAGTTCTGAACTACTTAGAGGCTTATAAAATGCACACATCCATAAACGCTCAACCAGAACAAGGTTACAATAAGTCTGGAGCTTGCAGGGTTAAGGAAAACCTAGACAAGGTGCCAGTCTGTCATAAGGTACATACTGACACACACCACCATAAATTAAGGGCAATTTATAGACACCAGTTCACCAAGCCGCATGTCTTGCGACGGCTCGAGGAAGCAGCCAGAATAATCACACACCATCTACACATTGAGCTCTGAACCCATAAACATGGAGGTGTGATGATACAGTATTAGCCATACCACCTCTATATATTTAGACCCCTGTTAGGAAAGACAATTAAACACATCAGCAAACTGATAATTTTGTAGCGAACGAGTAGGGATACCTTGATGCCCGAGAAACTGTTACCCTTAAGCCTGCCGTGTACTTGAGACAAATCAATGGATTGGCATTGGTTTGCCAGCATGACATTGTACGATGTGCAATCGCCACGGTGATCACCATTTTGGTGCACTGCCTGATCTGGGTCCTAGAGACAAAATTTTGTTCTTATTTGTTCTTATCATACTCACTGTTCACAACTGGCTGACGTTGTGCCTTTGGTCACTAGGACTAATTATGCAGTTACCGGCATGCTTTGCACCTCCCCTCGATTTAGTGTAAATTAATATGTGTATTTGTGCATTTCTGTTAATGTAATAAGCGTCTATTATTTGCTGTGGAATCCATGTGTTTTGTTAGCATCTAACCATGAGTGTCATGTAAGTCGTCCCCGTCACTGCTAGTATTAAACTTGTAGCGGCTGATAAAGACGGCAATTTTAAAAGAGCTGTCATCTCCTTTATTAAACTGATTCACACATTTGCTACAGTATGTTTGTTTGCCCTCTGTATGTGGTCCTGCTGCGTCAAACACATCCTGCGCCCACTAGGTTTATGGCGTGACATCAAAGGTGACGTTGTCTGAGTATGCGACAGATTGTTCTCGCTGACGTGTTTGATTTTGTTTTGTCCAGACGTCAGCCACCTTTAGTGTCTTGATTATGGGACTCTGATGCTGCCACTGTTACCTGTTGATGATCCTGCGGTGTATGATCTTCAGGATGATGATCCTTTCGGCACAGTCCTTCAGGAAATCCGACATTTTCTGCTTCAGTACCGACTTCATTTCATGCTTGGCGATCACCTTCAGATGATCCCACGATGCCTTGCACCGGCGTTCCATCTGACACAGGTTCTCTTGCAGTTGGTCAAAGTCCACCTGGAAAACATGGAAAAAGGCCCTCAATCTTAGCTTAGACTGAGGTTCTCGTCACGTGAGGTCAGAACTTTGAATACCATCACTAGGCTCAAAGTAATAAAATAACTGAAAGCAAGAGCATATATCTGTTTTTTCTGCCCTTCTTGCTGAAGGAAAACTGTGAAAAAATTATCTTGAGAAAACAGGAAAAAGCAGTCTGTGCATAACATCACCATAGCTGTCTACAAGCAAGCCGTAAGTCTCCTAGCTTTGTGCTGAGACCATACAGGTCCTGTGAGATATGTCAGAGGCTTTGCCTTGGCACAGCGGGTGACAGCTCCAATCTCCGAGTAGAGGTCTGTGCTGTCTTGGAACTTTTCCACCACGATGGTGCAGGCGTGATGCAGCAGAGACTGCTTGTGGATCGTGTCCTTCACTTCTGGAACTTTCTCCAGGTAGCTCAATTCAAATCCCTTTGCCTTTACAGACACAAAGACATAAAAAAGGCTTCAGTAAGTTAATGAGCAGATTAAAAGGCTGCACGTGCACACACACACACATACACACACACACACACACACATATTATAAATAACAGGAGTCGCGTAATTGCACAATGACATTTGCTAATGTAACTTTTGTTGTCAGAAGGCTAACCCACATGAACACTGCACAATGCAGAAATGTACAGCTTCTGGTGCTCAGACTTCATGGAGGTAACTCACATTTGATCCATTGAGGAAGTTGCCAATGGAGAGCAATGTGGACAGGAGGTATTGCAGCGTCCTGTTGTTCTCCAGCTGGTCCATACCTTCCTTTAGATCCTGGAGAGGCTCAGCCACTTCCTGCAATCAGTGGAAAAGGTGGTCATCAGAGATGGAGCAGGTGTTCCTGGACACAGCCTGTACAAAGTCACACGAGGTCACCTGTGCTGTTGCCCCACCTGGTCAGCCACCGACCATGGGGTGAAAGTCAGGTGGTTCTCATTATGTGCCTCTTACTTCCTGTGCATAATGTTCTGTCCGGTAACTGGCCACTTGGGAAGCCTGGTTCTGCTAATAGCTTCTTGTGTGTGAGGGGCGGGACAAGTTGGGAGATTTAGCTGCTGACTGTTATTCAAGCCAAGGACTGGGGAGAAACCAATTTATAATCATAAAAGGCAACTTTCCCTCAAGACGATGTACAGGGAGGTGCCATCTTACACAGAGAAGCATGTTTTCCATTTCAAGCATTTCTGAGAGGGCTTTGAGCCGTTCCCCATGAGAACATTCTTTGAGAAGCGCTCGTCTTTGCCAAGAAGAATTCATTGTTTATTTCAAACATGGTGCTGGATGCCGGGAAAGTAAGACGCTCAAAAGTCAGGGATGGGTAAGCCCAAGTATTTCTGCATCAGCGCTTCATCCTACGCCCTGTAGAGTCCCGTATAAATAATGCCGTACACATAGCACAGTGTTCCATGAAGTCACAGGTGGGCGATTTTTATCGTAGCATTGAGTGTAAACACAGGGCCCGGAATCAACTATTGACTCTCCTCAAGATCCTCATTAAGGCTGAGAAGCGACGAACAGTCTGGTGCAATTTTCATACCAATTCTTGGCATGTTTAGTCACAGAATGGACAGGCAGAGTGAAGCCACCTACATAGCAGGCCGGGTTTCGCACTGACTCAACTACGCGTTTGCTGCTCGGTGTTGTCAAGATGGCCGCCATCTGAAAGCTACATTAATGTGGATGCATAGATGCTGCTGACACATCCTTTGGACTTGGGGAGATTAATTCGACAGGGTGAAACATCTGTATTCTCGAGGCAAAAAGACAGGAAGATGGAAAAGGAGGACACCTATGGGTGTCTGGGAAGACATACGTGTCCTCTAATCTCAACATAGGTATACATGTTCGCGTCATACCCTGGTAGATAGTCCTGTTTGGTCTCTCCTTTTTGACCAAATATGGTATTTGCTAAGGGCAATATGAATCTCTAGCAGATGGTCACACCATTTGTGTGAATAGCACAGGCATTGTCCAACCCTCAGTCTGACTCTGAAACCCTCTTATTATTGAAACCATTTGCTCTCCATCTCCCATAGGTTCACATTACATGCAAGGCCATCATGGTTTTCCTGTTACGTTCAGACAGTATACGGCATCTCCGTTTTAACCGCTGGAGTAGCAACAGCTATTGCGCTCGGCGAGGTGACCAGATCCACGTGGTTTAGACGCTCAGCATCTGAAGAGAAACAAAGTGTGCATGATGTAATACTCTGGTTGGCTGCCCTAACCTTCTCCATGACCTCGTAGTCCATCTTGAAGGCCCAAAGCTGCAGGCGGGCAGAGAGCTCGCTGATGGAGGACAGGGTGAGGAGGAACTGCTCGGCGCTGCCCAGGGGGACGTCCGGGTTGGCCAGCTGTGCCTCCAGGATCTTCTGCTTCTCCTCCTCTGTGGGGATCATGGTCAGGATTTTCTACACGGGGTAGGAGGAGGGATGACAAAGAGGTGGATGGAAATGAAGTGAGGCAAAAATGAGGTGAAGACAGACAATAAACCAAACCACAATGGAGAAAAAGATATTATAACTAACAAGTTTGCTAGTTGTATATCTGTAAAGGGCAGGTGAGAGGATAACGGGAAGGTACCGCCATCTTGCTGGAATCTACGGGTACAGACAGCTTGTAACTTAACATTTCCCATCCTGAAACCCTCATGTAATGTGTGTGCTGGGGAAACCAAGCCTTGGGGTGGAGTGATCCAGCATTCCCAGAGAAAGCAGACGGGATCCCTTATTAGGTTATAAAAAAAGTTCATGCGAAATTCAGAATAAATCATTATTGCAGATTTGAAATCCATCAAAGGTCTACATTTTGGTTTTAAAACTATGCCCACAATGACTGCCCCCCCCCCCCTTAATCGGCATAGTGATTAATTATACTTAATCAGCCAAAGTATACCAGTCCAGCTCAGAGACCGCAGAAGCCAGCCCCAACTCATGGAAACATATTTTTGAGTGAAAAATCATGCATTTGCAGAATTTTACTGGAAAAGTATTTCTAGGCCATCTTCAGGGGTTTTATTAATTCTCGCTTCGTTGATCATTTGCGCCTTTGGCGATGCAGTACTTATGAAGAGGAACATTCATTTCAGGCCGTGAAAATAGACAAGCGTTATCGCTGTCAGATGATGTGGCGATGCTGAAGCCGGGGCCTTTTCTCTTTAAACTCGATTTAAACTAAAACCCCAGGAAAAAGGACCCACAGTGCAAAGCACAGACAGCCAAGCGTATTAATGCAAGTGGTCGACGAGGTCCGAAATTCAGGTGTCAGCTGAAAAAAATAGTCCCCTGGGTTAGCCAATGAAGGTAGGTATGCTAAGGACAGCCTGTGAGGGTAACAGGTGAAAACTAAATTTAGCTATATGTTTATCATACACACACACCAAAAAGGATATTCTAATCAACATGGGCATAACGTAGCTTAATGAATATGCTTAAAGTCATACAGGCACATAGCATCCATGTGCGGTATCGTGGTTTTCTGCTCAGTGGCTGCCAGCATGCTCCCACCTCAATTCCCTCTTTGTTTAAAGCATATTCATCAAAACTCAGGATGGCCGTCTTTATCGTGCGGGGGGGTGGCAGCACGGTCAGCCCGATGTTGATGGCGTTGCTCCGCTTGGAGTCCAAGACGATAATCTCCTGACGCTTGCCATCCGCTGCTGTTTTCTGATGGAAGAAGAACAAAAACGTTGAATGGTTGAGTTGAGCACCGGGTCCCACACTGGACTGCGGAGGGTGAATTTATTCTGCTGTATGTCTGGGAGGAAACGGCTAAGCGGTGATGCAACAACGTTTGAAGACAGACAGCCGAGTCGCATTTCAAGAACGTCGTCATGATTGGAAAATAATACTCCAACGCATGAGCAACACCTTGAGTATTCCTTACTTAATATCACGCTCTATGACATGCTAATAATTGTTAAACCATCTGTCCAACCATATTCTATAACCCTTTATCCAGTACAGGGTACCAGTTGAATACTCTGTGACTCTTTATACTCAACTGGTTGGTTGAAACATAATCTTGGCCTGGATTTTTACTTTCTGGACTTGAAATTATCACCTCTGGTCTCAGCTTAGCGTTTTACACCCTGGATGACATGCCAAGCCATCCCAGGGATCTTACTCATAAAAAAGGCATGCAATGTGGACAATTTAAAGATACTAATTTGCCAAACCCCATGCAAACTCAACTCACACACAGAGCTGGGGATAGGAATCGAACCCACAACCCTGGATGATGTACAACCCTACTATTAAACCAAATCTAGCATTTGATATACACTAGCATTGCAGAGAGCTTGGAAAACTGCTATTAAAGACTGCAAGAAGGTCCACAGTGTAACATAACATGAAGAAAACAGCAGTCAAGCCTATTTTGCAGGTTTGTGTATCTGGAAAATGAAAAAGCCGTCATGTAAAACCTGACTTCACAGACACCTCTGCTACTCCTGTTATCTCCAAACAGATGGCATGAAAGCTCACGCTAAAATATCACAATAAAGGGTCTGAAGAGCTGGCATAAAAGTAAAAAGAGGGCGAACAAGCCGATAAGTGAGCGTACATTCCTGTCTGGTAACCATTATAAAGGCATCCAGAGACCAAGGCCGTTGCCGTCAGGGCGTGTTTTGAAAGGTGAGAAGAGAGACAGCCTTTGACGATCCTTATCTGAAGGTCTCGCTCACCTGAACCAGATGAGGAGGGCAGGACAACCCTTCACCCCCAAGCCCAGGTTGCTCATTCTCGGTCTACCAGAACAACATTCAGTTGTTCCACCAACTTTCATTGTGATCCTTCTCAGTCTACCTGAACCAGGCTGAGCTTTGCCAGCTATGCCCGCACCCTCCCTGGGTCGTTCTTAATCTTCCAGAACCAGTCTGAATTCTGTCACGACAACGTTCTCCATATTGGTCCCACTCAGTCTACCAGAACTAGGATAACATCACCCCATATTGGAGTTTCTCGCGCTGGCCTGTAACCACATGAAGATCTACGTTTGCAACTCTCACCCTCGTTTTCCCCTGGTCCACTTGGACCAGACAGAACTCTGCTGGAAGCAGAAGGGAGCAATCATTCACCAAGACACGCCACCTCGGCCTGTCAGATAAATGGAAAACACATGGCCAAGCCCGCACTGGTGCGGGCGCTTTTTCTCGATTGACATTTGCCCTGTTTTTATCTGCTGTACACTGCAGGCACAAAGGAATCCTCACCTTGCCATCTGACGTGGGACAGGCAGAGATAGATTCCAGCATGCTTCTGGGAGCTTGCTAAAATCTCGAAAGTGTGTTTGAATCTGCAATCTGTGATGCTGTCATCAGGTGTTGACTGAATCCTACTTCATCTCCTGCTCTGTGCATTCAATTCAACCGAAGATCTGACAGCAGATCTGGACCCCCTGCTATTCCACGTCTATTCAATCCCCCCCCCAACCCATCTGATAAAACTTGTTGACTTTACTACATGAAGACCATAATTACCAATGGTAACGATGGGTAAGGAAGACGTTTGGAAACCACTGGGCGTTGCTGACAACAGTCACACAGACAACCAATGAAATGCAAACACCTGTCTACATCTTATTGTCTACAACTCGATCATTCAGATTGCATCGAATGTCAGCTGAAAGGCAGGTTTTAAGCCCACAGTTTACAATGTTACTCCTGTCGATCATTAGAATACTTTAAACAGTTAGTTTACTTTGCTGGTTCCTGTTAGGTTAAACGTTTCCTCACTGCCTCATGTCCGCCTTCACTGTTGGCCTCCCTTCTCCCTGCCTCCACGCACAACATTCTCCTGTTTCTAGGCCTTCTAGGGTACAAATGTGTACAAATAAAAGCCCTCACCGGTGAGATCACAGGTCAAATCTCACAAGGTTTCCGACTGGGGGGGGGGGGTTATGTTTACTATTATATTTTCCCTATTATTATACACCCGGAATTGAAAACAACCGAACCGGGACTGACTCACGGCTGCTCCCGGCTCCAACTACAGGAAGAAGAGGAGAGGAATTTCTTTGATGCCGGTAATTATCGAGGACGCAGCTTTCAGGGATACAAATAAAAATCCTTAATGCACTGAATGCCTCCTGTGCGGAACACGCAAGCACCTAAAGGCTATTTTTCTCCCTGGCTTAGCATAAAGGGATTCTGGACGACAAGGAAAAGGAAGGGCTTGTTTAGCAGCTAGTCAGGGCTGGAGCTCGGTATAGTAAGATTGTACACTGGGGGAAATTGAGTACAGCTGTATGCAGGAGGCTGGGGGGGGGGGTGGCTGATGTCAGGAACTCCAAGTTGAAGGTAAAAGAAAGGGGAGAAGAGCTTGGGCTACAGCAGAGAAGGTGCAGAGAAAAACGGGGATAAGAAAGGTGGTGGCATCCCTGGCATGCTGACACCGGGATGGCACCCTGGTTGAGACGTCAATAAACAGGTGCTGGAATGGTGTCTGGCTCTGATTCCGAGGCAGAACACAAGGGCTCAGTCTCCCTCGAGCCACCGCCCTGTTAGAGAAGAACTGCCCGACTGTCAGCACTGCACAGCGGCAGGAAGGGGCCTCACCGGCCTTGCAGAGCGAATCCATCTGAACCGCAAGTCATTTCACCCAACCCACGTGTTTACATGTACATTCGACTGTACATTTCAGTTTCATCCAAAGAAAACTGCAATTATCGGTTTACATAGATGCAATTAGAGAAATTAAAAATAAGTATATCACTCACTGGCAACGACTAGGTCACAAATACACATCCTTAGGCAACGTGCTGTTTTAGCTTCAGGCTAATGTGTCTGCACTCTAATGTAGTCAACTCTCGACAACGCATGTTCATTATTTAAAATACATTTAAATCTGATAATACATCAACAGGCACTGCGATATGAATCAAATGGCACAGAGATGTTGAGTGAGGTATATGTGTTGGTGTGGGCTGATTTTTTTTTAATTAATGGAAACTATTAAGAACCCATCTGTGTGATTTATGCAGCAAAATTAACATTAGACCCTCTAAACCTGTGTGGTTCACCACCCAGTTTGCCCCCTCCCACTTCGGGCCTGAGCCTTTGCAGAGTATGCAGCTTAAAGAGTCAGGAATCTCTTTGATTCCCGCCGCGGCCGAAACAGGAGGCACCTATTATCCAGCTAAAGACACAAAAGCAATTCATCAAAATCGATCATTTTCTCACTTCATCCGATGTAACATGTTTCCAGTATGGTGCTCGGCAAGGTTGACAGAAAAAATCTGTAACTTGGTGTGGAAGACCTCAGGTGGTGCAGCACCCTTCCCTGGGGGCTAAACCTCATGTTAGAACTTCTCACTTCCAGATTGGTGTGCAATTCTCACCAGCCCATTTTAGGTATCCCAAACATGTATGTATGCAGTCGCAATTCACCACGCTGCTTTGCCAAGTCGGTAGATGTGGTTATATATCTGAAAATATATGTAAATATGTTTTACTACCGTGTTCAATTACATGTATGTGAAACACTGTGCAGAAAAGCCAAGTCTTTAATCTACTTCTGGCACAACTTCATAAAATACCACAAACCTAACAGAAACAACAGAATACTGTTTCACTTTGTTCACGCTGTAAGATCAACACATGCAGATAATTTTTTGTTTGTAGAAATCTACTGCTTTCTGGTTTTGCTCAGCTACATAATCTGCCTGACAGAACCCTTGAGCCAGGCCCTTAACTCCAACTGCTCCATCGAAATCATGCAAAAATTATTCCATGGATGAGACTCATGGTATACCAACCAAAAATCAGCTGACAACCAGAGAAAGAATATCTCTTATCTGAACTTTGATACGCATTGTCTGAGCTTGCACACTTAAACCCTTTGCTTGAGGAGAAACACACCCCTTGGTTACCTTGGTGACAGGCATCTCCTTGGACTTAGTCTCAAACAGGAGCTCCAGCTTGGATGTGTCCACCTTGACTGGTTCCATTTTGGCCCACAGTGAATCCTGGTAGCGCTTATGGTTCCGGAATGGGAAGTCAGCTGCCCTCACCTCACTCCAGAACAGCCGGATGGTTTTCTTTTTCTTATGGAAGATCGGAGGTTCACCACGATTAAGCTGTGAGGAGCCCAGGTGGGGCTGAGGAGGGAGGGCAGGGGTGGAGGACGGTGGCGGAGGTGGAAATCTCATGCCGGGGATAAGGGGAGGCGGCGGGCAGCCAAAAAGTGGGGGAGGAGGCGGCAGGATGGAGAAGGTTGGAGGTGGGGGTGGCGGTAGAAGCCCCTCCCCCGATCCCATCACACTGCCAATGTCCAAGATGTCCGCGTCATCCTCCTCACTGAGGTCCGTGAAGTCCATGTCCCTAATTCGGAGCTCCCGTGGGCTGGCCATCAGCTGGTCCCAGATGTAATCTGACTCCTTTTTGGGCGGCAGGGGTGCAAGTGCAGGCTTCTCTGTTGTCAACTGCTTCTCAGAACTTTCCGGCAATGGCGGCGACACCAGTCCCTTGACCAGGTCTCCAAACTTCTCTGCAAAGGCCCGGACACTGCCCTGGTTACCCACATCCACAGTGCCCATGTCCTTCCCGTTCTCATCATGACAGCTGTCCCCCACGCTGGACGTCCTGTGGGACTGTGCAGGCGGGGTCGAGTCCTCGTTCTCCTGGCCCTTCTCCTTCTCGCTCTCCTCTTCTTCCTCCTCTTCGTCATTCTCCAGAGGCTTCTTGTTCTGTGCGTACAGCATGTCTAGCATGAAGCGCTTGCTGGTGAGGATGGTGTTGCACTGTTCATTCACATCCACGTCCTTAACTCCCTGTGTCCACTGTCCTGCTGGTTTGAAGGAACAAAGATGCCTTCATTTAGTTATGCATAACTTTGGTTATAACACGAGCATTTCTGTGTAGGACAGCTCCACGCCACCTCCCACCTGTTTCATGGCTGCTATTGAGTCTCTCCTCCCGTTCCAAAGTGCTGCTGGCAGAGGAGATGCTGGAGGCCGAGCAGTTATCTTTCTCATTCACCTCCTCATTTTGCCGCTCCTTCTCACTCAAGACGGCGCCGTCCTCAGTCTCACGTTCAGGCGAGGCCTCCTGGTCAGCCTCCAAATCTGCTTCCTCTCTCCTTTCGTTCACCTCGTTCAAGGCACCTGCCCCGTCTCCATCTTTGGATCTGAACTCACCATCTTCCTCTGCCTCCTCCTGGTCTGGTTCCTGCTCACCCTCGAGTCCTGAGGCTGAAACCTCTGGCTCCACATCTAAGGAGGCTTCAGTTTCTCCTGTCGCAATTGAGTCGGCTTCACCAGCTGTTTCTGGAAAGAAAACAAAGCACAAGTAGAAGATTAAAATGTTATAACAGCTATTTACAAGATAACCCAAAGAAGCCCATTATTTTCAAGTCTAACAGACAGTTTCTTAAACGCCTTGATTACCATGGAAACAAAGTCAGTAGCCGTCTCCCTGTGTACATTTTTTGGATACCACCACTATCAGATTTGAGAGCACTGGGTACACTTCATGAAGAAGATTGACTATTTCAAGAACTTTATTGTATCTTACATATAGTTCAAGCCACATTCCACAACAATGTCAGAGCTGTTTTTTGAACAGAAGTACCTTCTTGATGCTACGTCTAAGTCAATCTAATGCAGAATTCCAAAATCTGGGTTGGCGGCATATTTTTTGATATGTATGTTCGCACGCAACAAGCCACTAAAATGATATGGTTGAGAAAACAATGGATAGACTCGGGAATCTGGAGCCACACCTACGCTTTGTTTGTTTACATTCTTGGAGCCATTCTGCTCACAGTGGTCTACAATCTCATAGGTCTTTGACACTCATAAATCGGATTATTAAATCTTGCCGTCATTTCAGACAGACCTGACCTCAGATGCAGAGGGTCTGGTTTAGGTGATGTAAGCGCTCCCCCCTTCACATCTGGCAGTTGGGTGACACGTGAGGGGGGGGGGTTGTGAAGTCTATAATAAATCTGGCTTTAGATGTAAAGATTCATCTGGTCCATGTGTTTAAGACCGAGAATGGGGACTGCCCTTCCAAGTGTCTGATTCGACTGAGCACAAAGGCTGTACATCATAGGAGCCTGGGTTGAAGTGGATGCGTTTAATGTGGGAAGGGGAGGCTAAAGATGTTCTCCAATTGCTCCTTCACAGACCCTGTCTTAAAACCTCTGGCACGGGTTAGAAGAAGGAACCACCGCCACCACCTAAGGGAAAGAAGAGGCTTAATTCTCTGAAGTGGAGGCGTGATAGATCTTGCTGGTGGCTTTGCTGAAACCTCACATAGGAGGTTCTTGCATTCCTTTCATGCTTCTCATTGGGTTTTTGTGGCTAGGGCTGGAGCACAACACATTCAGACAGGTGGGCACATTCAGGCACATTTCAGCCCAAGCTATGCCAGTGGGTGTGGCATTGTCTTGTGTTTTGGAAACTCTCACTCTGAAAGCTTAGTCCCTTGATCTTTCAGGCACGTAAAAAATCCGCCCTGTACGTGGGGATTTCTTCCTTTAAGCAACTTTTCATATTTCTCAGCTGAAGAAGTTCACAAACAAGATGCATGGACCAATGCAGATGAAAATGCAGCACTTAGAGTCGCATCTCTTGATGTCATCTTCATCATTGTTTGTAACTGGGTCAATCAAAAAAAGTTATTGGTCCAATATGATCCCAACAGGCACTTGATTGCAGTCCATCTTGAGTTTGTCAGTATATGTGTACAGTAGGTAAGTAAACCATGTAGAATAGGGATTCAAGACGGTTTCTTTGGAGTCAATGAGCACTGCGTTTATGACCAGGCAGACTTCATTGTTCTCCGATTCCCAATGGACACCATTTGCCGTCATAAGCAAATACAACTTCCACGAGTGGGTATGTAATGACCATTCCCACCGCTACAGCTGTGGACTCCCAGAAGACGCTGACATCAAAAGAGCTTTGGTGAAAAAACACCAAAGAATAGGCTGAGGGAACTGGCCTGGTCAGCATCAGGACATGTATGCTGTCAGACTCTGTTTCTGCTTGGTTAAGATGAGCTTTGGCTTTTCTGAGTCCCTCTTATTTTTGTTAAGGGAATTAATTCCTAATGTTCAGAATTCTAATCACAGGCAATATGTTACTAATAAGTCTGTATGAAACACTGAGGTCCTACGAGACCATGGAGAAGAAGAGAGGGAGAGTGTAGACTGATGATGTAGATAATGATGGAAATTAAATACTGGCAGTGTCTTGCTAGATCATCTCTAAAATCATCTTTCTTGCATGTCTGTGCTGAAAGCCTAATTCAAGAAGTACGAGGCATTCAATATCCTGTCAAGAGTGTACCCACCCTGGAATCGATACCGTCTGGTGTGCAAACCGATGACTTGGAGAATGTATACAACAGAGTAGCATGTGGATCGCTAGGGTGCTCAGGTAGCAAGCTGGTTACTTCATGCTGGTTAGATTACTGTGGGCCTTTGAGATAACAGAAATCAGGTTTTCTCTTGCAGCCGAAACGTCACGCGGTTGGGATAAGAGGTATGTCTAAACTGTAACACTGCATGACTGTGCACATGAGTGTATGCACCCTGTGACGGACTGACATCCTGTCCAGGGTGTACCCCAGCCTTGTGTCCTATGATGGATGGAAAACAGGCTCGGATAGAAGATGCTTGCATAAAGAAAAGTTGGGATTTCTACCCTGTTTGCAGTGCTGTTGGTTATATACCTCGACCATGAAGGTGCATGCGGAAGTCAGTTGGTGCCATGCCTGCATATATAAGGCGAAAGACAGTGTTTAGCCAGTGCAGTCTATTAGCTAAATACAGACTTCATCAGCTGCTGAGCAGTAGCTGGATTTTTACTCTGGACCACCAAGAAAGGAGAAAAACCAGCTCTATACCTGCTCTTCCTCAGTGTGCAAAAGAGACCGTCACATGTTTATTAATAGACTCCAAGGAAGCAGCTACAATCTGCCATGCCGCCCTTCACGGCAGCAAACAGGAAACCCAACGTCACGTTTCTGTATGCATCGTACGCATATAAGCCTTCATACCTGGGGAGAACAAGTTTCGAGACCTGATGGCTAGATCGACAGCTTTTCTCTTGCTCTTACAGATGCACTGTAATACCTGTTGTGTTATTTTGCTCCTAAAACACACTTCATTGGACACCCCATCTGTCTCACCTCTCTTCATTGAACACACCGTCTGTCTCACCTCTCTTCATTGGACACCCCGTCTGTCTCACCTCTCTCTGAAGGCAGGCCAGGGGTGGGCGGAGTCTCGGACTCTTCCTGTGACTCGATGGATGACGGCGTGGTGCTCCGTGATGACCCGCCGCCACGGGTCGGGCTCAGGCTCAGGTTCAGCTCGCCGCGACCCCTGGGGGGCACCTTCACCCGCTCCCGCTCGTACTCCTCTGCAGCGATCCGCTCCACGTGCTTGTACCTGTCAGGCAGGCAGGTGTTCTTTCAGGGGGGGGGTCAAACCCAGGGAGAGCAAGAGGGATGGTTTGGACAGGGGCATCCCTCCAGGGGAGGAGTCAACTACCCCACCAAACATTCTCAGTTAGCAAAATAAAAGGTGAGTTTAGCCATCCCTCAGAATGGCACCGAGTCCCTCCCAGTCCCAGTCCCAGTTCGGGTGCCTCCTGCTTTGTCCGCTTTCCTCCTTTCATCCAGAAACCCTCCGCTGTCTCTCTCTTCTCTCGAACACTAACTTTTCACCGACGAAGAAAAAAAAAGAACGAGAGAGAAAAAAAGGAAAAAAGCTAGCTTGGCTTCCCAGTAGGAAGGCCAAACATCAGAGGTAAATCAGCCTAAACCTTTTCAAGATGTGGTGTCTATCGCATAACTCTACGGGCACTCACTAGCTGACCCGGACTCCTTTCAGAACGGCAAGGGGGGAGCTCGCCACGGCTCTTATATATTTAGAAATAAATGGGGGGGGGGGGGATTTCTGTATTAACTGTTCATTACCCTAATTTGGATTTATTTA
>JAABNX020000053.1:3286992-3298167 GCA_015163995.2 Mormyrus lacerda | reverse complement strand
ATGTTGCCGGTGGACACATCAAAGGTGCTGGTGGACATGTCAAAGGTGCCAGTGGTTACATTAACATGTTGCCAGTGAACACTTCAAAGGTGCTGGTGGACATGTCAAAGGTGCCAGTGGTTACATTAACATGTTGCCGGTGGACACATCAAAGGTGCTGGTGGACATGTCAAAGGTGCCAGTGGTTACATTAACATGTTGCCAGTGGACACATCAAAGGTGCTGGTGGACACAGTGGAAGTTCTAGTGTTAGAGGACATCCCATCCAGTGCTTGGACATCACTATCACTGGAGGAGAGAGGGAGAGGTATCCAGTTTGTCTACCTGCACGTGATCTGTCCAGCCTTAGGCAAAGTGGACGTGACCTCCTCCTCCTCAAAGTCGTAAGAGAAGAGATGGAAGGGGGAGTGCGGGAGGTAGGGCAGACGCTCCGGCGAGGGGGACACAGTCCCTCGCAGGCAGGAGACCGCCTCTGACAAGGGCAGGACACTGATGGAAGATTTCCGCTGGGCCAGCAGGGAGGCTAGGATGGACGGCTGGGCAGAATGGGACCAGTCAGGAGGGGAGCGATCCACCATCCCTGCCTCCTGATCAGGAGCAGTCGCGGGTTCAAAGTCGGTCGCGTCCCCACAGGGCAAACCTGGCTGAGAAATACCCCTGACCGTGTCTAATAATGGAGTCACTGGGACGGCCTGGCTGCTGAGAAAGGGATGAAAGGAACAACAGGAAGAAAGGAAAGTGCATGAAGCCTGACAGAGGCATTATGGGCGCTGATGGGAAACAGACAGGCAGTTAAGGGGGATGGTGTCATCACTGGGTTAGAGAGAAGCGTACTTCAGCGACTGTGTTCCTGTAAACTTTACAGCGACAAGGAAAGGATCATATTATCCACAAGTTGGGGAAAAAAATCAGGAATAAGCAAAGAGATTTTCACCCATCTTACTATCTTTCATATTATATCCAGAATTGTTTCATTTTTTCGGTGTAGCTGCTATTCTGTATTTAATTAACATTTGTTAATGGGACTCTCACCAGTGCATTTGTGCATCGCAGCAGAGGCAGGAAATGTGTAAGGGGATGTAATCAAACTGCAGAAACAGTGCTTCCTACCATTAACTGTTTTTTTTTTTTTTTCCAAAAAAAATTAGCACATTTTGGTTCATCTCTAACCACATGGCCAGAAGGCTGTGCTGGTCATTAACTGGGAACAACAAGAAACATATAAAAGGTGGTGAGTAGAACAGCCAAGTAGGGCTTGGCCAGTCTCACTGCCCCGGCTGTGCTGGGTCCAGGCTGCCACCATGGCTGAGGGATGCCTGCCCCCGACACCTTGATCAGGCAGCAGCACCTGCTGGTGGTGCTCATGGATACAGCAGGCCCAATGCAGCCACATGTCCATGGGCTCTCTGACCATGAAGACGTTGCAGACCCAAACGGTCTTTTAGGGAATGGCATCAAATTTCTGACAGAAGCGCTGCTTCACTGCAGGCTTTGTACAGTGTGAGGTTAGTCACAGTGCTTAGAGACAAACCCGTGCAAACAGACCATGGAGTGCAGGAAATGGACAGAGACAACAGAGGCTAATCTGGGGAGAAGTAGCATTAGTGAAATGGAGGCGAGGGCTCGTCACTCGGGGGGGTCCTGAAGTCCTAGAGTACCTGGGAGCACCCAGGGTAGAGGACTCTGCATCCTCCTCATCCTCAGTATTAGGCTCTGTAACCGCGGGGTCATCCTGTCCCTCCTCCTCCTCCTCGTATTCCTCCTCTCTGCATGGTCCAAGGGAAGGACGGATGATGGGGAGGGAGGAGCGAAAGCGACCAGGGGTGGGGCCAGATGGAGGGAAAGAAAAGAGAACGGGAAAGACGCAGAGGCAAGATGAAAAGAAATCGGGGCAGGTGGGGTGTGGCTGAGAAGGAGAGGGAAGAGACAGGGCAGCGTGGATGGAGAACTGGTGCCAACGGGGAAGCATCTGGTGAAGAGGGCCTCAGTAGGCAGACTGAACCTCAGATACCATAACGGCGCGGGCAGATGACATCACAGCGGCGCGGGCAGATGACATCACAGGGGCAAAAGACATGGCACAAATGCATATAAACAAACTTTTTGGCTCATTACCCAGAAGCGATGGCCAAAAATATAACATCAACCTCGCCGCATGCCATATCAAGCTTTTTAAACCACCCCCACGAAGCAAGCGTCCACCATGAGGGGGCAGCAGCAGAATCAGTTTACACTGAATGAGGCTCCCAGGTTTGTTTCCATTTACTGCAGCTTCCTGCCTGCTGCTCTGCGATGGCGGCTGCCTCGTTTTTCACGTTTTTCCTTTTTTTTATGTTAAGCTGCGCAATTCCATGCATGCAATGTGCGAGTGATTTGTACCGAGATCCTGGTATTTATATGTTCGCATTTTTTTTTTCGCCTGTGAGAATTTGTTCTGTGGTTGTGGCTGAATTTTGGTGCCGTTGCAGACCTAGCCTGCCACACAGGCTCCAGTGATCCGGTGGCGCTGCGCCAGGTGCCGCTCTGCAGACGTGCAGTGTTAACATCTCCATTCAGTGACTTTCCCTATCCAGTTATCAATTTGCTCTTGGCCGCAGTTATTCCCCCCCCCCGCTTTTAGGGAATGCCCACCTCCCCCGGTGATTGGTAAAACTAACGGGAAAGCAACCCTAAAGCTCCTTCACAATGAATGAGAACTTCCTCCCTACTACATGTGTGGGACTAACCACCTGAGTGAAGCCCAGGAGCCTCAGCCTCAGCACGGCCATCAGCGGGAGCCAACAGGCAAGGAAACAATTAGACGGGGTGATTAAAACACCGGATAGTGGCAAGAACGGCGAGACTTTAGCCAGAAGATGAGGGTAACATACCTGGTCTGCCTTCACTCATATGAGCCCACCGACGCTGCCTGTAACTCTGATCTCTTCTACAAGGTCATTGTAGAACAAGGCCTCATTAGATTGATCAGGAAAGTAGTCACATAGTCAATGACTATCGCTGAAGACTAGGGACAGTCCTACTAGCAGTCTGATCCAACTCCATAACCAAAGATGGTCTACTGAAAAACTAAACCTGGTGCTACTCTATGACCATGCCTAGACCCAGCCCCTAATGAACCCAAATGAGGCCCAAATGATTTGTTTAGATCAGATGTTTTAGCAACTTTCACTCTTGGACAGATTAGATCTTTGGGTTAAAATCCTCTTAAAATCCTAGCGGCACACCTGCCTAGACCTGTTCTCAATGACTACCCTGCGCAAAAAAACAGGTTGATCAGCTAAGCTGGTTGGCCATTATGATAGCTGACCAACTTAAGGTATATTTTTACATGATGGTTTAATGGTTTAGCTGCTCATACCAGCTTATGATGGTCATTCAAGCTGGTTTAGCTAGTAGGTCATCTAAGATCATCTAAGACCACCTTGGCCCATCTTAGGCCAGCTAAAACCAGCTACCAGCATAAACTGGTTTTAGCTAGTTATTTCAGTAGGGTAGGCCTGGATATATCAATATCTAGGTTTTATACAATAGATTACTGGGTCCAGATCATCTCTATGAGAATATCTGGCCCTAGTCCAAAAGGATGTTCAGTTCTGGGTCTACTCAATGTCTTCACCCTCTCCTCTTCCACCGCTGAGCCTGCGCCAGCTCAATGACTGTGCTCAACCTCCTCCTTGTCCACACCTGGTCTTACTCAGCGTCTACGCCTGGTCCCAATCTGCCAATTTGGCGGGGGGGGGGCATGCCGCACATATCAAGAATCTCCACCAGTTTTTCTCCCAATTCCAAACCAGAAACAAGCCACCCTACGCTTTCGTCCAACAGAATCAAATTCTTTCTCATTAAAGTAATATTCCAGCTGCCAGCACCAGTTTGGAGATTTTCCTCGTTAAAGGAGACCATCTGAATCCAAGTCTAGTAAGTGGTGTAATAAATTAGAAGGAAAAGAAAGACAAACATTTGGTACAATTCTGAGGTGATGAAAGCATTGTCTGCCTGGATGGACATTGTGCATGGATGTCTGCCTCCTACTGGTGGCCTTTAATTATATCCATTGTCCAAGAACGGTGTAATATAAAACAAAAGGTGTAATCACTTTAAGATCTATAACACATTTTTGTGTTCTTTACTGATTTAATCTTATACCAACCTGGCACTTATGTAAGTAATTAAACAAAAAAAAAAAACCTTTCGTTCCCTGAATTACTCCAGCTTCTTGTCCTTTCCATTGATCTCAGTTCAATATGTTCTTTTTGTTCCAGATCTCTTGCACAAATAAAAAAAAAAATGAAAAAGTCAAAACAAATAAATGTCATGTGTGTTTAACGCAAATAACGTGCTACTGCTCAGATACCCTCAGTGGGAAAAAGTAATCTGCGTAAAAAACCCGGCCTTCCCCATAACTCTTCATCATCTACCTACTGTTGAGGTAAACAAATCCCACGCTATTAGATGTGCTATGCTAGCACATTTCACAATTAGAGGCTAATTTGTGAAATGTTATTTCTCACTTTCTGTGCTCTGTTTAGGACGGTTTTTCAGTGGATTAAAGCAAGTGACACTAACATTCTTGATTAGACGTGTCAATCGAGATCTATGTGTCTTCAGTAAACACACCTGATCAAAAACAAACCTGGTTTAGTTGATCTAGCACACAGGAAGTAGATGGTTTTTCATTACTGGCTATAGTTAGATGCACAGAAAAAAAGACAAGACCAAAAACACAACATCTAGTACAGAGCCTTTAGATCTAAGCCGGCATGAAATGCACATATGCACATATGAACATAAATGTGAACACACACACACACACACCCTTTGATGCAGGATGCGACTCCTGAACCCAATGCGACTGAAGTGCGCGAGAAAACAAAATATTTATTATATTTATTTTAATTCTGCTCTGGATGGTGTACTTCCTGTGAAATTGTCCCCACAAGACTTGCACGGTGATTGAAGTGTCCCTCTCGATCCCTCCAACTCCCATGAGCCTCTGTGGCCATGTTCCAATCTATCTTTGGAGTCCTGAGCAGTGTGCTTGTGATCTCCACCCTATAAGAGCTGCTACCCTTCCCATTTTCAGAATGCAGACAGTGGAATAGCCCCATGATTGGCTCATATGCTGGTGCTTTTATTGGTCGATTTGACCCTGAAAATCTTTTTAGCAGACAATTTTGGGGCACCATAAGCATCAGAGCGTGTGAATGCCATGGACGGTTAGAATGTAAGGAGGGTCCTATATACACATATATTCGGTGAACGCGGCATCACTCTTGGTGCACATGTCTTGTTGAGATCCTGGCCTCTGAACTTACATCACGGGATGGTGGAGTGTGTCGTGGCCCCGTCGCACTCTGAAGCAAAAAGACACCCATACGACATCATGACTACGAGTCATGGGACACCCGAGATTCGGGGGGGAAACAGGGCAGGATTTAGCCTGACAGGAAATGCTACTTGTTTTCCTGTAGCCATGCTATTGCTCCGTTAGCGTGCTAATAAACGCGGGCCGCACCGCCTCCGCCGGCTCGCCTCCGCCAACTCACCTCTCGCCAGCGTCCTGAGAGCTCTGGCCTGCCAGGGGGTGGTGTGTCGGACCATTAGGGCCGCCGGGGGAGGCAGGCGCCGAGTTGCGTCCCAGGGAGTGCCTCCGGCTACGCCGCCGCTCCAGGCCTCGCCGCTCACTGCCGCCGCCCACGCTGGACCGCCTACGATCCTTGCACCCGGCGGGAGGCGGCTGGGTATCGTCATCGCCGTCTTCGTGCCGCAGGGTCGCCTGATGCGTGGGTAACAGTTGTTTGCAATCATGGGTTTTGCTCAGGCAGTAGGAGTCTAGTCCTCAAGGTCCGACCTACGAGGGAAAGCAGGAGAAGCAGACCTCGTAGATGTTGAACTGCTCCACCAAGTCCCGGTCTGTCCCCTTCCTGCTCAGGTGCCTCCGGGCCACGGCCTCCATGCCCTGCTCCTCCAGTGCATCCACCAGGTCATAGAAGGAGTCCTGATCTGGGAGGCCTGACAGCGTCTGCAGTGAGAGCCACGTGGGTTGACCTTCAAAGGGTTTGCTATGAATTTGAATTCAAGTGTAGCAGCTACGTGCTTCCTGTTTCTGTTAAATAAACACAGCGCCCAGCTTGCTCTTATCACCAGCAGAAACACTGTGGAAGGTGTCGGTCTGTCTTACAGAAAAAGGCACCTAGCTGGGGGGAGGAAACCCACACAAACCCAATGCCAGGAGTGGGGAATAAACCCCAAACCTGTAGGTGAGACGCGGCTATGCTTTCCTAAACACCGTCCACCGTGTAGATACCGGCAGTGAGGGCCCATCTCTGACCTTGTTGATCAGGGTCATGGCGTAAACCAGCAGCTCCGTGTCCACTCCGTCCTTCTCGTCCAGGATCTCCATCGCGTTGGACCATAACTTGTGCCCTACGAGGCGGAAAGTCAGTTAGCATTCTAGCGCAATCCAGCCCCCTAGACCGGCGAGGCCACACCCACTAGCCCCACTGCCCACCCCATCCATTAAGTTTGGTGCGCTCAAGACTGCTTCAGTTAGCAGCTATGGTTACTGTGGCACCGGGAGGTGGCAGCTTCTAAGCCTGGCCAAGCTTCCATAGTGTGGGGGTTGAAACGTTATCGGCACCCTCTCCCAGGATGAAATGCGATAATTGCTGTGTGAGGGCCTGGGGTGTTCAGGTTCTGAAGGTCGACCAGTAGCCACAGTCTGGACCAGGCAGGCTCCTGATTTATAAAACCCCTTCCTCCAGTTCTCCTCCCACCCTCTCACCCCCAAACCGGGAGAAGAGCCAGCGCTCTTTTCCAAGTCGCCCTACCCTCCCGAACCAGCAGGAGGCGGCCACAAGCTTATTGTTGGAAAGCGAAACAGGGAAGCTGAAACAGCTGTGCTGTGCCACTGACGGTGGTTCTAGTGTTTTCAGACTGCAGAACAAAATCAGGATGTCGGCAGCCCAGCCAAGCTGATCCGCTGTGGGATCTGCAAAAACACGCAACTCGCCAAATCTAAACATATATACATATACTGTCAAGCCAGTACTTGTTAATACGGCCCAGCAGGTCAATCAAGCTTTACAGAAGCATAAATATAGATACACAAGTAATCAATGCAATACATTATTTGGCTATAAGTGAGGTTATCTGAGTGTCTCAGCTTATAAAGGGAACCCTCATCCACTACAGCGACTTTGCTTGTGTCACTTGACCCACCGCTGGCTATTCTGATATGTAGAGGCACAGGTAACAAAGTTCACCTGTTACAGATGTCTGTGGCCATAGGTCAGGAAGGGGGGAGGGCAGATTTACCCACTGTATACAGCCTCCAGGAAACTGACCCAATAGCACTTTGTTTATGTTTGGGTTCCGGGTTAAGTACTGAGCTCAAGGATACAACAGCGTGACCCTCAAATGTCTTTTTTTTCGGGCTGTCCTGTCTCTCTCGTCTCTCACCTCTCTGAGTGTCCACGGCCTCGACGGCCTGGACGAGCAGGGGGGCGTTGGCTTCAGCATACTCCACAAAGACCAGGAGCAGCTTCAGGGCCGTCTTCACCACCAGGCGGAACTGCGGGGAGAGAGAGTGGGAGAGAGGGACCGAGAGCAGGGAAGCGAGATAAGGAGTGTAGGAGAGAAAGATGGAGGGAAGAGGAGGAGAGAAAAGGGGAAGAAAAGAGAAAGGGGGAGAGGAGACACAGACACCCACGCTGAGTGTACCATTCTGCGATTCCATCCAGCCCCCCCCCCCCTGCCCAGACTCAAGATGAGGAGCCTGATGACCCCGGCTCAGCAGCACAAACTGCAGAGCCGTATGTCAACCACCAGCGAACTTCTCAGAGGGGTATTTTAGGATGGTGTCTGAAGCTGGTGTGAACAACCTACAATTCAGCTCTGGATTAATGGGAAAAAAAAAACATGCCAGACGGCCTTTACGACGGCGCTGGTCCGATCCGAACGCAGGGCACGGCAGGATGAGTTATTTAAGGGTCACAGAACCCACCGAACTGCACAAATTTAACTCGAGGCTCTTTAAAGAGGCTGCAGAAACCAGCATGTTGTTTTGGCCAGTGCCATTCCTGGCCCAGTAAACATGGAACCACTTTTTAAAAGGGAAGAAGAATACGAATTAAAGGCGGCACTGTCTGATGAGCCGTCGACGAGAGTTTTATGCTTCTGAAGATGGTGGGTGACTCCACACACCCCGTTCACGCTCATTGGGCCAATCCACTCGTTACATGCCCCGTGGGGCCTTTACTCTCCACTGTGTCCATGTGCTGATGACCCGGCCCCGGCTGCCCAGCGAAGCTTGAACAGAAGGCCTATCATGGCGGATGCTTGGACTGTCTGACCCTCATTACATCGCTTTAGGTAAAAGTGACTGCTAAATAAATCAATCGTTCAGTTTTTCATCAGACGCTCCCCATTTTGATTTCATACTGAGTAAAAAAGCAACAGGGGTCAACGCACTCAGATTATGTTCAACCCGCATTTTCAGGTGCAGCAGGAACACACCGGGAAGCTTTTAGACAACGCTGGCGTGCCTCCAATATTACGCAGAAAAAACTGTGTCAATTTTAATCACAATTAAGAGAGTCACATTTCCCAGTCAGAGCCAGACCTCAACGAACACTGATCATGGCTAAAGAGACAATTTAAAAGCTCAAAATATCGGCTCCCGTAAGTCACAAATGGATCTTCCAGTCCGCATCTTATTTTTATTTTTCTGAGGACAATTGATTCCAGATTGTGATCAAATGTCAGCTATGACGATAACAACAGGCTGTTCATTTGCAAGGAAAGAACGTTCTGTCAAAAGCTGCTGTAGTAAATACAGGCTGGCCCCCCTCACAAAAACAGAACGGCTCGGTTTACTGTTATTAGGAGTGACTCACGGCTTTAATCCACCAACGAAGCACATGTCTGAGAAGCTTTTTGTGTTCTCTTCCCTACAGAGCCCCTTCAAAAACATATACAGCAGGAGCTGCATCTAGATCCTTCATAAAGTCCACGCACAGCTCCAAGAGAGGGCCAGCGTACAGCATGGCATCACCCAGCATGCTCGGCGGTTGCGTTCGTACCTTCGATCCGACGAGAGAGTACAGCCACTGGATGGTCTCGCTGTGACCTATGACCCCGTTCATTCCGTCCACATAGAGCATGATCTGCCCCAGGGCTGCAGAAGGAAAAGGGAGGGGTCAGTCACCGGAGGACAGGGAGATTCACAGGGAGAACCGCATGGAGATCCATAGTGCAGGACGGGACAAGTGGAGTCCCCTGTTTTATTGACTGGTGCATCTGAGGAGTTTAAGACCCAGGGGAATCCAGAATCCCTAAATTACCCAGAGATGCTTAATGCACAAGAGCTAGGCCAGGTTTTCAGGCATTTCTCAATACACGTACTTGACTGTACTTGTTTACCCATTTCGTTTCATCTTCCAGTGCCGAAGACTAGTTCCAATACTAAGAACATGAGTACAAGCGATCGTAAAAATCCCCAAATGTCCTTATGCCCGTCCCCAAATATAAAGGATACATCGGTTGCATCCTCACAAAACGAGGCCAATCCCTGTGATTCACTGCGCACCAAGTTCATTCTTGGAATGCAAGTCGGCAAGAACGCAAGTATGATCTTCGTGCTCTTGGTGTTGAGAATCATCCATGGCCATGGAGTCATGAGCTCCATCTCCCTGTGCCAGAAGTTACGGAGGTGAACTTCAGAAGGATCTGAAAGTGTCCGAGGTGAATGACCCCTTGGCTGGCGCTTAAGCAGCTAGCAAGGTGGGGGGGGGGGTAGTGGAGGGGAGGGGGGGTGCAGCAAGCGGTATACAGAGGAAATCCTCAGACTGGTCCAATTTCCGGAGCCCCAGGCTCAGACGGACCTGCCATCGAGAACGGTGGTCCCAGAGGGTTCTGGGGGGAGAAACTGTCGGTAGGACCTGAAGACAGCAGGACTGGAGAAAAAATACACCTCCCGTCCAGCACGCAGTGAAGCCACCTGTCCAAACAAAGCCAGGGATCCACCGGCGTGTGTTTACCGTGTCTGCTCCCTCCCAAGTCGATTAGCTGACAGGGTTGATGAAAAGAGACACATTCGCAAGAGAACACGGATGGATTCTCCATACAGGACCGACTCAAGGGCAGAGCAACATACCAGCACCTTCATTTTTGAGGTCTGTGCCCTTAATCACTAAGCCCTCTGCTACCCATATTAAATACTTCATGCGTGAGAGCAGTTATGACAGAATAATAATACTTCAGTATGACTGGATGGTAATTAACCAATTTGTGCATCCCAAAAAACCTTTTGCTTATTTCTCAATTCCTCAATCCTTTGCTGTCATGTGAGCAGATGGCCTAACGCTGTCCAATCACATTTAGCCGGCATCCTAACGCACGGCACGACCTGCTGGCGGCCAGGCGACCGAGGTCCGTCTGCGCTCCAGACAGCTCCGATGAGTTTTTCCATCACAGCCGCGCGCGGACATCCAGGGATGGAGAAATATGGGAGCCAGAGAAACCTGTGGCCCAGAAAGTCGAACTGAACACTGTTTCCGACGTGACATAACGGGAAAAACTCGCAATCGGTAGGGAGGATGATGGGAATGATCCTGTCCTGACCTTCTCCAAAGCCTCAGATGGGGCTAATGCCCATTTAATCAGCGAGACATAAGCACCCCCCCCCCCTTCAAATGGAAACAATGGCAACCAGATCCAAGGGCACAAAACCCTATTTGCTTCAGTCTTAATGAGTTACGGCTGCTGATTTTTAACTGTGGTCCAGCTGCAGATTTGGAGGGGGGGTTGGTTATGGAGGAGATGAACTTCAAAACATTGTGAAAAATCGACCCAGACAACAGAGCGTGATTGGTAGACCGCCGTTAGGTCCAGTTCCATCCGGAGCAGACTAAGAGCGACCCCTTTGAATAAAAGATTGGGGCCGAGGTGGTGGTGCTGTGTGTGTGTGTGTGGGGGGGGGGTTCAGGGCTTGGGGCTCGCGTGTAATCCCAGATAAAAGGCCTGCCAGGATAGTCTGCCCACTTCCTCCCATCATGCTTTGCTGCCCACGGCCAGAGTCGCGGTCGGGCCTGATGCTATTAATCTTCCCGCGACTGACTGACGCGGGGGCGGCCAGGGAGCACGACGCAATCCTTTGGGGGGGGGGGGGGGGGG